>WACJ01000105.1:600000-1072237 GCA_008973525.1 Stenopsyche tienmushanensis | reverse complement strand
AAAAAATTCTAAATACTCCTTCCTTGTTAAAAAAAATTATGAAAAACGTAATCCAATGTAGATATGATAATTTCAGCAAAAATAATTTTTGTCAATAAAAATAGCGAAAAAATTAAATAAAATATAATTTCATAGTTTACTTGTGAAATGGTCTTTTTATTATTTTGCGAGACTCTGAAAAGCCTTAAGTATTCTATGACATAAACGAAATAGGAGAAGAAATAAAAACACCTATAGTAATGGGCTTTCAAAACACATAAAACATATTTTCATATTTTTGTTTTATTTTTTATGTTATGTTTTGATTTGTAATTTGAATTATTTTTACACAATCACAATATTTTATTCATGATAATACGAGAAATTAATAAGAGAAAAAATCTATTTCGTTATTATGCGGCCCACAGTTTGAGAAATTTTGAACTATATTTTTATTAACATAGATAAAACTCTTCTAAGCACATTTAAAAAAAAATCAAGAACGTAGCTTGAACGGTATCGGGGTTACATAAATTTGACAAAAATACACTTAAACCTTTTTGTGCGGTAGATGCGTTCCGCAAAAAATCGCATAAAAAAAGACATGACTTACATAGAAAAAGTGAAGATGCGTTCCATGGATTTAAAAAACCGCATAACTTTAAAACAGCTATATAAAATATATCCAAAATCGCATAAAAAAGTTTTAAAAAAAACAGAAAACTATAAGGCATTTAACAAAATAACATTTTTGATAAAGGACGTCTTGCCTCACTGGTAAAATTTTAATGGTGTCAAATGCCAGACTGTATGATAATTTTCGTTGCGAATACTGGGTATATTATTTCGGAAGAAGAAATAGTATACCCAGTGTCAATGTCATCATTATTCTTTCTAGATCTTTTCAACAATATAATTCATGATTAGTACAAATGGTCTAACTCAACAAATAAATAAATCATAAAATGGCAACTGTCTGCCAAACGCCTTATTTAGTCACAGTTTCAATTTTTTTAAATAGTTGTGACATAAATCTAGTAGAAATAATAGAGGATTATATAGAAAAGATTCGTACTCAGTTTGAAGTAGTTAGTGTCGATGATTTATTTCCTATTTTATCCAAAATATCTCGATACGAATTCTTTATGAAATTAAAAAAATATTTTCATATTTATAAAAACCGCATTGCTTCGAAATCGCATTAAAAAAGCTTCGCTGCGAAATCGCCCGGACTGCAACGTGTTAATTTAATGAGATTTATATGCAAAGGCAAGCTCCATTTATTATGTAACACATTACTCAATAAATTCGTAGGATAAATTAATAAAATACTGTTTATTAATATTTATTTAATTTAAAATCAAGAAATTCAAGAGCATTCAAAAAAACTGTACGAATAAAGCCTTTCAGATGTATCATCACCCCCTGGCATCGAGCTTTTGAAAGAATCAATTGATCATGAATTAAAAAAATTTCATCATGTTCATCTTGAAATTTGAAAGAAAACGTTGGTGTGTCGTAAAAAAAGATTGCGAAGCCCTGCCATGTATTTTTTAATTTTTTTTTACATACATGCATATTGACAAATTGATGTTTGTCACGTGCTGATAACATTGTTGTTCTGCGTGATTTTCGTCAGATTTGATGTAATAATCAGAAGTATGATAATGAATTAGGATGTGTACATGAAAGCATCCTTGATGCGACCTTGCCTCGGACGCATCTTGATCAGTGTCAATGAATCCCAAGTGTGGTCATCCATCCTCTAATATGAATCATTTTTATTTTTGTTTTCGGATCCTCCGGGACTCGGGGGAGTTTGGGTGGGCGGACTCGTTTTTGGCACTATCGCATTCGGTAACCGGGCTTCGAATAGTGAATATTCGTTTTGAAAATATCGTATTTAAAGTCAACGAGCTTGTGCAATGAGCGTGGATAAGGACGGTAAGCCATCAGCTATCCCCCGATAGGAGATTGTAAAAACAGCAGCTGTCTCTTTTCTTCGCCAGGTGTTAAGCAGTGAGGTTGGAGTTGACCACGAGCTAAGGTGGGCATTGCCAGTACGGCGTTGGCTTCGCGCGGGGCGCCTCGTATTGTTGCAAACCCATCCGCGGTCGCTTCGACGAACTTTACAAAGGGTTTAAAAAAAAAAGGACGAACATAGTTCTAAACCAGTTATACGGAGTCGTTAAGTTCTAGTGCTCTCAGAGATCAGTTTTTAACATGTCCGTTGTGAAAGGATAAATATTTAACGGTAAATTCTGGACCAGACTTCGATCGCTTAGTCATCGGTGTCCGAGAGCGGTTAAAGCAAAGGCCGGCTGCTCGACGCCATGCTCTAGTCTCCTGCGCCCATCGTTCCTTTCACAACATGGCCGATTTTTTCCAATACGACTGGAAGAACCATCTCCCACGAGCAGTTACTTGCGAGATCGCTGCATCAAAGAAGATTCGAACGGACAGACTCGGTGCAGTTCAAACATTGAAGGAGGCGGTCGTGTGCCAGTTTGGATCTCGCATTGAGAGACAAATCGCGCTGTCAACGATAATTTCCTGGAAAGATTCTTATATGCCAGAAATATGACGTCCAAGAGAGCATTCCAGCTGCTCATCAACTTCTATTCGTACAGACAGAAGAATCCCGAGTTATTCAAGAATTTAACAGCGACCGAGAAGGCATCGCTCACGCTCTGGAAGACGGCCTACCTGGTGTTTTAGAAGAGCGCGACCGACGCGGTCGTTGCGTGATCATCATGTTCGCTTCAAATTGGAATCCCTCATTATATCCCCTGACGGCAGTATACAGAGCATTGCTCCTGACCCTCGAAAAAGCGCTCGAAGACAAACAAAACCAAGCGAACGGATTCGTCATCGTCGTCGATTGGACCGAATTTAGTTTTAAGCAATCGTCCAACATGAACCCGAAGGTCCTCAGCTGATGATCGAAGGACTGCAAGACTGCTTCCCGGCCAGGTTCAAGGCATCCATTCATCGCGCAACCCTGGTACGTGGAGACCGCCCTCACCGTCATCAAACCGTTCCTCAAAGGCAAAACCAAAGAAAGGATCCATCTCCACGGATACAATCTTTCCACGCTGCACGATAGTCACCAAGGACATCCTGCCTTCCGATCTCGGAGGTGAAGGACCTCGCACAACACGGAAGACTGGCTGGCCAAATTATCTCCGTCGCCGACGCTCCAGTCAGTTCCGCACGAAAGCCACTCGTCCAGTGCCATATCGGAGACGGCTACACAGCAGACCGCCAGAAAGTCTTCGAAAGACGACTCCATGAAAAGGCCAAGATCGACAGGGGCTACAAAAAGTCCGACGGCTTCGGCTTCATGAACAACAACGGCGTGGAGAAGAGCCTGAAGGCCCGAACTTCTCAAGGGAGAAGACGAGCTCTGATCGCTCCGCACCCGATGCCAAAACTCTCCGCATTCATTTATGCTGCGATTGACAATAACGTTGTGATAAGTATTTTATATCTCGCTACTATTATAGTTAGTTCTATTGTGACGAAAGAATCTGTGATTCGCTAATTTAATCGTAAACGAAGAAAAGTTCTAGTGTCCATAAATCCTAGTTGCGTAAGAAGGCTCTCATAGGCAGCTTAGTTTTAAGCAGTTGCTCCGTCGAAAATAATTCTTTGTGTTGAGTGCATTTGAAAACCAAAGGCTATGGTCATGCGAGCCACCGGTGGCAACGCGACACAACCGGTGCTATTGTTTCCACGTGGATGGACTCCGAGAAATCGAACTGTGTCGCTTCCGAACAACAAAAATGCCCCCGGGCACACTGTGACAAATTTAACCTCAATTTTTTCAAAATAACGGTCGCGACGACCGCAACATTCAATCTGGATCCTTGAACGGCCATATTGCATTCAGCAATTCCTTCGAAGAAACCTCAAGCATTAATATCGAATTACGAAGCAATCCTATATCGATCATAGTTCCCATGGAATAATTGCGGCCGGTGTTTGAAAATTCATCATTGCGCAAAACGATGACAGCTGACGCAAATTATTGCCATGCGTGAAAAAAACAAAAACGCGAAACGGCCGTTCAAACACGCGTCGATTTTGAAACGTCATAAATATTTGAAAAGGTGCAAAAATATAACATTTCCATCATTAGCACATATGTTTAATATGCTTTACTATAAATACAAGACTAATTATTATTTAATTTATTGCGCCCACCGCTTATTATTTCTTTTTAAATCAAAAACTTATACTATCGGATTTATGACGATGAATTTATCAATGTATTGCATTTAAACGTCATACAATCGAAGCTTGCACACAAAAGGATTATTTTATAAATTTGTAAATGAACGCATGATTCGACTTACGACAGTATTAATAAGTATTTTATCATAGTGACCCTCTCAACGATCTGATTAAAATTATTTTCGTGTGATTTTTTGCGTGTAAGTCGAGTAACTTTGCGCCGCGCTTTATGCGGCTTGTACATATAAATAATGATATTTTTCGATGATTTTATGACTCGGTCCGTTTTCGATGATTTTTAATAATCATTTACGCCTAATTTAAAGACGAAACGATCATCCTCTTTGGGGCCAATTTATAAAGCAGACTGTACACGCTCGATACGAAAACCCCCCCACTTTTCGTAGCTTCCATTTTCAAATATTACAATGTACTAAGATATTTTTTATAAACGTATTATTAAAATATTACAACGCTTTAAAAAAAAACTGAATGATATTGTGATAAATTAATGTATGTATTTATATGTCTTTTTTGTCTTATTTTGTAATGTATCCAATATATTTCAATAATCTATACCTGTGAGTAGCTCAAAGCAGAGTGAATATGTATACTACCTTATATACTTTGTCTTTTATATTATATGAGTATTTTAACGCTGAATCTTTTTTTTTATGAAATGCAATAAATAATGTGTAAATTATGCGACATTTTTTATTAATACAATTACACACGTAACCCTGACAGTAAATCAATCCACTCACGCATTAATTTTCAATAACGACATGCATTGAACAATAAGTCGAAGGCTGATCAATTAAATGGCAATGGATCTAAAGAAGACATTTATCAGGCTGTTCATCAATGCTCAATATGGTCATGAAGGTTGATGATAATTGGAGTAGGTCGAATCTATTCCCATATTTTCCTGTATATATATATGTATTTTTTTTTAAATCATGCATCATTTATTGACAAAAACGACAATTTAATATTTACAACTTATGGCATAAACGTCGAGGTCTTGGTCTGGTCCATAATCCAAAGGTAATGATACAAATAGACATGTTTATTAAAAAAGCAATTTATCTGCAAATGCATGCATATATCATTTTAATGCAATAGAATCATTTTTAATTACAATAATAGGTTAGGATAAAAACAACATTGAAATATGATACATCTACCGTCTACCGCGCCAACTAATCATTCCGCGTGCATGTCATTTAAATCGAAGGAATATAAAAATAGTATATGCAGCATATTTTTTTAAGCTTTTAGTATACACATATATACCTCGCTATACGGCCGCTTTTTATGCGGAATTTTGCTATAATGGTCTATTTTAATTATGATTTTTTTTCTGATTTATGACAAACAATGTTTTGTTATACAACCAAAAACAATGCTGACCTTCTGTTTAATTCAGCTTTTTCGTTATACGGCTTTTCGCTTTACGGACAGCTTTTTCGAAACGTATCCAGGCCGTAAAGCGAAGTATGGGTGTATATGAAAGTAATTTATAAGCTTCAACCACTCTTCTAAGAATGCAAGATTTTAAATGATCCCTATTAAATATGATTTCAGACGAAGGGCTAATACATAGATCTATGGATTACAAATGTATCAAATTTTACATTATTTGGGATAAAGCATCTTATACAAAAAATGTCACATTCAATTCTAATCTTCCAATACTTCAAATAAACAAATGTGACCGTATGGTTACGGGGCTTTTTCTGAAACATTTAATGATATTTTTGTATTTAAAAATATCGATCACTTGTATGCCCTACCCATTTTATATTCAAATGTTATTTCGGATGTATTAAAAAAGTGCATAAAAAAATATCCCGAAAGTAAGTGTACTATTTTTTTTTTTTAAATACAAAATATTGTTGATAGATTTGTTAAATATTTTTCAACATAATCGTCATCCTGTTCAATGCATCTGGTGAGCTGTGGCACAAGCTTCTTTATGTCCTCCTCGAAGAACTCTCCCACCAACTCCTTCCCCGTGTATTGTGCAACAAGCATAGCTCTCACTCAGCATACCCCTCATTTTGTTTTTTTAATGTTTTTTTGAGTTTTTTTAAGATCTCATAATATCATTGTATACAATAGAGCTCAGAAAATCCTCGGCTTCTAATTCAAATCGTGCAAGAAACTCGCGGGCGCTATTGACCCGCTAGCACTTGGCGGAATTTCTTACGGACATCTTTCACGCAATTGGATATCACAACGTGAATTTACATACTACCGTATTCTTGCTATGCTCGATTTGTCAGAAGATCCCCCTTTACTACTCAATATGACCAACCCTTAAAAAAACAACAAAATACAGCCCGTTATTGCCACAGTACACTTACTTTCGGGATATGCTTCATATGTACTCTTTATCATCCATTTATTATCATTATTCCTGATATATAAATGCTATTTTTTAAAATACATAAACTTTCTAAAAAGAATTGGTATTAAACTTCAAGCAATGCTGATTTTGAACAAAGCCACGTAGCGACGATCAGTGACTTTCTCACAGCGAAGTAAATCCTGGAAGCCATCAACTTGTAAATTGGCATCGCCATTGAATACATATATGTTCTTCGAGATTCAATTGCAGCAACAAAGCCTTCTTTGTTTATATGCTGCCTACTTTTAAAAGCACTGGAAGAACTGTTTGTCGCTTGGAAGAGTTTCAAAGGCATTGAAAAATTCCATCCTTGAACCTGTTTATTGACCGTTTTGCTGCTGCTGCTTCCATTTATACAGTATTATTAAGACGGTCAATAATGAATATTACAATAAATAGATTGACGGAAGATCAACACTGCACAAGTACAGATTTGGGCAATGGGTCAACAAAGCTGTTCTTAAACAACAAATATTGACGTTGGGAGGATTTGTGGGCAGATTTCAAAATTAATATTTAGCTTCTAACGGTCATTTAACATACGTTCAGCATTAGGGTTAATATGGTTTTGTGACCCATCGTTGGGATCGTAAACCTTTTTATTCCTACTGCCCACTTTTGTATGCAACTGTTAGTTTCATTACCCGTATATTTAAAGTAGAGGCTTTGTAAATATAATTAAATTTGTCTTTTTATTTATATTTTGCATACCCAAAAGTATAAATTCTATTGAAGTTACATCTAATTAATGAATAATGAGATCCTTGGAACAGGCTTTTCCTTATCCAATTTAAGGGATCATCTCATTTTGTCGGCCCAAAAATTGGCAGTTTTTAATAATTTTTTCACAGTGAATTAAACTAATCTTTTTGAGATTTTTTCAATTTTTTTTTTAACACTCAATTAATACTTTTTGTTCAAAAGTAACAAATTGGCGCAGATTTGAAAAAAAGTTTGGAAAAAAGACATCTTTTTTTGTGGACATTTTTTCATGTAAAACGTAAGATAAAATACATATTTTGACTTGATTTTGTGAATCACCATAGCCATACATGTGTAAAATAAGCTAAATAAGCTGGTTTTTCGAAATCCTATAAACGCCGCAAGCAAAAATGTCGTTTCGGAAAAAACGCGTTTAAAGTTTTAAGTACTAAAAAATTGTTAACGAAAATTGTTAATTCATGACGAACATTATTCTTAAAATGGGTTCAAATCCTTTGTTAAAATGCAAGCTGCAGTATGTGTTGCGATTTCCAGTATTTTTTTGCCACAAAAATTATGCTTTGGTAGCAGAGACCATACGGACGCGTTAAAACTCTTATTGTTCTTTTGGATATTCGAACCAAGGCATCTTTCCAGTACATCATCAGGCGATAATTCTTTATAAATGGGTATTAAGAATTGCTAAACATCCTCGTTGAGAGTTTCTAACATTCGCACTAAGAATCTGCGCCCGGACTAGGGAATCCAATCCCGGGATCCCGGACAGTTTTAGGTACTTAAGAATCCCGGGATTAGAAAACGTAATCCCGAAAATCCCGGGATTGAAATTTTTATCTAACAGAAATCGTACACCTCACCAACACTATGAAGGCTACTAAATCGAGACATTCCCGACGAAATCTAGACGCTTGGAAACAGTGGCGTAATTACTAATTGGCGAACTTAGGCGACGCATAGGAGCAGTGGCTGTCTAATCTATGTATACATATATAGCGTACATGTATGTTTTTCAAATTGTTATATTTACCTTCCCCACCGGTGATGTATTTACTACACCTCGACTCTAATAATGGGAATATCGATATGAAATAGAATAGATACGGGGTTCAAAATTTTTGTATTCCTTCGTAATATAATTACAAACCACATCAAAGTATTATAGTATATAAGTATTCATCTGCAGCGACGGAAATAAATAATTTGTCGGGAAATCGGGAATTTTGCGAGTTTTAGTCCGTGTCTCAGCAGAACGGAATTTTATCAGTCACATTGATGGTGTTATACGAAAATGGGGGCTCACGCGATCATCAACTCGAACTAGCATTTAAATATCTGATGACGATATCTCAAACGAGCGTGGAAGCTGAGCGTGCATTTTCAGCAGCAATTTGTCTGACTTCCAAAATCAGATCCAGACTAAATGACGAAACACTAATGTTTAATGTTAATGTTACTTCGGGCATATTTTCAAAATAATATTTGAATTTTTTAGTGTTTTATTTATCTATTTTTGAATTGTATTTTCATCTTTTCTTAAATAAATAATGATTTTTTATATTGAACAAATGGACTTATTAGTAATTTTTGGATTAAAGGACATTTGTCGAAATTTTGTGATAGTATGTAGTCCAAATATCATTTCTTATATTTTCTATTGAGTCAAGATGTCGACGGATTGCTAAGCCTTAATAATTAGATACATCTTTTATAAATTTATTAGTTAGCTGTTCGGTTTTCGAAGAACTTCGTATAGAGTTCCTTATTTTTGTGCCCTTGCTATTCACTTGCTTATTCGCCTTTTTTAAATCTGTGTTAACATTTTTTTAACTTAGTTTGCTTCCTTACTAGAACAAATATAAGAAAAATCCCCAACAGGAACCTCTGACCTGCAAACAAAAGCATGTATAGGGGCAAGGCTGCGACCGCAGCGGTCTCAGATCCGTTGGGGCGCAATCTGGACGGAGTGTTTGCTTCGAGCGCATTTCGCAAATTACCTATAAAGCATTGAAATAGTCCGAATTTCTTCATCAAAATTATGAAAAACATTCTTAGAGATATGTATAATACTTTTAAAAAATGAAATTAAAAAAATATATTTTTGATGTGATTAAGGCGGTAATGGATCTTTAAATTTGTTTTGGAGTTATATCATCTTTCATAGTCATAACAACATGACAAAAACCCCATCGCCCACTTTACAAAGCTTGAACGCCAACTAGTGGGCGGCAGTGACCAAGTTGACTACCATCGAATTAAGTCGTCTAATATAAACCGGCGATCGGATTTCGATCGAATTTTTGGCCCCCGGGTGCCATTTTAGGGCCGGAAAAACAAATCGACCGAATGCAAATCGCAGACCTCGATCGCTATAAATAGTTCTAATTTATTTTTCGATTACACCACCTACAGTTACTCATTCATTGTTTTATTTTTTGCTGCTCGTTCGTACTATTGTCGAGGGGCACTGTTTGGCTTCTGATAATGATTTGTATTATTGAAGCGTTTTCGAGCCTCGTTCCATGGACGACTTCCGTTCGGAAATGATGGCGACGGCCTTTGTCCATGTATGGGCTGGACCACGTCCAAGGCAATGACGCCAATGGCAAGTGCATGACTTCGAAATCAAAATGGATGGAAAAAAATGAGGATCACGAGAGGATGGCGACCATATGACACCGTCGTCTCGAAGAAATCGCGCTCGAAGCACGAACCATGAAAGTGTACTGCGCACAAACGAACGGACGATTTTCTATTAATGGTTGGGGAAAATGACTTATTTATATTGTGTATTGTAAATGTTTAACAACCACGAAATAATGCATACAAAACCCGTCAGTTCATCAAAAGAAATGTACATAATTGCATTTTGCAGATGACTGCCGCGCATATTCTTAACCCTTCAAATCCATAAATATCATATAAATATTTTTACCAGAACACAAGGAGTGATGATCAAGTCAAGGATGAACTTGATTTGATGCGAGAAATTTTCGCTAAAAGTGCAGCGTGGCGATACATAGACGCTATCCATTTGATGAGTATGCACGCACATTTTGGGTGAAGGGCTCTATAGCGCTTTATTTACAATATCGTGCTTTTATTTCTAATACAATATTATTATTTATTCAAGCCATTTATCATATCAAACATTACATTCACTATCCGTTTGGCGAAGCACTCAAATGTATCAATTCACACTCAATATAGAACCCATCGAAAAAATCGATATCTCAAACGCGTGAGACATAGCCTTGGAAATAGTCACCCAAATAAAACCATTTTTCTTATGTAAATCATTCAAAATAATTATCAATATGATCGATCATTAAACGAGCAGCTTAGAAAAAAGATCCCAAGCATGATTTTTAAAATCACCAGTTGCATCACCGTTTTAAAAGCATAAAATTGACTTAAGCTATAAAAATCATACATCAAAATTTAGCTCGTAAAACGGTTATTTATTGTTATTTTTATATAAGGACTTACAATGCTTACACTGAGTGTTTTTATATCATAAAAATGCATAAATACCGGTTTGTTTTATTTCGTTTTTGAACATATTTCATGCGAAATATATACATTTTATTGAGTATGGAGTTCAATATTTTCTCACAAGTCTGGAATTAATCCATCATGTTTGTATAACTATACATTTATCATCGTTTTTGGCAAAAGACCATTGCAAAACTAGGATATCTCAGCAATAGTTATAGATTATAACTTTATATCAATCATAAATTTATGCAAAAATATGATATATATATACCAAAGGCTAAGGCAAAAATGTAAGAAACGTGTTTAAGATACGCTTTACAGTCATTTAAAATGTATAACTGCGAAAAACTGTAATTTTAACTTGAAGAATTTTTAAATTAATTCGTTAAAAGCTAAAAATACAAATAAAACAAGAATAAAAATACAGTAAACATTTAACACGCTTTAATTAATTACTTACAACGGGGCCATAGCTAATTTAGTACGTGTAAAATTACCATAGTTTTCTTATCGCCAATAACACAAACAATGTGTCCTATATGTAGGTCAATAGGCATATCGGGGCTAATTGATGGACACTTTTTTGCTGAAGTGAATTCCTATTAAATTTACGCGGCGATGAATGTTGCATGTTTATTGGACTTGTGTTATATTGTGGTTGTGAAAATTGAAATGAAAAAATTCATGACAAGCCATATAATTTATTTGAATTCCACGGCTGTAATAAGGGCGTGGCTAAGCAGGCGCCCGCCACGGGCGCAAGTGAGCTTGGGGCGCAAAACGTAGATTACCATTGTAATTTACATGAACCAAAACTGATTGATTTAGTCCATTTTTATGATACATACAAAGTTGTCTAATCCCTCTTTTCTTCGATATCGCTTAAACATTGGGCCAACTTTCGACCAATTGTAAAAGTTAAACAACCCACCCGATCAGTCTTCTTCAGACAACTTCGTTTCGAAAAGTATTTAATCATTCTGTAGACATTTTCAGGTATGACATCCAGTCGCGAGGCGCTCATTCGTCATATCAGTGGTTCGAAAAGCGGACCGATTGGACATACAAACTTTGTGGCCATTCCGTCCTCTTATAGCTTAATTAGCTTAGGCGCTTAATATCCTTGTTACGGCTCAGTTGAATACAAAATGTAATTTAATAAATTCGAAAATGAATCACCCGGAGCAATATTTGAACTTGAACCACCGAAATGAAAAGCATAAGTAATCAAACGCACGTATATGTGCTGACGGTATTTATAGGGTTAATAAGAATGCACATCTTTGCCTACTTATAATTTAGCGTTGATACAGCCTTTATTTCAGTAAAATATGCATCGTTATACCTCTGAATTTTTATAGTCTCAATTTCGAGCAAGCGTATTGGTCTATCATGAGTGATAATATAAATATTGACGTAGAGCTGTGAGTCATGACGAATCGATGTAGCACAACATTATTTGCATAATAGGCGGAAACTGAACGCAAATCCTGAATAAATTCGACTTTTGTCCTACGTATTCCGCTCGGATGTGTTTATCTAACTTAATTCACTTCAAATAGTCAGGCAAACATGGCCAAATTGCAGAACAGTGTTCTTTGCTTACATTCAAAAGGAAAAGGCTGGTCGTCAAACAGCGATAACTGTAATCAATGACCGTTATCGTCAACAAATATATTTTTTTAAATAATGATAACGCAATGTTCATTTACACACATTGTATGTTTGGAGTGTTTTAGAATTCAATGGAATATTATCAATTAATTATTTCAATAAAAGCATTTGCAGAAATACAGGGTGTTTTGCACATGGATCGACATTTTTTTTTTTTGGGAGTTAGGAAGGTCTTTTGCTACGTTTCACACATAGGCCCTGTGTCCTAAGTCTCAGCGCTGTCGAAATACATTTATTATGTCCTATTCCGTGGCTCACACAGTCTCCAGATCTGACACCAATGGATTTTTCTGTCTAGGAACTTCTGCATAATCTAGAGAACTTTTCAAAACTAAACTTTGTTCAAAATAGTTTTTTTTGTTTTAAGAATTTAAACAAAACACCACCAATGTGACTGATAAAATCAATTTCTGCTGTGACACGGATTAAAATTCACAAAATTCCCAATTTTCCGACCAATTATTTATTTCCGTCGCTGCAGATGAATTCTTATATACTATAATACTTTGGTGTGATTCGTAATTATATTACGGAGGAATACAAAAATTTTGAACTCCGTATCTATTATATTTCATATCGATATTCTCATTATTAGAGTCGAGGTGTAGTAAATACATCACCGGTAGGGAAAGGTTAATATAACAATTTGAAAAAACATATATGTACTCTATATATTTATACATAGATTAGACAGTTACTGCCCTAATCCCGGGATTCATGAGCACCTAAATCCGGGATCCCGGGATTGGATTCACTAATTACGACCACATATTAAAAAGTTAGGACGATTTAAAGGTGAAATTTAGTAGGGTATTTTTTCAAAATGTCTAAGAAAATTCTACTTCGGCAACCCTGACACTTACGACATAGAGCCTATGTGTGAAACGTAGCAAAAGACATCCCCAATCCCCAAAAATATGCTATCGGTCCTTATACAAAACACTCATGGTATACACGATTAGGGTTTAACGCCATGGATCAAATCATCTAAATTCAAGTGGGAATTATTTGCTTATTAATATGGAATATGTTTTCATTAAATATGTTTGTTAATGGAAATGGTTATTTATATTCGGTTGTTGAAAATGGTGGCCAGGACCTGACAGACTGGATATGAGACAACGACCTTTTGCAGCCAGAGGATTGCTCTCGCCCACAGGGTCAGTGGGCAAAGTAAGGTGCAATTGCTCGAGAAATTACTTCGGATTTATCAATATATATTAAGCACAATGCTCTTTGATCCTTCAGAAATATGCTTGGTCGTATCTGGATCGCAAAAATAATAAATTGAGACCTTCATAAGAGCGTTTTGTTCGGCTGCGTTCCACTCACCACGCCCATCACGTATTTGCCTGCAACAAATACGTGTTACCGAAAAAGTCACATGCCGTCAGTTCCAAAAATAGGTTAATAATTTCAGATCAAATGCCATTCAGTTTTTTGAACCATTTGTGCCATTTGAATAAGGACTGCTTGGCATTCAGGCCTCGAGACCAGAACTGTCAATCGTTGCCGATTTTGCAGCATTGCTTGAAATATTGGACGATGTTGCGATTGCGATCGATCTCTCTGTCTTGATGTATGATACTTTGTAGCAAAAGGTGTAGCCGAAGTGTAATTTTGGGTAGAACAATGAGGGACAGCCGCGGAACCAGTTTAAAAAGACGAATGTGGACCCGAGTTGATTAAGAAAACAGAAGCACCATAATCATTGATGGAATTGTGGTAAGGTAAGTTCGACATTCAGGATGGTCCATAAAGCCATTCAACACGTCTTCAAATGTCGAAGGTGAACATCAAATTAGTATCACGAATGACGGAACGATGCCAACTGACTGTCAAACACTTCAGTAGACGAAGCATGCGGAAACGAAGAAAAATTACAACCAAATCTCGCAGAGACTATTAATTCATCATCAATTTATTCATACAAAATATTCGACATCAAATATTTAAATTTGCAATAATCAAGTGTTTGGACTTTACGCCAAACATATTTGACAATTTATACGTAACACATATGACAAATTGGTTATCCTGCATAATAGTATGGCATTTAATTAAAATCTACAAAGCTGTTTTTTTTGTCTACAAATAGTTAACATCAATAATTGTTTAAAGTGATAAGACATACAAATTAAACCCTAAAGGAGTACTATCCCAGGGCCTGGGACCGCCCCTCCACTATTCAGAAAGAGCACTCTTGTACATTAAGCTTCGGAGACAGACAGAGATAGAGAGATAACGTAGCGCAGTTCGGGAGACAGAGACGGGGAGCTTCCCCGCATACAACGCACGATTGTATAGATCGTTAGCCCAAATTTATCGACTAATAATGATTTCGATTTCAAGTATTTTATTTGTTTACGTAGAGAAATAACTAAATATGGTGTGCATTCGACAGTGTTTATTTATTTAATAGCTTCCTGTTCTTCGCTGCTTGTTGAAAGAGTCTTTGTCCGATTATCATTTCCTTCTAAAACAGGAGCAAATGAATCGATTTCTTGTGTATTTTTTATGTAAAAAAAAATGACGTGGTCTTGTATGCTATCAACCGCGCTTATTTACAATTGACTCCTCAAAAGGTTAAATACTAAATGTATCAATCATTTGGAGCAGCGAAAATCATCAGACTCTATGTTAGATCTTTTTCCAGATGTTGTAGCATGCCTTTTTCGGCATCAACAATAATGAGGTTTCGTATATTAAAACATCTTGCAAACGAACTAAAGATGTTCTATGTGTGTCAAATCCGTCTTGATTTTCTTATTCTTAAGGAATTCTATGAAAATGATTTAATACTGATGCATGTAGAATAAATAATTGCATTTTTTCTCGGGTGGTCTTCGTAACTTCCAATCGTATTTCATCAGCTTGAAAATGAATGCCCTGGGGCAAGAAACGAACAGATATTTCAGTCATCCGAGAGGTGAGTATGACAGTCAAACTGTCAACGATGTGTCTTCGGGGTGTTCTGCTATTTTTTGGACACGTGGCCAAAAAAGGACTAAATAAGCTCGAAAGACTGGTTGTAACCGGAAACGTGGAGGAAAGAAGACAACAAGAAACCCCAATACGCTCAACCGAACAGATCAAAGAAGCAACAGGTTCCATAATTATTAAAGCCCTCAGGACATCCATTTGTAGGGACAGATGGCAGAACATCATCAGAAGAATCCACCTTACGGCGAACCAATCGGATTGATCAGAATCCTCAGCAATGAGGATATGACTCAGAAGCAAAACTGGATGCGCATTACTGATAATGTAGGGACTTAATCAGATCATAACTTCCTATTTTTAGTACTGATATATAAATGGAAAATTTATGCTTATCCTACAAATCCTTACGGTTAGTTGATCCATCCCACTTACTTAATCCAACTATCGAATCTAATCTGGTTATATTTCCATCCAAATATCACGCATCGACTGGAGCCATCATAAATTATAGCACGCTTCAAATATAACAATAAATCCAGAACATGTGCGAATATAATTTATTAAAGACATCTGCTCTTACACAACGTGTCATCGCTTTGGTTATATAATCAAAAAATATTTCCAACGCAGGTGGTAGTGTTTGCAGACCGCATAATGGAATATTAGAACCGTTCTTATACTAGATCACAGTCCATCGAATGTACAAATGTTCTTTGTGTAATAAGCATGAGCCCAAAAATTAAGTCCCGAGAGACATTCCCGCCGAAATCTGGACGCTTGGAAACAGTGGCGTAACTACTAATTGGCGAGCTTAGGCGACGTCTAGGTGCAGTAACTGTCTAATCTATGTATAAATATATTTTATTTTATTTTATTTTATTTTATTTGGAATATCAACAGCTGATAATACAAAGTAGAAAAATACAATAAACAACTCAAAGCTAATAAAAGATATTCGCCAATAGAAACGAAGTACAAAAAGAGAGAAAAAAAAAGAAAAGTCACTAAATACATCTTTACAAAAATAATAATGATAATAATAATAATAACAATTAATAATGTTTAATAATAACAATAAAAATAGTAATATCCAATAATAAATAAAAACAAATATAATAATCAATAATAATAAATAATCATAAATAATAATAATAATAATAAATAATCACAATTAATAATAATAATATAATAATAACTGATAATAATAAATAATCACAATTAATAATAATGAAATAATAAAAATAACTAATAATAATTTTTTTTATAAAGTTAGCATATTAGGCCCCGAAGCTAAAAAATGAATTGGTAATGGCTTGTTTTGCTGTATTAATTTCAGTATTAAAAAGGTCAAAATTGTAAATTTCACAAAGTTTGTTGAAATTGTGGCTAGTTCGCAGAATGTAGCTATTACTTCTATAGTGGGTATTTGAATGAGTACATATATGTTTTTCAAATTTGTATATTATCCATTCCCTACCGGTGATGTATTTACTACACCTCGACTCTAATAATGGGAATATCGATATGAAATATAATAGATACGGGGTTCAGAATTTTTGTATTCCTCCGTAATATAATTACGAATCACATCAAATTATTATAGTATATTAATATTCATCTGCAGCGACGGAAATAAATAATTTGTCGGGAAATCGGGAATTTTGTGAATTTTAGTCCGTGTCACAGCAGAAGTTGATTTTATCAGTCGATGAATTTACCGATGAGTTAATCCGGATTTATCTATTAGAACGATTGTATTGTAATTTATTCAGATAGTTATTTTTATGTAAAAATCTTAATGGATTTTCTGTGTTGATAATAAATAATTGCATGTATTCATCTGCTGTTCTTTATTGTCCAAACGCACATTTTGTTCGTAGCCAATATGTTTTAAACGGTTTCTGTGTTTTGCATGGATCTGATTCAACTAATTGTATGAATAAATCTTTGATATCGTTTGGGTGTTAATACTTGCCCGAATATATCATTAATCATTTTGGAACCTTCAATCGCTTTTTTTGCTAATGTTATAAAAAGGAGCACAGAATGCCTTATATGGACGTCGTTGGTTCCGGGCTTGCATATTTTATCCATAGCAATGAAATAAAATATATTAAACAGTCTGTGTCAGCAATAGCGCATACAATAAATCTGGCTTGAATTTATGATTTAGATCAAATTGGCTTGAACGTCACAAAAAATGGAACTCCAAGCGACAGTTGATCGGAAAGAGAGAGAAAATCGTTTGTAGTCATCTATCACCGTCGTTTACATCAAAGGCATACTACGCGCATACGGCGCATCGCCTCTATTGTATGTACGTATGTTTATATTTAGCATAAAGCAACCAGTAAACCAATAGCTTGCTTATTTTATTATATATTACACAAACACAGCTTCTTTTAGCTAACAATTTTTAACTTTAAATATTGTCTTAAAATATTGCCGTGTCATCTTTTCTCTGCAATTCCAATGCCAATTTATGCAAAACTGTTAACATATTTTCCGAGAAGGCTGATGATATCAATGCTTAAAAATATGACCAACGGAATATCGTCTATCGAGCCATTGCAAATTTCTTCGGGCCGATCTTGTGGCGTGGGCTTGAAATGATTGCAAGCAATCCCACATATGCGTCACCTTGTCGAGCTTTATTATTGCCGTTTTATTATAGGGCATCCAACGGCAAAGAAGTGCTTTCTTCGGCGATTGGGTGGAAAATCCGATTTAAGCTGCATCTGCACCGTAAATGCAACCCAGCCGGATAATCGATTCAGTCCAAGGTAATAAATCAGTTGATCCGGTTTAAGCGGACACGTGGTCCCGATCACATTTCAGGAGCTCGCACACTAGCAGAGGACCATTATCGATGATGTCGCCGATATCCACCGATATGATATCGAACATTATCTAACAGGCCGATTGATTGCCGTCTACATCTTGCCTTGCAGATCGATTTTAAGAATGCGTCGAAGCCTTGAATGAGAACGGCAGACTCTTGATTAATTGATGTAAATAACCGTTGTTGTGAGTCATCTTGTAAGTCAAGATCATTGAACATACGCCCTAGGAAGTGAGAGGCGTTGCTTTTAAAACATCCGCTTTTAAAAATCAATCTTTGGCACGAAACGCTCTTAATGGGATGGATATCAAGGTTAACCACTAGACAGCGGCCGACGACGCTGCTTAACCAGGCGGCTGCTGTGATCCCGACGAACAATGCTTTTTGCCGCAGATAAAAACGACCAATCCACGGAGAATGCATTTAGCACAATAATATTTTTTCAAACGCTTATGCATCCACAAGCAAAATGATACTTCAAACCGATCACATTTCGCAATATCTACACGCAAGATCGCAAAAAATATATCGCAATCGATCTGAATACATTATATCTTGTCGCTGCAATGCCTTATCTGATTAACCCACACACTATCCGGGTTAATAAACTGATGTAATATTTACGTTTTTTCTTTCTTTCAGCAAATGTCAATACGTCGATTTTTAACATATTTCTGCATATTCCGCAGCATCAAAAGAGGCAAAATTGGCCCGAAAACTGTATTAGTCAGCTGAAGAAGACTTTTTTGAAGAAAAAAAAAGGTATCCTCTATGCTCCTAGTACATCAGATTAGGTGTAACTATTACATTATTAATTTTATTCGCTCATAAACTTCGGTTCAAGTCAAGAAACTACGTTTTCCATGCTCACGTAAGTGTTCCCACACGCCCTAAATGAGCATTCTTTATGAAATTTTGCATGCACGTGAACAATAAACGTCTTCATCGTTTATACTAAAATTATCTAAAAATATTAAAAAGTTTTTATTTAATGAACAAAAAACTACAAAAAAAATTGATAAAAACACAAACTTTTCTTCGATTGCTCACTACTTTTTAATTTTTCAATATTTCTTCTTGATTATAGTCTAATCTATACACAATATTATATTAAGTCAAAATATGTTTAATTTTTCTGCCGCAAATCATTTGTCTAGGACTTAGGACTTCCGCAGTGAAAAGTGTCGTTGTTCGCGCACCGACATGTGTGGCTCCCTCCACTACCATACTTGGTCAAATTTTACAAAAAATAATTTTATGTTCAATAAAGATCCCGAATGAACGTCCCTTAACTCGTTGTCCCAAAGCACGGTTTTGGGATGCCGCAATGTTCCATTTTTAGGGCGAACAATGCTTACAAAAAAAGCGTAAATTGATTATTTAGGCGTTTTTGAATTAGTAGCTGAAACATGTGGTATTTAATCTTGGAATGCATACATATATACAATATATTAGCCAAATGAAATGTTAAACAAATTCATATGCTAAATCAAGTAGCAGTTTCAATTTGAGAATTTATTCACAACCTTCGTGAGAGCATACCCAGCTGCGAGACTCCAATGACGGACCACTTTCACAAGTATAACCAATACCAGCTCGAGAAAAGCGGAAATAATATGATTTTTTTCTATTCAAATCGCAATTCTCACTATCCATTGCTCCAGTTTTTTTTACCATATATCTTTTATTTTGATGTTTTGTCGATTGTTCTTCAGGTTGTATAGAATTTCTTCATGAAATAGTTATTTCACCATACCATTAGGCAATGTATTCCATTCTATCTGATTTAATGCATTGTTTTTATTAGTGAGAAGTTAATTTCCGTTTTTCTCTAAAGCAGAGATTCTTGGGGGTAACTGGGGTCCGTGGATCCCTGGGGGTCCGCGAAGACATTACTGGGGGTTCGCTAGAATATAAACAAAACATATCTATACTTGAAAAAAATATTTTCTTCGAATTATTTACAGAAAACATTGTAAAACAATCTATTTTGACCAAAAAAGGTTTGTTTGCTGAAAAAATAAGTCACAAGGGTTGGGATAGGTCCGCTAAAAAAAATATTTTGCAAGAGTGAATTTTAAATGCCGCAAAACGTCTTAAAAGAGGATGGATTGGTCTGTACGTTCAATCGGTCCGCTCTTCGGACCGCTGACATAATGAATTTGGTACGATTTTCGTCCATATTTGTTTCCATGGTATATTTTTTTCTCTTTAGAATTCAGATTTCCAATGGTCATTTAGCAGACTGTGCAGCAATAATAGACAAAAATCAATTACCAAAATTTGTCGGCCCTCTAAAAGGAGTTGTTCTGAATGGATCTAATGATTCTAATTAATATCAGTTGTTGCCTCTTGATGGCTTTGAACGATCATTATCTATCTGGTTGTTAAATCGAAGTCGAGAGGTATTTTTTTAAATCAACTTTAACAAAATTTTGTCAGAGTCCTTGGTCTGAGAGTAATATTGGCATCTGCTAAAAGCGATTACATGGGGCAAATAAATGCAACAGTACTGAATGAAGCCCCCGATGTCCAGTAGAAGCCGTACTTGGTTAATTGGTCGAATGTATACAAAAGGAAGTCTTTTTTTGTTTATTGTCGTCTTTTCGACGTTAAGTGTCGGTAAAAAATCGTCGATCATAATATAATCAAGCTGTCATTATGTTTTGCTTTCGGTCGGAAGGTAATTTATTTTATGCCCGCAATGAAGTGGATATTTGTCGGGGAAAATAAACGACGAGGGTGACCCAAATATCGATTTTGGCCAATGGTTTTTGTGTAAACAATTTGGGGTGAAGGCATAAATATGGAAATTTGATGTTGTTGATGACCCAAAATTTTGGTCCTGCGAAACGACAACAGCGGGTTCTATATATTTTACTTGGGACAAAATAGGTCCAGGGCTTTTTTTTAAACGGTGATATCAATTTAAATTCCATCACAAGCACAAGAAGGAATTTGACTTTGTAAAAAATGTCAATTGTGATTTACGACAAATGGCATATTCGGTTAATGGAGTCATTAGGTTCAGTCTGACGGAAACACATTTCACCGTTTGTCTTGTTGGAAATATGACAAAAAATCTAAATCCACTGACACGATGGCATAGTACACATTTTTGTATTCTACTAACATTCAGTTTTGATTTTGTATTTTTATTCATTTTTTTATAATTTTCCACGCTTAGCTATGGTGTTTATATCCAACGAACCGTTGATGAGGAATTCCCCATATGCTGCGAACAGATTCTAGTGATAAAGAAAGAGTATTTTCGCACATTAAGTGCGGAGATTAGTGAATCAGAGACAGAGACGAGCATCTTGCATCTCATCATACACTCGTACGTCGATTGTAACGACGTGCTATAAAGGTACCCCTACACGTTTAAATAATACGAAAAGCGATTCATATCGTTTCATTTTCAATGCTATGCACCATTATTTCAAACTATACAAAATAGAGAGTCATCACATCATATAAACATTAAAATTATAATGGAATTTGTATGTATTCGTTTGGAAACCATCAAGCATGAGGTCTTCTTGGATCGTTGGTAATCTTCTTAGAATTATAATAAATAGTGGACAGCCACATAAATCAATTATATACTTAAAACTTAGCATGATACCAAAAGTTATGCTATTTGAAACGCTATTATAGAGTCCAACAATATCGAGAGTGTTAAGGTTCATTTCTAAGTGAACGTATCGATGGGTACTTTAGAAACCATTATAATAGGGAGTTTAGATGGTTTGATCATGTTAGTTTTATCGGAATAGAATTATTTGAGTATTCATCCTCTCAAATTCAAATTCTTATTGGCAAAAATCCTGATGCAATATTAACCCTCTTAGCGGCAGACAAGGCTACATCGTCATTGGCAACCCTTGCGAAAAATACCAACGACGATATATCGTTGCGAACGCGATGGTGCCTCACTGTTCGCACCGCAGGAGAACTTGTTTATAAATAAATTAATTTTGAAGGAGTAGTTTAATATACAATTGCGATATTGAGCCAAAGTCTAACTAATTAATTAATTATAATTAAGCGTGCTAGAACACCAGTGCGTGGGATTATCATTAAGTGTTGTTAAATGTCTATAGTTCTATTTTAAACTATGATCAAACAACAATTGTTCCTTATTGCAAATCTATATATATATATATATATATAAGATTTAATTCAGAAAAAATCGGGTATTCGATCGCGTTGAGCTATCAAATTATTGATTTTTTCTGAATTAAATCTTAAATATGACTCGCGTAAATCTAAAAAACTCATATATATATATATATATATATATATATATATATAAATGAAAATCAGTTTATTTGTAGACTATTCATCCGATCGCAGTGAAACTTTAATGAGTTATTGGGCGTGTATCCAAGAAGATTTTTAAATTAGTATATATCTATGAAAATGACTGTCTGTATGTATGTGCTGTATACGCTCCTATAACATTCATTCAATTGCGACGAAACTTTGGAGCGTTGTTGTGCGTACCTCCGTGAACATTTATGAATTAGAATAAGCATTGTTTGTGTATACAATTTGTTTTGCTAGACATTTAACGGATGCACCATGTTAGCGCATATAGATCTGTTGAAGTGAGACGGGGCCGCGGGGACAGGGAGAGGAAGGATGTGTACGCAATGTGACGGTTCTTAACCCTTCAGCCCGCCCTACACATGACCTAAAGCAATAAATCACGTAACTGCACTACTGCGTTTTTTTAAAATAAATACTAAACGCGTGTGGCATTGGAACACATTCAAAATATTTACATTCTCAATCTGAAATTTTGAATCCGTTGATATTGAGGTTATGTACTTGGACTTGAAGAAATTCATATAAGTATTAAAAACGGGTCGAATTAAGTGCATTTAAAATAATAAATTTGTTATCATGCTAATATGACAATCACGCTAATTGTATTTATCGAACATGTCATTGGATTGAAATAGGGACATTCCACTTATTAGATAATATATCAATTCCTTTCAGAGATATCGATAAATGTAAAGTGGAGCATAAACTATGCCGATATGATGAAAGTCTACACAACATATAATGATGACCCTTTGAACTGCGTACAACGTATGGACCAACGAGTTGGATGGCGCTCACGACGTGGGAGCGTCGATGCAATACCCGACTTGCTTGATTTTTCGAATAAATTTCAGGCAGTTATGAATTATTTTGGCATTTGCCGACCAGTTGATATTTGAACGCGATTACCAATACATTCGACCGGTTAAATGATTCCCGATGAAGCCGTCTCGTCGAGCATATATTACCACATCGGATCGGAAGGTCAAAATGCATATTCCCATGATTGCGACCATCTTTAAACGAGTACGAAGATCTTCATATATGGTCACTGTATATTTGCGAAGCTTGCTATAAAACACGTTGCTCTTGTGGTCCCAATATCACATCCTTCACGTGCACTGCTGGATATCATCGAGACTCGTTTTTATCAGTCCATATGCTTTTGTGCTAATTGTGTGTGCTTGCTGATAGTGTTTAACCCTTTGCGCGCAAATTCGCCATTGATATAGAATATGTATTAACTTTGGGCGTTGCGTCACGTTTGACGATTCAAATCTTCCATGTGTGCCACGATTGCTTAAAGTCTTCGCAATGATGACTTGCCAAAAATCATCATAAACATGAAACGTGGCAATCGCTTTTGAAAAATTGTTCAGAATGTCTCATTAAATTGATATCGACTCACGTACAAGGTTGCATCGTTCATAGTACATAACTTCGAAGGCACGTATTCTCCGTTATTTAAGATACGAATGTTTGGTTCTTACACTGTTAAAAACGTGACTAAAATGGTTCATAATCTGTATTTATTCAATAGTTTTCCAAATATTTAAATACGTTCAAATCGTTAAACTTCTAAGGACTAAATTTTAATCATTTGCGCCATAAGTAGTTCATACAGGCAAGATCTAACTTAGGTAAAGATAATGTAAAGAAGAAAACGACATTGTTTATGGGTTTCCTTAATAAAATCAAAGACGTCCCAAATATAGGGAATTTCAAAGTCAATTCAGCAGTGGAATCAGCACTAGAAATGTTTTCTGGCGACATACCGCGTAATGAGCTAATTTAAAATCATCATAAACTTAGATGCTATATTTGCTTGTCCGCCACTTATCGTCGTACAAATCCACTTATCTATCAGGACTGTTGCAATGTGTATAAAGCTTGTATTTAAATAAATAAACACTGTCGATGGCACACAATATTCGGTCATTTCACATGAAATACACTTAACATCGATTCATTATATCATTCACATATCAATGTTAGTTGATAAATTTGGGTTAACCATCTATATAATCGTACGATATGTGCAAGATACTTGAAAATTATTAGCTTTTTACACTGGTGTAATAGAATCTATGTACACTTGGGTCTGTTTTTATGCGATTTTGAAGTTATGCGGTTTTCAAAAATAATGGGACCTATCCCTCAATTTTCTTTAAAGGACAAAACTTTTTTTATGCGAATACGCATTAAAAAAAATCTAAAATTAACACTAGTGCATGTTACAACCGTTATAATGTGAGTGTGTATAGGGCGATGAGAGAACGGAATTGTACGCCTACATATCATGAACTGCGTAAAAAAATAATGATAAAATCGTCGCAAAATTTAACCCTTTGAGTGGTGCACTAATTTAAAATCATTATAAACTTAGATGCTGTGTTTGTATGCCAACCACTTATCATTTGTGCAAATCCACTTATCTGTCAGGACCGTCGCAACGTGTATGAAACTTGTACATACATATATAAACACTGTCGATAGCACACAATATTCGGTCATATCTTCAAGTAAAAATAAACAATACACTTGAAATCGATTCATTATATCATTCACATATGATTATTAGTCGATAAATTTGGGTTGAAGATCTATACAATCGTACGATGTACGCAACATACTCTCTCCGTCTCTGTTTCTCTCCAAATTCAACATGTAAGATTGCTATTTCTGAGTCACTGGAATTCGGACACAACACTGTATCTTACCTCTGTAAGGGGATAATCAGTGATTATATTTAAAAAAAGACGATTTCAAAACAGAAGGATGAAATGTATGCTAACTGATAAAGATAATTTGTAGAATTATCGAGCAAAATAAACCAATTCTAAAATAAATACGTATTGGATTTTCATTTATGTGAATTTTTTATAAACTTTTTTTTTTGTGCGATTTTCGGTACATTCTATCACAATGATTTGAAGTTATGCGGTTTATAAAAATTAACGGAACCTATCCCTCAGTTTTCTATGCAAATGCAAATGTTTATATGCGACTCCCCTATCTATCGCATAAAAAACAAACCCAAGTGTATATTGAAATTAATATTTGTTAATTTGTTTGCACAAGGTACATTCCTATATCATTCATCCGACGATGGTGAAACATTAGTGAGTTATTGAGCGTGTATCCAAGAAGGTTTTTAAATTAGGACAAGTCAAATATTGTAATTAGCCATTATTTAAAATAGCTATAACTCTGTTAATAATTTAAAATTTGGAAATTCCTTTGGGGGATATATTCTTAAACGTCTAAACATTGAAAATATACAATCATTTTTTTTCAAAATTTTAGACTAGAATATGCCCTTAACCCTTAGAGTGCTAAAATACGTCAAATATATCGTCGATTGTGAAACTAGCGAGGACTGCAAACAACGATCGCTATTGGCTCATTGATGACTCTAAAATGCTGGAATGCGAGTCATTTCTGTGGTTATCAGTATTTAACCGTGTAAACAAGAATAAGAAAGATAGCAAACAAACTTCTGTTTATAAAAATACACCGCAGCACTCAAAGGGTTATGTTGTCAAATACACATAAAATCTCTTCTACAAAAAAAAAAAGACGCTTGAAAATATATTCTTATTAAATGGTAATTGAATTTTTGAAATCCTTTCTATGAGACCATTGTCGACTAATTTGACACGGTTTTCATTCATTTCGGATGTGCGTTTTTAAAAATGTGGTCGCTAACCACATCTCCTGTACGTTTGAACGCCGTGATAGTTGAGTAATAATTCCAAACAATTAATCACAGTACTATAATTTCAAAGCTTTTAATTCCTCATTAGTATCCTTAAGCCCTTTTTGAACAAGCGCTTACATTTAAAATAGATTTGCTGCTTATGGAGCTTTTTTTCTGGTTCCATCAATCTTTACATCCACATCTAAAATTTCGATTAAATATTCAAGGCTTTATCTCGAATTACGCTATTAATTTTCTATGCAGTGCTTTTCAACCAAATCTTAAATGGTCTGACAGCGTGAAAAACATAATTCATATTCCGTCGAGCGTTGCTTAATTTATGTAATACGGATGAAACATTTAGCATTGTTTGGTCAACGCATTGTTTTGACAATGGTTTTCCGCCCATGGACTAATTGCAGAATAGTTTTGCTCAAATTTCGTGAAGGATGAATATCAAATGATCCAACATTGAGTGCAATGAGCGATCTGGCCTTTGAACCGGCTATATTGTGATCTATGACTTGAGATCTGTGGGTGTGATCTCTTTTGATTGGTGTCAATTGGGTCTGCATTTCAATGTATACAAGCTTTGTGCCAAATTCTGAATGGCATCGGCGGTTAAAGGCCTAAGGATACTGAAAAATCACGAATCTTTGTGTCGAAAGCCGGCATGAAATTAGCCGAATATCGACGTCCAAACACGACTTCAGTCTTTCGTTTGGGGCCTTTTTTCGGATCACGCGTTTTCGTGGAGCTAAAAAGTGTTCCATGGACATTTTCTCAAGTCCAAAACCAGAACAGTCATGGAAGAATGCATATCGGCTTATTTAGTTTCACGTACGAGTGTTGTCATAGTCGCCTGCATACACCCGATGATAATAAACATGAACGTGCGTGATTGAATGGCGAACAAAACATACTCTGGAATTTTAGATCAAAAGAATAGATAACTCACTTTCAATTGAGTTTCTCTTTTAAAAACATAATAGATAACGCACAATGTCGATATAATCAAAAATGGAAAATGTGTGATGGGATTGCGTTTTGTGGCATCGTCGTGGAACGACATGCATTCTTTGTGGTGCAACGTAATGTGGACCACTTTATGATGACATGTTAAAAATATAAAAGCCATGACTGAATTCCATCAAATCATCAACAGAAAGCACTTTTTAATACACACACGGGCCTCGTATAACGCGGCTGCTATACAAGACGGTTTTCCAAAAACATTTAAAGCGAAATACGAGGATCAACCAAAAAGAAAGCTTACAACATAGGGGACATAAAAGAGACTGATATATTATCGTTGTCAACATTTGCAATTAGTGCCAACCTCGGTACATTTACTAAAAGGAAGGAACTTTACTACAAGGATGGATAAAATGATATTAATAATTGGTTTTAAATATAATAATACTAGAGTTTTGATGTTATACCTGTATGTCACTAACTACGCAAATAATTTGTTTTGTAGTCAGTGCCATATTTAGCATTTGAGAGGCCCCTTGGACCCATTTGATTCGATATGCGCGGTTTCCTATAAAGATTTCACTATTACGCGGTATCAGGACAGGATAGAGAACGATCTCGTTTTTTATTTGAAGGTTGGAACTTCAACCATGATTTCTAGATGCCGTACTTCACTTAACTTATCCACTTATCTGTCAGGACCGTTGCAGGTTGTATGAAGCTTGTATTCAAATAAATAAACACTGTCGATAGCACACAATATTCCATCATTTTTTACAAACCCGTAACTAGGGTATGAAGCGCCCTTGGCAAAAATATTTTTAATGTTAACTAATACTATTACAAATGCAATATACCCGGCATAATGTATAGCCGTTATTGTTGTATATAACTATAATATAAAGTGTCTTATAAATATAGAAATATAGATCATAGAAAATGCCGCAAAAAGCGCTAAAAGGTTTGTGTGCTCAATCGGTCCACTTTTCGGACCGCTGATACAACGAATGATAACGATAACGAATAAAAGAGGGATTAGACAACTTAGTATATATGTTAAAAACGAACAAAGTCAATCATTGTTGGATCATGTGAAGTAGAATGGTTGAGCACAATAAAAACCATGTGCAATTCTCGACCGGGTCGGTATTCTGCGTTTTGCGCCCCAAGCCTTTGTTACGGTCCTGATTTTTTTATATAAACATAGACAATACACTTGAAATCAATTCATTATATTATTCACATATCATTATTAGTCGATAAATTTGGGTTGACGATCTATACAATCATACGATATACGCAAGATACTCTCTTCGTCTCTGTTTCTCTCCAAACTCAATGTGCAAGACACTTTCCATCTTTTTCTGTTTCCAACGTGTGAGAATGCTCTTTCTGAATTACTGGAATTCAGACACAACTCTGTGTCTAACCTTTTCAAGGGATTAAAATATCATATTTTATAATGTCAGGAAATTTTGTACAAGTTCTTCAGAAATCACTGTTGGTTTTTCATTCCTTGCTTCGTCGCAATTATCAATACAGCCTTCTATGAAAAACCTAATCCACTTCGTGACATGTAGTCGACTCATCATATCACTACTATAAACTTCCACGAGCTTCCGATGGATATTCGCAGTGGTATTGTTGGCGGGAGCGCGCGATGACCTTTTCATCGGAAGAATTTACTGTGGCTGAACAAAATGGCCGACAAACAACATGTCCTCAAAAAACCCTTGTAACCTTATTTTATAGATGGATTTCTAGTTGATATCGACCAAGATGAGAATTTAACAGTTATACAAAACATGTATAAAAATGATATACAAAATAGGAGAAAATGTTGTACCGCCAATAGAAGATGAATACCAAAAGTCAATTAACATTCGTCGTGGTATTGTTGGAGAAGGATTTAATGATTTCGTTGTTCAATATATGGTTATTTATGGGAGTATGTGCTTCATTCCTGTTTCGTACATCATTTATAAAACTTTCAATTCGCAAAACTTGGAGAGAGCTCGCAAGTGCCGACTTATAATTGTTCACCGTAATGGCAGAATCCAAAGGTTTTACTCAAAAGTTAACTCGTTTTTCAAGACAAGAATGATCATGTGTTGCATCAGACTTCATGCACAAGTTCGTCTACCTGCTTTCAAGCTGCAACAGGTCTTCAGCCATCATCGTCGTTGATCACCGCGTTTTTAAATCGGTCCGTTTTGCGGTCAGGTAAACAGACACAAGATTGGATCGTGTGCAAGGTCGACCTTCGCATGCATATAACACAGAAAATCTTTTTTTTTTTTAACATACAATTTCCGTCACTAATGGATTAAGAAGATTGATTTTCGCATCCATCGAATGACTGTTGTGTGCATATTGCACAACACCGCGAAACGCAATTAGAATTCTGTGATTCCGCGCGAACGGACCGTGACTTTCGCTCCCCAATTTAATTTGCATTGAATTATGCAATAATTGCATAATTGTTTCGCCACGACGGACAATTAAGAGCGTGCTTAATTTTAAATGAATCATCTTTATTCAGCGGTGTGTCTTCGGACCGCATCTTGCCTTCTTGCGATGCAAATGGACGATTCAAAAGTTTTCCATGCTTCGAATTAGTGCTTAGTCGCTCATAACGTTATCATTATTTTACGACCATTAATCCAACAATGGGTCTATTTAAAAATGTGCTCCTTGTGTGTGTATCATATTTGCTTACAGGCGATTGCATGACGATTTGGAAATTTCAATTGCCATGCTGAATTTGAAAAATCCACCTCTTTGTGTTGTGTGTAAGAAGTAATGTTCGTTAGAGGTAATGAACTCTTTGAATTTAAGGTCGAATTTATCCTCATCCGCGACATTAAAGACCTATTTTCCTTAAAGATTTACTGTATAAAACTGAATGCAATACACTGCAGTAACAAAACAAATACTCAATATTGACATCTTCGACATTTTGAATCACCAAAGTCAATATACAGATAATCTTGTCTTTGATGCATTTATAATTGGCAATGACCAAGTAGTATTCATTAACAGAATAACAACAAAAAAATACCAAAAATCCATTTTAACCCTTTTGAACTGGAGAGCAGACATGCTACGTTATAGCACACAATATTCCTTCATTTCTTCAGAATATTTCTTAATATTCAACATGCATGGCATCTACTTTCTGTTATTTAGCTATTTTTGCCTGTTAAAAATGATGATACTCGACTAATAACGCCACTCCAGAACAGTCAAGGGAGAATAACAAAATTGTTCAACGATAAGAATGATGCGAGTATATTAATTATCAAAACAAACGCCTACTCTCAAGACAACATGAACGAAAGTCGTTTTATCTTTGTTGAAAGAGCTTCTCCGATTTTAGTTAATTATACCTACATTTTATTACGATTAAAAGATTCTTTAGATTACAGTTTACATTAGGATTACAATGTTTCTAGACATTAATTATTAATATTTGGACTGCCAGTCGTCTCGATCTAGATCTAAAAAGGAAATACTGAAATAAATATATGTATGTAACATATAATAAAATAGGCACGCTTCTGGTCTAGTGGCGGACACACACAGAGGCGGCATGGCGCATGCGTGCAGTCTGTCTATGATCTACAAGGCTAACACGGACACACTATTAACCAGAGCCGTAACTAAGGTATGAAGCGCCCGTGGCAAATATCTAACTTAACACCCTCCTCCAGAAATACAATTTATTTTTTAAATTTAACCAATACTATTATAAATGCAATGCATTAAATACTATTATAATATATGTTTTAAAATAATACACAAAGATAGTCCCAAAAGTACCCGACTTAACGTATAGATGGCGGCTACTGTTGATAGAATGTATGTCTAGAGTTCCGCGATCGTACAGATCATAGAGAATGTCGCAAAATGCCCTAAAATAGAACGGAGTGGCCCTAAGGTCTGTATGCTCAATCGGTCCGCTTTTCGGACCGCTGAATGAACGGCTCGCGATCGGATGCCATATCTGAAAATAACGATAATGAAGAAAAGAGAGATTAGATAACTTAGTGTATATGTAACGGACAGAGTCAAACAGTGTTGTTGCAGTAAAGTAGAAAGGTTAAGTAAAATATAAACCATGTGTAACTCTTTACCGGGTCGGTATTCTGCATTTTGCGCCCCAAACCCAGTTGCGCCCGTGGCGGGCGCCTGCTTAGCCACGCCCTTGTTACGACCCTGCTATTAACGATTATCTCTCTCTTTCCAACCAACTGTCGATTAGAGTTTCATCGTTCGTGACATTCAAGCCAATTTACCTAACCCCAAAAATCATTGGCAAAATAACACATAGTCCACCTGAGCCGTAACTAGGGTATGATGCGCCCGTGGCATGAATCTAAATTGCGCCCCCCCTCACATTTTTTCGTGAATTCAAGAAGTATTGTAGTTCATTTTTCGGATTTTTTCTATTGTTCTATTGATCTGAAAACGAATTTTTGATTTTATTTAAAGTATATAAAAAAATAATCAGGCTTTTTAGTTATATTCTTGACAAATTGTATTCCAAAAAAGTAATTTATTTACGAAAAAATATTATAGTGAAAAACCTCCCAAAAATTCAGGTAGGTTGATCAAAAACTTTTACTTGAACTTAGGTTATTTTTGGAAATGCAGTTTCGAGACAATCTCAATCCACCCCTTGACGCACAATTACCGTCAGCAGATAATACCTGCTGATTGCACCAGGTAAGTCCATGCATACCGTCTTCGCCGACACTTCAAATCTTATCTCATATCGACGAAACTCATCTAAATGAAAGTAAACTCGAGTAGCTCAAAGAGTCCCAAGCTTGATATCCCCCGGCTTTATCTATCTCGAGTCAATTTTCAGAGTAATGAGAATGAGAGGTACTTGTTTTCAACCTTTTTATTCTTTGATTCTGTTCAATTTTTCTTGTGTTATTTTTGGATAAGATAAGATTTGAAGTGCTGCTAAGACGATATGCAGACTTATCTAGCGCAATAAGCAAGTATTATATGCTGACGCATGACGGGACTTGACGGCTGTGTACGTCAAAGTGATAATACTGCTATGTACCGCGCTAATTCATTTAGAGTAGAATGATCAATTAAAATAAAAACCACGTGAAACTTTCTCAATTGGGTCGGTATCCTGCGTTTTGCGCCCCAAGCCCAGTTGCGCCCGAGGCAGGCGCCTGCTTAAACTATTCATATACGAACATTTTGAAGTCATCAATGGGTCAAATGCAATTGTTGTTTGCAATCCTGTTATAAATATATTTATTTGGGATTCAGAGGGCTAAGCCGCTATCAAAATTCAGTTTAATTAAATTTATCTTGGAAATTTCAGCTGTAAACATGATCTTCCAGATCGAGTGTTATCAACTTTATTACACTGCACCTGGCGTGTAAAGAAGATCCTAACGGTCAGTTTTTTTGGTTTCGCATGTTTGTCGGCCATTTTGTTCAGTCACAGTAAATTTGTCCAATGGAGAAGTCATCGCATGATTTTTTTGGGTCGTTTTGCACAAGAGGGAGAAACTTTTCTGGATTTGTAAAGGAGGATGAGACATGGGTGTGTTATTATACCCCAGAATCCAAAAGACGATATAAAAAAAGCTGGCGCCGAGTGTCTATGACACTGGCATACAAAAACTAGTACCCCGACTACAGAAATGTCTCGATCTCGACAGTGATTACGTTGAAAAATAGCTCAATATATTTGTGAAGTATCCTGTAAATTTAATTTTTTGAATTTACAGGATACGTAAATTATTAAATGTTGTAACCTTACTTTCTGGATGATCCTCACATGTACTAAAAATCTAATGTATTGAAAGGTATAAAAAGCAAATAAGAGGAGTAAATAATGATTTCGTTGATAATTTTGAATATTAGTATACCATTTTTAGTAATAAAACAGCTTATTTTAAATGTACGAAAGCTGAATTTACATCCAGGATGATGTACATAATATTAAAATAATTACTGGATTGTAACAAAGCGTCAGCCAGAAATGATTAAATTTCATTGGGAAAAAATGTGGGAATTTTATGGTGCTATTGAATTAATATGAAAGAAAGGAACAAACGATGTTAATATAAAATTAATGGGGTTTAGAACGAGGGAGCGAAAAAATAAAACACTTTTCGATAATCAATAACCACCCCCACAGACTTCCCGTCATGTGATACTTACATGGAGGGCGAGTAACAAAAATACTCTTTATGCTGGAAGGACAAGGAACATAAAAAGGGCAAAACATTGAGCAAAAATATGCAACGAACAGAATATGCAATAGGATATTCAAGTTCAGAAGTTGGAATATTTTCAAGGGCCTATGTATGTCGTATATTCATAGTATGCCAATAATCACGATACACGATCGTAAAATAAATATATTATAGGAACACAGATAAAGATACTTTTATAAAGACAGTGTTTATTTATTTAAATACAAGCTTCATACACGCTGCGACGCTTCCTGAAAGACAAGAGGATTTGTACGACGATAAGTGACGGACAAGCAAATATAGCATCTAAGTTTGTGATGATTTTAAATTAGCTCACTACTCAAAGGGTTTAAGGCAAGTAGAGTGTGTAGCAATTAAGGCAGCAAATTGACCACCCCTGGCCTATATCCCTCTTTGATGCATTTCATATAAAAATAGAAAGGCTTGTCGTAACATTAAGCGTTTGTTTGTTCTATTTATAATATAACTTTCTAGAATAGCTTTTTATTTTCATATTATATAACTGAGCCAATGAAACAACATAGGTATTACAATTAAATGTCAAATTTTACTATAAGATCTCAGTTTCGACATCGTTATTTTTAATGTGTTTGGTATGAATATATTTATAACATTGTTTATCGACAGAAAAAAACATTGATCGACCACAATTGAAATAGCATCCGTCCATTATAAAATTTGACCACATCTTGCCTTTGTCTAAAAAGTAGATAAAGTGTTTGTGTAATATATTATAAAATAGTGAAGCTAATGGTGTAGTGATTGCTTGGGGGCGCGCGCATGCGTGTTTATGATATATGCGACGGAGACGGACACACTACAGATGATTCTCCATCTCTCTCGCCAATTTATCACACCGCGCTTATGGAGGTTTCACTTTAAAAAAAATCGATGCCAAGATTACTGACCATTCCATCAGAAACAACTATACGCAACCAGCAGACTGGAACAACGGACAGGCCGATGGCCAACATTGAAGAATCGATCGCTCCTTTCATGCAGCATGATTCATCGAACTGTACAATCCCATTAGTCCTTCGAGACAAAATCTCCACAATTCATTAAATTCTTTCAATTGAAAAGGCCGAGTCTGATTCCATGTACCGCATTTTTTCGCTCGAGTCCGCGGATCGAATCTGCACAGGGCCCTTCCTGGTACCTCTCATGGCCAACTCGTCGCCGGACACGTTTTACTTTCGACTCTTGCCAATTATTACAGCCGAGGCTTAGCTTGCATCTTATGTAATGTCTGCACAATTTAGGAGTTCTCCCGAGTGCAAAAGTGGTGCTTATCACTCGTCCAGACGAATGAGTGCTCGCTTAAAGCAATATGGTTATTCATTACGGTGCAAGAGGTATACCGTTGCATCACCTCGCCAGGTTTAACCTGAGATAATAAATTATGGTGCACGCACCGTTACTTGTGGCCACCGGACCTGATATACTTATATTCTGATTGATAATTTGCTAGACGTTTTAATCAATCTGTTTGATGAAATATTGCAGCCATAGACACGGTATGGGTGTTATTCAAGTAGCAAACCGCAACATAAACAACAGCGAACCGATTGCCATCTGTTGGCGGCCGGCGAAACATTTTTTTGGCGTAGCAAGCGAAAAAATTATAGCAGCAAACAACCGCGCGCATATTCAAAAAAAAAATTTTAAATATTGCAATATTATTATAAAAAATATTCTTATTGATATTACATATTTAAAATTTATTTAAATATCCATTATTGATTTAAAAAAAAATAAAAACATTTATAACTAAAATCTTTGATGATCTTATTAAAAAAAAAAAATAATAATAATAATAATTTATCAACATAATTTCCATAAAAGGAGTGGTTCTCCCTTAACGACAATAATTTGTCTACTTTAGTAAAAAATATTTAAAAAAAAACATCCTATGGCCATGTAATAAATGTATAGCATTAATTACGTTGAAAAAATCGTTTTTCATTCGTCGAAATAATTTCAATTGTTGCACAATTTAATGATAAATGATGTAAAAATATTTTTAGCTGTAGATTAACACTTTTAGTGCCGAACGACGTTTTGAAACATTTATAACCAAATAAATGTTGAAATAAAATAATATGAGAGGCGCAGAAGGCGTGCGCCTCGGGGCGCAAAAATTTAGAGGGCCTCATAAATTTGATGGGATCTTGATAAGACTTGTTGTTTTGAAAGACTTGGTAAGATTTTTTGCTACATGAATAAGGATTGATTCAGTCGATACTTTTTTTTTAACATCAGGTTATCTTGAGACGATATATCGTCGTTTGCACTTTTCGCAAGTGTTGATAACGACAATATATCACCATCCGGCACTAAGAGGGTTAATATAACGTTTCATTTCAGAGCCGTAACAAGGGTTTGAAACGCCCGTGGCAAGTATCCAACTATCGCCCCCCCCCCCCCCTCCCGAAAATCCTATTTATTTTTAAAAGTTAACTAATACTTTTATAAATGCAATATATTAAGTATTATTAAAAAAAAAATTTTAAATAATGTCCCAAAACTACCCGACCTAACGTATATATGGCGGTTACTGTTTTAAAAAATACCATGATAGAAAGTGTCTAGACGCTACGTTGCTTCCGTGATCGTACAGATCATAGAAAATTCTAGAAAAGGCCCTAAAAGAGGACGGAGTAGCAACAAGGCATGTATGTCCAATCGGTCCGCTTTTCGGACAGCTGATATGACGAATAAGCGCCTCGCGATCGGATGCGATGCCTGAAAATGTCTACGAAATGATTACAAACTCTCATTATGAAACAAATTTGTCTGAAGAAGACTGATCGGGTGGGGCGTTTAAATCTTACAATCAGTCGAAAATATTGTTTTATTGCGGGCTTATACCGGCTGGCTCGGCCCAATGTTTGAGCAATAAAGAAGAAAAGAGAAATTAGACAACTTACTATATATTATAAAACGAACAAAGTCAATCAGTATTGGTTCATGTAAAGTAGAATAGTCGAATCAAATAAAAACCATGTGCAACTCTCAACCGGGTCGGTATTCTGCGTTTTGCGCCCCAAATCCAGTTGCGCCCACGCCCTTGCTACGGCCCTGTTTCATTTAACACATTCGGTATGATAAATTCACTTTTCTGTCAGGACCTCGCAACCTGTACACTGTTGATATTGTAAAGATAAGTCTACACGTGAACTTGTAAATAATATACCCACCATAAATGCTCAATTTGAATAGCATATTTTGCTCCACATCTTGAGTGTAAATCTGATTGAATTTGTAACTACTTGGAACTAAGCGTTGTACATATCCAGATTCTTTAGAATACGATTTTTTGTTGAATAGTAAGTATGCACATTCGCGAATTTGTTTAGCATTGATATACTCGTATCATTGAATTCAATCGCGATGGCATGTGATTTTCAAATGGTTAAAATATATTGAGAATGTTTAGACGTGTAGGGGTACCTTTACGGCACAATTTTGTCATCGATGCATGAGTGAATGATGAGATGCAAGACACTCATCTCTGACACCAAATTTTCGTAGCCATATGGCTAAAAATAGTACTTTTTCAGGTGCCTTATATTCCAAGAAGTATTTTTTAATAAAAGCAATCAATGAAGTATAATTTTTGTTCTAATAAAATCAAGTCAAAAATATACCGGTACAACACCTCCATCCTTAGAGGATTGGTGGCGATTTGCTGGGAACTAAGACGCATTTGGAGATATGGAATCAATTGAGCACCGTGACCGAGGGAAGATGTGTTCTATCCATCATCTAAAAAGGTCCCTCGCCATCAGAGTCTCGCAGCAGGAGTCTCTTTGGGGAAAATATGCATCTCGATGATGAATAGTATTTTTATGTTCCATCTAACTTTCACATTTTTGACCCTCTAAGTGACTGGAGCTGGGAGTAGCCCATGGGGCTCAATTGTCCCAGGATCCTACGTAAAAACCTTTTAAAAAATGCATGGAAAATATAAGCGTAATTCATTAATACCCAAGTTATCTATAAATCATTTTTCAGATCCATTGACAAAAACTCTTTTGCCATTCTGAAAAATTCCGGATCCTATAATACGTATTTATTATGTCATCCGACAGACATGGATATTAGGGATCATTGGGAGGGTTGAAGGCGGGTGATTTTATCTCGTGGAAGATCATGTAGAAAAATGAGACTGATTTTCGCATCGCTAATAAATCTTTCTTGGATTATTTAAAGACAGTCGAAATAACCCAAATATACGACCCATTTGTTAACAGCCCGGGGCTTATGCTTCGATTGGACGAATGGCCATCCAATATATCATGCTTTTCGAAATCCATATTTCAGCACAAAAAAATATGATAGAGCCAAATATTGACAACTGCGTATAGCGATTTCTGTTTTTGTGACCTAAATGTTGTCATTTGCCCGTAATGAAGAGCACTTTGGACATTGATCGTCATATGGAAGCAATGCTTAATGAGGCGGTATTACCATATTTTTTGTCCGATTTACTCGATAAGCAGTAAGTTCCAACATGATTTTCAAATAAATTTGGAAAATCTTAATAAACCATGCATGGAATATTTGAAATCATGGTACATTTTAAACTGTGGATGTATTCAAATTCTCAATGACCGCGACTAACTGCTGATTTACACGATCTGTTACGGTTCGATTTGTTCTGGATTGCTATCGCCACAACTGCATGAAATCTTTCAAAATGGCTACGACAATTTGTTTTTTTTCTTCTTCTACACTTCTCAATGACACATATTGGATAATTGAACGTTTCCGTATTTTATTATTTTTTTAATCGAAGAAATCGTCATCCTGCAATTAGCATGTATATGGTCAAATGACTAGTAATGCATCGCAAGAAAAAATGATCACGAATGCAGATACATGACGTTGATGATTGGTTTTCGCCTCCCCCCATTTTTTTATCCCACGCTATTGTTGACACGGTTTAGTTTGGGATGATTATAGCATTATTTTCCTTCATGGTAAAAAACGATGAAAGACCAAAATAAATCAGCAGTGATCACAGACTTTTTTATATATTTAAGTTGTTCCAACTGCTTTTTACGCGTCCCGCATACTTGACCGAAAAGTCTCTATCACATTCATATTATCATAATACTAATCCTAATTAATCATTTCAAGGGCGGAAAAAGGTTTGAAAGGCAGCTTCCATCGAGAGCGCCCCGTGTTACAAGTGACCCCGCGGTACGATTTCTGCACCCGAACAACACTCGGCAACTGTCGCAGCGACAAAGGCAACGCAGAGCTTGAGAAATCAGCCGAGAGCCACCTAATATATTTCACTTCTAATCATAGATCATCTTAGCATATACACTTTATGTAAACAAAAATAATAAATTCCAATTGTAAATATAATACTCATCGAACGCAATCAATCAACAGAAGATCTTCTACAAAAGAATCCAATTGTATTGTATCCAAGTGGATCTTATTAAGACAACCATGTTGGTTTTGTGAATACATGGGGTCCAGTCTCTCTTTTTTATATACGAAAATAGTCTTCTAACCTTACCTTTACAAATTTAAAAATGGGTAGTGCTCTCGCAATTTCTTACTCAATGTGTTTATTTTCCTCGGAGAGAAAACCCTCAGCTGCGACACCACTGGGAAGATTGCAGGAAGAACGCGTCTTCCCACTAAAGCTATCGATTAACTTTTTTCTTGTTCTTCCAAAAGTCGCTCTTGCTAATTACGCCTGCAACCATTAATAGTGATTTTGCATAAAGGTAGTTTTTACCCATATTACTATTATTACTATAAACTAACCCATCACTAAACTATTTTTATAATTATTATGATCCTTACTGATGATGACATTGATGAAAGTATTCGTAAGGTAAAACATTCGCTGTGTTAACCCAATAAATATCGAACAGAATTAGGGAATGTCGACAAATTTTGGGATGAAGTTTCATATAATTTGTATTAAAATTTGATTATGGTAAAATTAGTAAAAATCGAACAGTGCATCGCCATTACAATTTTTTTTTAATTTGCTTAGATAAACCGAATGTACGAGCAATATTCAGAAAGTAAGTGTATTTGAAAAATAGTTGTAGGATATTGTTGATATACTTGTTGACTATTTTTAACATAACTGCCATTTCACTCAATAAATGGGTTGAGCACGAGCTTCTTTATGCCCTCCTCAAAGAACTCTCTTGCCAGCTTCTTCCCTACATTCAGAACCTCATTCTGCACCTTATCGATTGAAAATTTAATTTCGCCCATGTGTGTCTTTACGGAGGTGAAAAAATGATAATCTAAAGGCGCCAAGTCAGGAAATACAGGGTATGATTCAAAACATATAAACATATGAGTCCAAGAGCGCATTGGTGGAGCGCAGAGACTGCGTGAAGATGAGCATTCACCTACTTTTGTTTTGAATGCTCCTTTTGAGTTTTTTAGGGTCTCAAAATATCGTTGTGCATTGATGGTCTGTGGCAGAAATTTGACCGAAATGATGCTTTTTCCATGTTTTACCACTTAGTGCTGCCAACTCTCAAAAAATAAAAACTACAGCCCGTAATGATTACAATACACTTACTTTCTGAATATGCCTCGTACGTATATATTTATTATAAAAAATTGAAATGATCACTTAAATGTTGTTTTTATTAAGAGTGCGGAATCCAGCGGGCATTGACCGAAAATAATCTGAAGGGGCGACTTTCAACAATTCCAAAACACTTTTTTTAATGCAATGATCATCTTTAACCATGCCCAACTTCTCTTAGGATCCTCTGAGTACTGAACCAGTATATGTTATGTATGATTGTCTTCGATTGCAGACTTCATTGCAGACTGGGCGGATCGTCCTCTTCAAGGCTCGTCTTCCAAAATCAAATCACCAAATGTATTTTATAAATCATTGACATTTACTGTCATACTATATGTCAATATAAATCTTGCAGATATTCTACGTAGTCTTTGTTGATTTATTTTTTACGTGGTATCGAAAAAGCATACAGATCTGAGGATGTTGTTCCTATGGACACGCCTCATTAATTCCCCCATATCTATTGCTCAACCGACTGAAGGAGACTGTTTTGAAGACTGTGTATAAAATTGATGTGATGAAATGCACATATTTATGCATACGGTGTCAATATCGTTCGAGTCATTCGTCCTCTGCTCCAGAAGCTCCAACACGATAACGTTGCGTTGAAACAGTCAACTTTATGGAGACTTGCAACTGTGAATGGTATGCATGCAACGAAAATAACGTTGTATCGAATCAGTGGCGGTACCGTCGCCGGGAAAGCGATAGAAAACGTTTTAAAAAAAAAGTAATTTGGTCACGGCTGGGTAGTCAGTCGGTCTCAGCAGTTGTTATTGTGCTGGTGGCTTCAGTGCCGAGTTCGCCGGCTCGTGGACTGTTGCATCACTCCTCACCGAAGACGAGTGAAACCATCTAGCGGAATGACATGCTGATGTTTTGACTGTACCCTGTGTCTGTGAGTAATCTTTCAATTCTTCCTCCAACAACCAACCCATTTCTACACATCGAATCCAATCGGATATTGGACGCGCGACCGAAAGGTCCCAATATTGCGACAGCGTTCTTCCGGAAGCATTGCTTCAATTGAATACCTACATTGCTACCGCTCAGTTTTTGACCCAATTTAGTCGATAATCCTCCGTGATCGATCACCCGGCAAGAATAATACTATTTTCAATTAAATCCTGTACCAAGACACCTGTTCGTCGTCGTTTATCCTTGCTGAACTATTTCAATTAACTCCACCGGTTTCTACGCGATCGACCTTCGATGTTCTTACCCAATGGAACTGTCTTTAAATTCGTGGTTCCAATAACGACTGTACAACCTGAATTCAATCATGTTTAAGTACATCCAGTTGTTTCGATCGCATCTCGTAACACATCTGACTTAAATTGGGAAGATCCAATTATTGTGCCTCGTGGATGTCAATCTTTCCATCTCGATTTAACCCGGTTCGCAATATTTTGGCGTGTGTTCATACGAATGATAACATTGCATGCTATGCTTTAAAATATTGGACATCAGACTTTGATTTATAGAGATCAAAGTTCAAAGTTGTTTATATGGAATGAAGACATCGCGTAATATAAATCCGTGCTATATTAGGTTCGAAGTTCATAGAAAATTATGAAATGCCTTCCAAAATAAAAAAATTAGAAATTTAATTGCACATACATTATTTTGTTTCGATAAACGATGCATAAAATATGCAAATATTCATTGAAAATGCTTTTTCATATCAACGATCATTTATCATGACTGGCACTTATATTCCGATTTATTCCTTGCTAGAATGATCCAAATGATCTTAATTTATATGATATAAGTTTTAATCGCATTTAAAATTTGGTTTTTCTACATTATCTATAAATTTTAACATCATAAATACCATGCGCACACATATGTGCGTTTCATCGTTTTAACTTTATACACTTAAACCTTTTTTTGTGCGGTAGATGCGCTCCGTGGAAAATCGCACAAAAAAGCCATGACTTGCAAAGAAAAAGTGAAGATGCGTTCCATGGATTTTAAGAAACGCATAACTATGAAACAGCTGTATAAAACATATCTAAAATCGCACAAAAAAAAGTTATCAAAATATGGGAAAACAATTAATAATTAGTACACATAAATCTGATTGAAGTAAAATTAATTAATTAAAACTTGAGATATGATGTCGACTGTGTTGAAAAATTAGTTTCGAGAAAAACGTGTTAAAAGATTTCATTATGGTAGAATCGGCCAAGTTGCCTTTTTACTAAAATAATTATAGCTCCTTAAATAGTTAGAATTTTAGAAATTCCATTGGAGAATGTGTTTTTAAAAGTCGAAATAATGGAAAAATGTAAAAAACACTCTTTATGAAATAATTTTTTTTTAAAAAAAACCGCATAACTTTGAAATCGCACAAAAAGAGGTTTGAGTGTATACACATTAAACTTCACTTTATATTTTTTTTGCAAATATTTTTTGAGGCTGGTTGTTTATTATCCATTATTCTAATTTCTTAACATCAATCGACTTTCGAATGCACATTCATCAATCCTCAAGGTCTTCTGAAATAAATAAGCAAAAAAAGATTTGCAGTTTACGATTAGAATCATATAATATGAACGCATTTGTTATGGTAAATGGACTTTTTATGATTGAAAATGAATGTTCATTGACGGAAAAGTATACGTTTTTATAGCATAAAACCTACTGTACTTATTGTAATTTGTGTTGATTAAATTAGGTCGAGTCATAAATAATTGCCGATTTTTTAAATAAAAAATTCATTTAACATTAATAAAATAACAAAGCAATTTTACTCTATTAAGTATTCACCATTATTAGTGATAACTTTCCACCATTTGACTTATCAATACCCTCTTCATAAAATTTAGCAGGTTTAGATGAAAATAAAATGTTGATGGCGTGATTCACTTTTTAATTTTAAATTTTCACAAATTTTAAATTTATATTCGTTTAAGAAATTCTGCAAAGATTAGATTAAGTGGTAGTCAATCGGGGTAAGGTCCGGGGAGTATGGCAATAGACATCCGATTTTCTGTATTGGATTTTACTCCAATAACACCTTTGAAATATCTTCATCAAAGTCGGAAGAGCGACCCGTCCTAAGTTCATCTTTCAGGGTCTCATCTCGGCTCTACCACTGTTGTCTTTTTAACTGTTGTCTAAAGACTAATAAGACTCATACCTATCTAATGATACCCTATACTCACCAATAAGGATGTACTATACTCATCAAGGGTAAAATCGAATAAACTTTTCGCCGGCAACTAATTATGACTCAACCTAATATTTGGTGAATATATTGGAGTCGAATTTTTAAAAAAATATTTTTAGGTTCCAAATTTATCAAAGCGCCTAAACATTCATCCAATATAAATCAGATGATAAATTTCACAGCTTCTTTATGAATTTATAAGAAAAACCTCCAAGCGTATGTAGCCCGGAGGATTAAGTTAATATACACCCCCATTATCTTTTATGAGCCGGTTAGATTATGCTTGTAAATTGAAATATGGAAGAAGGCTTTGCATAATAGTAATATGATACATCGTTTTCGTGGTGAGCCTGGGAACGCTTACAAGTACAATACCGCAAATATTCGAGCCGGATATTTTTATTGTCGTACGAATCAATATCGAATTTGCTGGTGTTGTAATGGACTTTGGCGATTTCACTGTTGCTTTTGTCGATTTTTTCGTCGGGTGTTGCAAAAACATTGTCGCGTGCAATCTGCATATGTTTGAAATTGAATATTGACTGTAATTCGAGAGACGGCGAGAGAATCAGTGAAAGTAGGAAACGATTAGAGAATTTCATAAATGCATAAACTTTTTTTGCATCAATCATGAATAATTGCAATCATGCCGCGATCGATGCTTATCATTTTCTAGACGTATGTAATTTTATCAATTTTAGACTGATAAATATTCAATTCAGATGATTTACTATAGATTTTCTCGATTTCGCTATGCATTCAATCTGCATGCAAAATGTCTATGTTTGTATATTAATATTTTGTTATTAAATATTTATGGACCTAATTGCACTCTGCCGATTGAAATAGAGAATGTTTATTAAAAAAAATTCGATGGAATAAGTAGCATTTTGTTAATGCATTCTTTAAGAGAATCAGAATTAAATTTATGTTATTTAACAAGTTTTTATTTTTAAAAATGTTTGAGTAATTTAAAAGCCAAATTCAATAGAATTTACGATCAATGTTGCTATTAACACACTTTGGTCGGGCATCGATGCGCGTGAATCTTTTATTGTAGCGGGCGAAATTGCGCTCTGCGTGCGACAAAATTCTTTCTTATAAAAATCGTGTAAATTTCAAAACTACTGTAACATAATAGAGGAGAGAGAGTCGATTTCTTGAGCTAGTCGTTGATTTCGCCGCTTCGACAAGTGCCGATTGTCACGTTGTTCCGCTGCAGATATCGCACCGAGGGGTTACTTAGGAGCACATGGCGCTCCGTTCCATTAACATCGATGATGATATCGGTGCCGATCAATGACGGACGCCCCTTTTTGAAGGGAACACTGATTATGAAACGAAAAGACAGAACGACAGACAGCGTCTTACTGCTGTAAAGGGTCTTTGGTGACAGACGTTATTACCAACGTCGCTGTGGCGTTTGTTCCGGGTTTCCCCGGACTTATCACACAGAGATTGTCATCCACCGATATTTCAACCCCACGAGTAACGCTACACGCAGAGCGTCCAGGTGCCCAACCCTTTTGTTCCATGGCTTCCAAAGGAGGCGAGGTACCCACAGGAAGACCGGCTTTAGATCACATGCAACCGAAGGTGCGTTGAAAGAGAAAGGACTGAGGTTATTCTAAGTTCAAAGGAATCTATCGTGGTCATCGTCACCACGAGTCCAACCTCAGTTTAAAGGGAACTGCAGCAGATTGCGAACTGCAGGATCTACCCCTTCCTCATGGTACTCGTATCGGTTCGGTCATTTGTATAGATTCTACATACTTCTGTAATCAACAGTTCCACATTCTACTTTATGAGTACGCAGCTACTATTTATTAACCCTTTAGATAATAGGCAACAATCACGAATCACAAGGCCTCTATATAAGGAAAAGATACGTTCTTGGACCAGAAGGACCCACTTGTCTTACAAGCTTCTATTAAACCCAAACTTCTACACCAAAATGTGCATAATTTATAGATTGCACGCATATGACATGATCTTTGGATGAGCATTATTTGTCATCACTCCTATAAGATTATATTTTTTCCTAATAAAGTTGCTCGATGTGATATTTTTGATAGCATCTCAACATCGCATACTTATCTCGCAATACATTACTAATCATGAAGAAACGTAGTACTATTAACCCTTTGAGTAGTGAGCTAATTGAATATCATCATAAACTTATATTTGTATATCATCCATACAAATCTATTTATCTGTCAAGATCATCCCAGCGTGTATAAAACTTGTATATAAATAAATACACAATGTCGATAGCACACAATATTTGGCCATTATATCATTCACATATCATTATTAGTCGATAAATTAATGGTTAACGATTTGTACAATCGTGCGATGTACGCAAGATACTCTCTCCGTCTCTGTCTCCTATTCACAATCTCCGACCTGCAAGATAACCGCAAGATATCACTGGAATTCGGACATAATACTGCGTCTTTCCTCTTTAAGGGATTAATATTTCCCGGCTGAAATGTGTTGAAATACAAGATGGTGAGCTATCAAAGTCAAACGTTACTGGAATAAAAGGGAAAATTTGAATCTAGTACAGCTTAATATGATATTGTGCAATATATTAAAATTCAAATTTAGTTCGGTGAATAATCAAATCAGTAAAGTAAATATTAGATAGACCTGTGGCATTCTTAGACAAACACTTGAGATACTGAAAATGAAACCACGTCTTCAAAGCCTTTTATCTAACTATTTGAGGTCATACTTATTAATCTTTCAAATGATATCGACTCCTGTTTAGTCTAGAGATATTTTATTTCGCCTCAAGATAACTGAGTCAAGAGATTCAATGCAAATTCAATATGTCCAGAGTCTGAATATTGCATGATATGCGGCCCTATACGTCTCATGACGTTGATCAAAACTTCCGTTTGGAGCAATTTTAAATTAAATTCTTACGATGGTCGAATGCATCCGTGTACCAGGAACGAGGTCGTTGTTCGCATCTTACTCTTTGCTTTGTCCATCTGTGCGAAAAATGCGGAGAAACGCTATAATATTCTGTCTTTTATTTCCTTCGCGCGATTTTCTTGCGCGCCATCGAAGGCTATAAACCAAATGTAACGGTCTTCTGAAAGTTCCCACGACGTACAATTTGTGATGAAACGCCGTAATTCGAGTGTCTCATTGTGTTCAGTATTAATTTTATGGGACGTTTCATTTGCTCGGGTTGTGAAATCCATTTACTGCTGAAAAGATAATGGCCTCCATGAGTCGGGCAATAAATTTTATGATATATTTACTTTAATTATTTCGATGGAGCATTCCACTGGGCAATCGTGTGTCAATCTGAAAATCGTGAAATTTTGTTCCAGTTCAGTATCAAGTATAAATATCGATTCGGTTTCGGTTTTTGCTCCAGGAAAAATAATGTTCTTTTTCGGTTTTTGGCTTTTGGTTCATCTTTAAGTTGTTCATTTTTGAATTGTGTACATGATTTTGTTTGTACTACAACGACAATTAGATGCTTATTGACTGGAAGTTTGGCGATCCCAGATTAACACTTTAAAGTCCGGGTGCTCCGCATTAAACTTCGACCAAAGTCCGCGTGATTTCGCAAGAAATTCATGAAACTCTACTTCTTTCGTAAAATTGATATAATTCTTAAACCAGCTGATAGATTTAAACGAAATTTCAATGATGTCTACAAAAGAGTTTACTGCACATCGACAGTGTTTATTTATTTATGTACAAGTTTCATACGCGCTGCGATAGTCCTACCAGATAAGTGGATTTGTACGGCTGATAGCTCACTCTTTAGTCCCAGTCTGGGTAAATAGCAAATATATAGGAAGAGATAAGCTTAAAAAATAATACATAATAATCATAATAACATCGAACCGAAAAAACCGATATTTTCTGTTTCGAACCCGATGCAGACCAGACCGGATCATTGCCCCATTTATCATATCAATGGCATCTAACACCTTGTTTTTGCATTTCTAAAATCATAATATGCTAACCACAATCGCGGGAGATCATTATACTTAACATGATAAATATTTGTAAATTTACATAAATACAAAATGGTATCTCCGACGCTCATAAAGCACAGAAACGGCGTTTCTAATTCGCCGTAAAACGCTCGTGTTTGTTATTTTTGTGTTGCGAAATTAAAATTGCTGTTATCTCAAAACGCAAGCCATTTTTCCTAGATATTATCAAAAATTTATACGGCCGTAATAATGTGCATTTCATTGCGGTTTTAATGCTGCGGATATTGTGCAGTGTCAGTCAATCGTGCGCAATTTTCACGGCGACTTTACTGCATATATGAACGTTGCGAAAATGCCTTTCACTGTTCACTGTATGAAAATACAAAATATTTACATGGAATGCGCTGAGATTGTCTTTGACGATCGATCGTTATTCGGTTAGCGTACAAATGTCGAAATGCAGCGAGACGTGCCGACAATCGAGCGTCGATCGATTTTATTATTTGCGTGTATATTATTATTATATATGAAATTGTATGGATCATTAACCCAAATTATCGAATTTTGTGTGCTATCAACAGTGTTTATTTATTTATGTACTAGCTTCATACACGCTGCGACGGTCCTGACAGATAAATGGATTTGTATGATGTTAAGTGGCGGACAAGCGAATATAGCATCTAAATGTATGATGATTTTCTCATAAGCTCACTACTCAAAGGATAAATATTAATTTAAATTCTCATCGCAGATTGTAGATAATAGTTAGATAATTATTCCTGGAATATTATACCATATAATTTTACGTTTTAAAACCTAAATAATCATATTCGTTCGAGGGAAACTTCTTTCAATATGCCTAATTGATAAAAAATACATGCTGACATGATGAAATGATTTCGCTCACTTTTCGTAATTCAATATAAACAATACCGAATACATCACAACAAATACACAAAAACAACAATTTTACCGTCAATGTAGATCAAGGAAGAATTCTTATGAAACTCAAATGTATTATACATGAATCTTTCCGTTTTTTACAATATTTTATTTCGAACTTGTAGTCCTATAATCGGATTGATGTCACGATCTGACTTATACTCAATTTAAATTAAACTCCCAGAAAATCCACGCTTAAAATGGATCAATCGCTGATTTAATTCGGATTCACATGTTGAAGTTAATCTACCCAGATTGATGATCGTTCGTTCGACAAAACAACAATTATTTCTTGTTTGATCAAACAAATAGTCCGGAATGAAAACTGTAACTGAATCGATTCAAAAATATCGGTTATATCGGTTCTAGGGAATCCAATCCCGGGATCCCGGACAGTTTTAGGTACTTAAGAATCCCGGGATTAGAAAACGTAATCCCGGGATTGAAATTTTTATCTAACAGAAATCGTACACCTCACCAACACGATGAAGGCTACTAAATCGAGACATTCCCAACGAAATCTGGACGCTTGGAAACAGTGGCGTAATTACTAATGCGCGAACTTAGGCGACGCCCTAGGGCAGTGACTGTCTAATCTATGTATACATATATAGCGTACATGTATGTTTTTCAAATTGTTATAGTAATCTTTCCCTACCGGTGATGTATTTACTACACCTCGACGAATAATGGGAATATCGATATGAAATATAATAGATGCGGGGTTCAGAATTTTTGTGTTCCTCCGTAATATAATTATGAATCACATCAAAGTATTATAGTATATAAGTATTCATCTGCAGCGACGGAAATAAATAATTAAGGAAATAAATAACTTTTCTTAAATAAATAAAATTCTTTAGCCTTCAAGTGATTTTTTTATATTAAATAAATGGACTTATTAGTAATTTTTGATCAAATTTATCAATGTAATTTCTTAAAATATTGAAAATCCCAATCCCGGGATCCTGGGACTGGTCCCGGGATTGTCTAATCCCGAAATCCCGGGATCGAAATTTTGGCTCGGGATTGGATTCCCTAATCAAGACAACATCCATTCTATTAATAAATGATATTATATGTACTCAAACCTCTTTTTGTGCGATTTCGAAGTTATGCGGTTTTTTTCAAAGCAATTTTTTTATTTCATAAAGACTACGTATCGAGATATTTTGGATAAAATAGGAAGTAAATCATCAAAATTAACCGAAATTTGTAAAAAAATTATAATTTGGGACTGTATAAATAAAATTGCATCTGCTATCGCTGAATTACCACCACGCCCTTTATTTTGTTTTATGATAAAAAAAAATGTTTTTTTATTATGGGACTATAGTGACATCTTTACTAATTATGAATTGTTTTCCCGTTTTTTATAATAACTTTTTTTGTGCGATTTTGGATATACCTTATATAGTTGTTTTATAGTTATGCGTTTTTTAAAATCCATGGAACGCATCTTTACTTTTTCTATGTAAGTCATAGCTTTTTTGTGCAATTTTCCGCGAAACGCATCAACCGCACAAAAAAAGGTTTACGTATAATTCTAGTTCTAATTATTTTTAAAAAATTTTTTTAATAAAAATCGATATATTCGTTCCGGTTCAATTCCAAACATTTATATCGCGAAAAAACTCAATCATTTTGGTCAATCAGTCTGTTTATCGACCACAATTTTTAAAATAAAGTGTTTGGTAATGGTTCTATAGAAGATACTGCAAGTAGCCTATTAAATTAAATAGACAATAATAATTATAGACAAGCTGACGATAATGACTCTAAATGTATATTATTATCAACTATAATACTTCAATGACATGAAATAATTGCCATTTTAATTGTACGCTGCAATTTGACCTTAGGATGAATGCATGTCTCCAAATGGAAGGCGTTCGTATGTCGAGGATTATTATGCGTTCATTTCAACCTGTATAGTAGGATGATCGCCTATTTGCGAGCGAATTTCAGTGATTTAGAAAGAGCACTATTGTACGTTGAGCTATAATTAATTGATTTCAAGTGTAATATATATATTTACTTGAAGCAATGACCGAATATTGTGTGCTATCGACAGTGTTTAATTATTTAGGTATAAGCTTTATACACGCTGCGACGGTCCTGACAGACAAACGGATTTGTACGGATGATAAGTGGCGGACATGCAAATATAGCATATGACGTTAACAATAATAATATAATAGTCTAATCATTCATTAAGCATAATTTTCCATACATTTTCAAGGAATTCCGTCATTAAAATTTTTGATTAATGTTAAGAATGCATTTTTTATGCATGTGAACCTTCACAAGCAAAAACCTGGAGGTTGATAGCCTTCAATATCGATCGTATGGCAAGGTGAATGTCTGCCTAGATGGAGCTTATGCTTTGAATTTAAATTGGAGAGGTCTTGGTCCAACAGTTAACGGTCTGTGGTTTTATACAAAAATACAATAGTTTTGATTTTTACCAAAGCGATCTTCTTCGAAGCACTTCTTAATTGGTCCATTTCGTTATACACAGCGCTCTTTCTTCACTCCATGTTTCTGTTTAATTTGTTCATACATGAATTTTTAATTAAAAGTGCATAATTTCCTATACAGCCGACAAAATATGGAAATTTTCCACAATAACAAATTTAGTTGAGGTAATAAGAGATTCGATGGTTGTCGATGAATTGAAACCAATTTCATTTTTATCCATCAAATTTTGAAGTAAACATTTAATGTATGTCTTCTATAGATGTTCTTATTAACATGAAATATTTAATACGGAAGCGGAGGGTTGCAGATATCCGATAAACTAAAATAATATGGAATCTTACGAACAATTTTAGTTTTTTTTTGGTATTGCAAAATGGCGTATAAAAATGGTTAAGAGCCCATTTTACCGCATTTTAACATTTAACAAAAAGTCTCATACATATTTTACGAGCAATCGATCCGCCATTCGCCTCCCAAACGTAGAAAACGAGCCACAAGATGCAGTCAAGCGAACGGTGTCAAATCGATATTTCCCCGAGGTATTACAGTCTGCAGGATTATTACACACTGGGGGCGGTGGGATAGCAACCCCTCAGTGTAAGCGGTCAACAAACCCGTCAACATGGCGTTCGTTCCTCCGGGGACGAACAACAATAAGGACGTGTTCCTCGCGCCCGACCCCAACGAATCCATCCAGGATTGAAACGTGATAAGCAAGTGCCGGGAAAGATTGCGTCCATTATGACATAGATTCCGCCCATCGATTTCTACGGTCGAAAACCTAGTCAAAATGGCGATTTTAGCGCCATCCGCCAACACCTTGTGACGAACCTAATCGATTTCGACGGTTTTGTCAACGGAGAAGTGCCGCGAGACTTTCGGTTTCGATGGTCGGTAAACTCGGTTACGTAAAGCGCGCGATCGTATACACAACTAATAAGACAATAATTAATTGTAATTTATTTAACAACGGCCACAAATGTTTTGAAGCGGACACGATGAGGAGCTTCTCTTTCACCAAGTAAGAATAACATTAACATTTATATTTCATTAACATTACAAAATCGCTTAATTTATACTATGGCTAATGCGCGATTGACGTAAAGAGCATTAAAAGCGTCGTATTGCGCAATATAATGGTGTTAACCTTGCTCGTACTTAAAGGGTACTTTTGCAACAACTTAGATTATCTTAGATTTGCTAAAACACTCATGGCATCTCATACAAAACAGCTGATTATATTCCACCCAAAACACATCACTCAATAAGTCTGTAGGATTTTTTTTTTTGAAGAAATTTCCAAAAAATGACCCCAAAAGAGGGAAAAAGTAAAATTAAAATAATCCCACAAACTTATTGAATGATGTGCTATATTACATACAATTTCAGTTTATTTTTTTTTTTCTTCAAAAAAATCCTACGGACTTATTGAGTCATTATTTATGACCCAAAAATCATTTAAAACAATAAGATACCAATCGATTAATTATTCAAAGTTTAAATTTCAAATTTTAAAAATGTTTGTCAGATGTATAACGGCAAATATGCAGGGTGCAGCAGGGAAATTTCCCTATTTGAAACGCGCGCCCTAAAGCGACTGTTATTTTGAGAAGAGTGAAATGACACTCATTCTAAAGAACAAGATTTAACGCTTTTTATCATGTAAGTGAAGATGCATTCCATGGATTTTAAAAACCGCATAACTTTGAAACAGCTATATCCAAAACCGCATAAAAAAACATCAAAACAATAAGGCAATTAAAAAATAACATTTTTTGTAATATTTAAAGGATATCTTGCATCATTGGTAAAATTTTAAGGATGTCTGACATCTGACATCTCAAATGCCAGACATCCACTAGAGAAATACTAATCATTTTAATTACAAACTATCATCGCTGTAAGATAATTTTCGTTGCGTTTTTCGATATGACTTTAAATCGCTCTTTTCTTCGGAAGAAATAGTATGCACAGTGTCAATGTCATCATTGGTCTGTGTAGATTTTCTCTTTCTAACAATCTAACATTCACAATTAGTAAAGATGTCACTATAGGCACTAACTAAAAAAAAAATCAAAATGGCGACTGTTTAAAAAAAATCAGTCAGTCATTTTTTGGCCTTATTTTGTTAGGTTTATTTTTTTTAAATAGTAAAATAAATTTTGACATACATCTGGTAGGAATAATAAAGGGTTATATAGAAAAGATTCGTACCCACTTTGAAGTAAATTAATTAATTAAAAAAATAAAAATTTAAAAAAATTGCTTTAAAAAAAATCGCATAACTTCAAAATCGTACAAAAAAGAGTCGCGCAAAAAGAGGTTTGAGTGTATGCATATATGTAATTTAAAAAAATTGTTTTAACACATTACGTGCGGGGGAACATCGCGCGCGCATAACTATTCAAATATTTTTTAAGATTTAAAAATTCATTCTACTAATATAGTCAATAGATGGTTATTTTTTTGTTTTTTTTTTGTTTTGCTGACAATCTTCCTTGAAAGCAATTATAATAATTAAGATTGCATATTTTTATAGAGCATTTCAATGATCTGCATCCTTTTTAACACTCCTCTGCTTCATAATTTATGGACCACAAATGTATATTCGGTTTAGGGTCAGGATTTATTTTCTAGGACAACACTCTTTATTTTGAAATATGCAAGAGTAATTACCCAGGAAAACAATATTTTAGAAAATTAAGCATAGTTTTTAGTCACTTTGGGTATTGGAAACGTATTCAATTTTGATAAAATATTCTTTAAATCCCCATAAGCTAATTAATGCGAAAAATCATCGCGTAATAACAAATAGCCGACGTTAATCATAATACAGAGCAATTCATACAAAAATGCTTCCCGTATATAATGTGTTAGTATTTCAGTAAACTTATTTTATCAACACCCTAACATTTTTTTCTATGTGTGTATTCATTAAGTATTTTATGTATTTATGTGCAAATCATTTTCGAGATGACCTTAAACTTTTTTGACGAAAAGGCTCGTCACTGGAGTCTCGCAGTTGGTTCTCTTTCTGAACACACTATAATAAAGCACCTTATTAAAAGCAGCTATTTGTGAAAATTCCTACTAAATCACATACACGCAAGCTATAAATACTGCATGTTGAATCATAGATCCAAAATATCATCAAAAAACATTTCAAAATGAATAGATCGAAAAAAGAAGGCATTGGATCTTAAATTTTTTGACGCCTCATTTAGCCCTCTATAGAATATATTTGAATTTTTGAGCCAACGATATTTTTAATAAAGCTAATTTTTTTAGGATGAGAATCATAATCATGGCATAAATATGCACGCATATTGAAATACCTTCCTTGGAAGGATAATTATAAAAGCGATACAAATTGCCTTAAAATGACAAGAATTTCTTTAAAAATTTGTATTTAATCTTGTTTTAAAAAACACTCATTTTACGACCATTTTTTCCCTTTTGGGAGCTTCGTTTTTATAAAAACATATATATGTGTATTCGAAAGTCTTTCGAGCATTATCAGCATGTTCCACTAGTATACTTTCTAGCAACCATTTACTGACTTTGCATATTAATGCGATATTGCTTAAGGAAAATTATAATTAATATTCAAGTATCATCAATTTTATCAGTTGGGTAACCGTGTCCAGAATCTCAGCCATAAATTTTTCTATTAAAATGCATTCATTCGGCATGGTGATTTGGCACTCTTCTGGGAAATATTAAAATCATGACAGTTCATGTCCATTGTCGTTTTGTGTATGGGTTTCATTTTAAAAAATGCACGATAAGACAAAAAAAAATCTTACAAACCGCCATATAACAAAAGCATGGATTTCATACTGCTTTGCTGAAAGAAATAAAGCAGAAACTCATCTCCATATATTCCGACATGAAAATAAAACTGGGCTCGACGGCAAAACACCCCCGGGATTTTGTCACCCGCGTGACTTGCTTCTCTCGTACATTTTTTTGCTGAAATTTAATAAAGAAAGGCTATCCATTCCAAAAGTCCGCTTTAACAGTTTTAATTCCGCATGCTTTATTTTGTGTTTTTTAGTTGAGTAACACCGCTGACCATGAAATAAAGTCCGTTAACTCATGTATATTTACATTTTCTCGCTGTAGATTAAGCCATGCATTAGATGCTTATTTGTTTTACGATCACTATTAAAAATGGACTGGATGGAAATAAATAGTAATTAAAAATATAATGGAGCTTCATGGCAAATCACGATGTTATTTCATAGAATAATGGACTGAATGGTGGATGCCAATTAATATTGAACACAATGGCTTGTAATCTAATCTGGAATTATTTGGTATGTTAAGGATTAATGGGTACATCTTTATTTCATTTAAACATTCTAAAAGCAGACAGATAGACAAACGACACAAACATTTGTTCAAATAAAAATAAAACATATTTATTATTTATATACTGTTCATGTATTAATCATATAAATACCGTACGCACATATATGTGCATTTCATCATTTTATACATGTATTCATTTAACATGTATAAAGATGTCATGTGATGTTAACATACAAGATGTATCCCAAAAGTCATGAAATATATTTTTTGTCACACCCCTATTGATCGCAAAAAAACAGTCGAAACTCACGAATTTCCCAAGCAAATTTAATGAAGCACCAGACCAAATCCAAAATTGTTGACACCAAGGGTATAATCCACAAAGATTTTGTACCACAGGAACGTCAACGCTGCATATTGCGTGGATGTTCTGGAACCATTGAAGAAAATTGCCCAGCCACATGTCTCTACACGTCCATGAGTTCCTTGCGAAATACAAGTCGCTCATGCTCATATCAGCGGTCCGAAAAGCGGACCAATTGAGCATACAAACCTTATAAACTATACTATACCTTATAACATAAAACATATTTCTATTTATTTTATTGGTACACGAGCCACATTTTGATTTACACTAATTTTACTATTATGGAATTTGGAAACAAAAAACACAAAACTAATTCGGTTTGAATACATTGGCTTGTTAAAGAGTTTTTTGTCCGTATTCTCTAATTCTTAGCAATATTTATTGGGTGTATATGATAATTTCAAGCAAAAGTATAACTAAATTTAATCATCAGATTTACCATAAAATTTCACTATATTTTAATAAAAATTCAAGTTGAAGCCTATTATAAGTATCTTTATGAATAAATCCAAAATATTAATATAAACCCACCTATATTACGTCCTCAACGTTCATAAAACCGCATTGATATCCCTTTCTTGCATGAGCAAACAGAAAATGCCTGCAATGCATCAAAAACCTCCCCAATGTTAATTTTGCGGCTTTCTGTTTTCCGCTATCCAATTTATAGCGGGAGAAATCTGAAAAATTATGACAATATTAAATATCGTTAATATGATTTTGGCTAATTATTAGTATAGTCCAGAATATGAGTGGCAATCTGCAACAATCATCAAAATAATGATGATTTCACCACTCGTTTATAGATCTTCCACACCAAAAAAATACTATGCTATTATAACCATATTTGAGAAGCAATGGTTAGCCATATGAAAATGCTTCACCCCTAGAAAAATAACCCAAGACTAATGTTATGGTGTCGAATATTAAGTTAGCACGAATTTAATCAAAATTTCCACCCCTAACGATCATCTTTGTCTCGAAACCACCCTTATATTTTTAATTAAATTATATTAATTTTAATCTAGTTTGTGGCTTCGCTTATTCACAATGTTATTATGCTAAGATGACCCATGGAGCTAATACTTTTAGCAGTCTTAAATATTATATTTTATGGTTCTCGGAGCCAATTTTACACATCGCTTATAGTTAATAGAACACTATGAAAATTATATTGTAAATTTATCAGAAATCCTCAAAATTTAATCATTAGACTATACAAGCAGTCCCTGAACCTGAAGTCCAAAAATTGTATTGTTATAATATTAATTTTTAAAAACTATGTCTGTATGATTCGCTTTACTTAGCCATAGTTTTTAATTGACTTTGAGAGTGATTCGCTACAAGACTACAGGCGTTTCGGAGGGAAGAACACATTTACCTGCGCCCAAGGCTGTTGGTCGACTCTCTGTTCTTATTTCCTGCGTGTCCGCATTCTAAATTCGCTTACGCGTAGGAAAACAGGCAACTTTTTTTTGTGTAACCCTATTCCTTGGCTCGCACGGACACCAGACCTGACACCACTGGATTTTTTTACGTGGGGACTTATTTAATGATTTGTATAACATGTAGCATATCGTTTAAAAGGGTATAAACTAGGAAAAAAATTAAAACTAATGTAAATTCAAAATAATTATAAATACAAGTCGAATTTGAGTTATTAATATAATCGGCTAAATAATAATATGTGGGTAATACTGCTGGGGTTTTTTTTATTTCCATTGCTCCCTTGGTAGTTTTTATGTTCCCAGTTTTTCCGATTTTTCTTGTGGTTTCCCAATAAATCCCTTGTGGCCCCTAAGCAGGGCAATATGACCCTCTTCAGGAACTTCTGGCTTTAGCACTTATCTTAATACGTCTATTTATCAATATGATTTATTAACACAATTAAAATATGTGTCTCTGCCTGTATAAAAATGTTATTTCGGCGTCATTTTAACCCCAGTTTCGATTTTAAAAGCATGTGTTAAAACGACAAATAATCATATTTGGTCACTTTTGGTGATTCATATTCAATTGTATATGTTAAAACGTTTTATCCGTACAATGCTTCTTGATTGAATTTGACGTGATGGAATCCTTAAAAATGAACTAGGATTAATACATTTTTTGCGTATTGGCATCAGATACATGTTTTTATGCAATAGATGATGTATCTATTATTCTCATAGACATGCAACAAAGATCGATATGAAAGATCTCTTCGTTGAAAAACAAAGCAGCTTATTCAACATTGCACAACAAAAGAGGTTGCTTTGTGAAAAAATAGCCATCGTAAGCTGAATGCACGTTATGAACCCATATTTTCAGATGGTACAGCAATTTTGCATTGTCCGAAAATAATTCTGCAGAACAATGGAAAGTGCCAATTCGCACGATCTCGACGCTGGTGACGAACGCTCTGCTGGTCATTTTCAATTTCAAACGACTCTGATGCAACAACGGTTGAAAAAAATGCTATTTTCAATCGAAGACATGAATGAAATCGGCAAGATTTATGGACACGATAGAGAATAATTTAGCTGCGTTCCAGACGGTCGGTTTCCATTTTTTGCTCTCTTTAAAGAGTCCGGGTTCTCCATCGTTTTCGATCCATTGTCGATTTGTGCCCAGTTCAATAAAATTGGGGAAAAAACTCATGTCGTGCAATAACATCGCAGAAGTATTTTTTTTTATGGGCGTATCGTGATTTTTGAAACAGTACTTGAAGCCCAAATATCGTGATGGCAACTCTCACATGCCATTTACGTTTTAATTTATCTATTTACGACGTTTTGGCACAGGATTTTGTTTGGTTCTAAAAACACCAGCAAAAATGTGAGTTCATGAACTGCTAACATAAAAATAATCATGTGGAAGAAAACATAACGAAAAGATCCAAAATCTACATGATAAAATCTACAAAATACACAGATTGATTGCTCTAATGCGATTAGCGACAGTTCATGCTGAATTCAATATTCGGTATTTATTTATATTATCCAAAACACGAAGTTGATTCCAAACTATTGATCGTATATAATCAAGCTTATTTTAGTTGACCGTTCACCGATTTTTTAAGGATCTGGTTATAATCGAGGATCTGATTCCATAATGGCATCAGCATAACATTGTACAATTTATGTAATCTTCCTTTTAGGAACGTTTCTGAGGTTAGTTGGATATGTATAAGTATAGTGGGTATGTATAGGTAATGATATACTGAGCTCGTGTGCATCCATACAATAATTTTACTATACCTATGTTATTTTTGCAAGTGTAAACAGTAACGTGACAAAATTTTATCGCAATCGAATGAACGGTATGGAAGCGCATTAAATACGAACAAACAAACATTAGTTTTTATTTATTAGACTATACTTATGTTACTCGCACAATCCTTAACAATAAGTGAGCGAAGTTTTATCATAATCTGATGAACGGTATGGCAGTGCATTACATACGAACAAACAAAAATTAATTTTATATGCTAGAAGATTAGCTAATTAACATATTAATTTAATTTTATGCTCCTTGAAAAAAGACCAAAGATTACAATTACATAGTTATTTACAGATATAGTGAATTGTGAGCGCAAGTGCTTTTTGAAAATATAGTATGTATTATATTTACTAACGTACAAATTTTACATAATGATTTTAAATAATACCACAATAGGTTATTCCCATAAAATACATAAACTTTTTTGGATATGTATACCTTGTACAGTACCTTTGATATGTATATATTTTAAATGGGCATTTCATTCTGGGCCTAATTACCAACGAACATGTAGACGTGTAAGGGTTTCTTTACTGCGCAATCTTCCTACCGATATATGATACTGAAAGGGTTAAATACGTCTTTGCGTATACATAATAATTAGAATGTTTAAATATAATGTAAAAATCATCTTGTGATTAAAAAAATTAAAAAAGGTTTAACTTGAAATGAAAAGGGTTTAATTTGTAAAAACACTGTTGTTTAACCCTATTTAAATCTCTTCCAAAAACATTTTCAGCAAAGCCAAAAAAAAAGACTAATCTATTAGCTAAAAGATAAACATGCTTTTCTGATGACAGCTATAAATTGACTGCACGTCGAAATCAAAATCATAAAAAAAACTTATCAAAAACAGTATTTAGTTAGAACGCGTTTTTACTAGTTTAAAATAAATTTTAACCCTTCTACTAATAAGATGGTCTGACTAGATCATTATGGTTTTTCAATGAGTTTTTTTTTATTAGTAGCTATCTATAAATTTTATCAAATCTCCCTGAAGTTTGTCCTTTTAAGGATTTTATAGAATTTGAAATTTAAAAAAAGTTTGAGATGCTTCTTTTTTGAGAAAAAATGATATTTGCATAAAATCCAAACACGTATAGCAATATTTTTTTTAATTATGAATAGGTAATTCTAGATCTAATAAAGGCATTTAGTATAAACTAGTTTCAACTAGTAATAAGGCGTTCTAACTAAATATGGTGTTTGATTGTTACATCTATACTGATGGCGGAATACTAATTTTAAAAGTAATGGCATTTTATATATGTATACATTTTTTACGCACGACTTTGAAAGATTGTCCGCGTCAAACGTAATGTGTTAGCATGCTTCTCGCATTTAATGTGTTAAGAAGATGAATGATCCATTTTTATTAATCACCGAAATACATTCGATGATTTTTCTTTTCATGCAAAATCGTCAGAATTTCATATTTTCTTTGTGCTGCCAGAAAAAAGTCTATTAATCTAAACGATTGATATCTACGGTATCTGAACAAAGTCGTCGCGAGTTTTCAGCCACTAGACTGATGGCTCTTTTTTACGACCCACGTCTTTCGAACTTGGCTGCTTTGTCGCACCACCTTTTTATTGCCACCTCGCGTTCGACCCGAAAGAAACAAGTGCTCAAGCGATATCATAATCTCATATTGATATCACCTGACGTCATCGTGATTAATGAGCACATAGTCGAAAAGCCATTCGATTCGAGCCTCAGTACGACTATCTACACAGCTGTTGTGGCATTACGCAATTGGCACAACCATTATCGTACTTTCGATTTTTTCGGCAGCTAGTCTGCGCCAGGTCTTCCAGCTGGACTACCGTGCTGGTCGTTGCGGGTCATCAATCCTATTATTCAAATTTTGCGCAAAGCCCAACCTAAGGCTTCAGCCATCGACCTGTGGCCATTGAAGGCCTGAAAAACATTGGCACACCCCTGATGCGCTGGATGCACCAGAGATGCAATTCATAAAACTGGAATAACAGCAGTGTTTATATAAGAGTGCACGTGGACGCGGTGGACTATTGATCCACTTATGTTTACTTGAACCAAACGAGACCTGGTAATGTTATTGATTGTTTTTTTTTATATTGTATATTTTCGATACATGCCACATTTATTATATTGCGACCATCCCTAATTTCAACAGTTTTTTCAATTAAAAAACGAGCTCCAAGCGTAAAATTCCCCTAGGGATACTTCAAACAAATCGACGCCTATATCGTCCATTTAATTAATTTATTTGCAAAACACAATAATTAGAATATTATTTAAATTCGCACATATAGCGAGTGGGATCTTCTTTGACTACTCTACGTCTTGAGTAAATTTTAACCTAATTTACTACCTAACTAATACTATTATAAATACTATTATAATATATGTTTTAAAATAATACAAATATAGTCCAAAAAGTACCCGACCTAACATATAGATGACGATTACTGTTTTAAAAAAAAATCTATAATAGAAAGTGTCTAGACACTACGCTGCTTCCGTGATCATATAAAAAAATTCCACAAAAAGCCCCGAAAAAGGATGGAGTGGCCACAAAGTTTGCATGTCTAATCGGTCCGTTTTTCGGATCGCTGACATGACGAATGAGTGCCTCGTGATCGGTTGCCGAAACGAAATTGTCCGAAGAAGACTGTGTAACTTTGTCAAATGTCAAAATGAAACTCGGACAGTTGCCATCACTTTATATTAACTCGTTCATCGCTGCGTCAATATGGATACAAAATAAACAGAATTTCAAAAAATATATTATATATAACATATAAAGACATTAAATTAAAATATACATAAAATTATGCTTAAAATTAAATATTACATTATATTATGTAGCATGGTATTCATTAAAATAATTCAAACACAAGTGAGATGATTTTAGACAATTAAGACAATATGCTAAGACCCTTTTTATATATTTTTTCGCTTCCTAGCGATCAAGAATTTGTCTCGTATTTTTATAATAAAGATTACAATTCCTCAGAATATATTTGCCCTGCAACATAATCCCGAAAATTTCAGGATTGAAATTTTTATCTAACAGAAATCGTACACCTCACCAACACGATGAAGGCTACTAAATCGAGACATTCCCAACGAAATCTGGACGCTTGGAAACAGTGGCGTAATTACTAATTGGCGAACTTAGACGACGCCCTAGGATATTGACTGTCTAATCTATGTATACATATATAGCGTACATGTATGTTTTTCAAATTGTTATAGTAATCTTTCCCTACCGGTGATGTATTTACTACACCTCGACGAATAATGGGATTATCGATATGAAATATAATAGATGCGGGGTTCAGATTTTTTGTGTTCCTCCGTAATATAATTACGAATCACATCAAAGTATTATAGTATATAAGTATTCGTCTGCAGCGACGGATTTAAATATCTGATGACGATACCTCCAACGAGTGTGGAGGCTGAGCGTGCATTTTCAGCAGCGAGTTGCCTGACTTTCAAAATCAGATCCAGACTAAATGATGAAACACTAATGTTTAATGTTAATGTTACTTCGGGCATATTTTAAAAATAATATTTGAATTTTTTAGTGTTTTATTTTATTTTTATCTTTTCTGAAATAAATAAAATTCTTTGGCCTTCAGGTGATTTTTTATATTGAACAAATGGACTTATTAGTAATTTTTGATCAAATTTATCAATGTAATTTTTTAAAATATTGAAAATCCCAATCCCGGGATCCCGGGACTAGTCCCGGGATTGTCTAATGAAATCCCGAAATCCCGGGATCGAAATTTTGACTCGGGATTGGATTCCTTAGTCCTAGCATTTTCCGACCACAACCATTCTCTTACTAAAAGTTCCCTGAATTTTCTGATTTGAGTATAAAAAAATAATGACATGTTTGCAGAAAAAGTAAATACTAAACAGTTTCCGTAAAGCGAATTCAGCGTCTCACTGTTACGTATACGGCTGGGCGACGAGAGTGTTAACATATGTTTATCGATCCTCGACAATCTTTATCTGTTGCCATTTGGATAAGAACGAAAGTCTCATTCTAATATAGAAAGTTGTCAAACCGTATCTATCCGAATCTGATTATCATGACATAGTGATATGGCATACTTAAAAGGTCAATAATTTAGATAATTTGAATATCGCCGATTATATATGTTGTGGCAAATATGCAGAATTTAACAGAATATCTATATTTAATGTACATTTTCGATTTAAAGCCTTTTTTCTCGAAATGTATCAATAGATTCCAAGCTACTGGTACACGAGACCCTCAAAGACGGCACGCGCAACGTGCTTGATTAATTACCACTCTATTATATCATTATGGGCCCAAGATATATGATTTTTTTTAGAAAATATATTAAACACACGATGATCAATATTATTTGTATATATACAATAACACATTGATGGCGTTTGAGCGTAGAATTTATAAATTCACGGTTATGAAAAAATACCTTATCACATGAAAATATCTAGGGCGCGTGCGAGGATAGCACAATTAAATTTACATTACGCAACGTCGATAATTCAATTTGAATATTCAAAAATATATATTGGCTTCAAATTCTTATTATTTCGGCCATAAACTGTTAGCTCTGATGGACATCAATCATCGAATTAAACTGCGCTAATTCGTACGAGGAGCATCGATCCATCATGCGATTATTCCCCCATTTGAGCGCTCTAAAATTATTACTTTCGACATAAAAACATACAATGAACATAAGGTGGAAGAAACACCATCTTCCATAATAAAAGTTGATGGCGACCATAAAGATGATCAACGCCATTTGCTTCGAGTTGGCCCTGCCCCGAGTGTGCATCTCAATTTGAATATGTTTATTGACTGATGGCATTGGCACTTAATTGTTGGAATAATATCATTTTAAATGGCGTCCGATTGTGCATAAAAATATATTTCATTTAAAATGGCCGCCTGCATTATTGTTGTCGTTAAAAACTATAATTGTGTCGCTGTTGTCCAAACATTTCGGATGTATAATAATTTTGAATGTATGCTGAAATGTATTACAATTATAAATATTTCATACCGTTGAAGGCTCACGCCGTCCGTTTATTATCGGACCGGTGAAGAGGCGCTAGAAAGAGTTCAAAATAAATGATAAAGTAATCTGATTTATCCAAGCATTTAGCAAGTGAAAGATACTACAACTGCGAGACTTTCCGATGACAAGTCGCGAGATAATCATGCACTCAAATCACTCGTGCAGAATGTCCATTGTGGCATGCGCTGTGTGGCAAGTGGCTCCGTCGTTTAGACAACAAGAAATTGCTTATAATCGATCTATAACCCTCGCCATTGGCGGTTTTAGCAAAAAGAAAATTTGATGATTTGGGGACTGCAGGGGAGGACAAACGCGGATAATCCAAATCATCAAATTTCTACTTGGTTTCGATTATAATATCATATTTACAACACAAATGTTTATTTAAAAAATTTAATACTCATTATTAACCAGTATGGTAGGATAATCGCGTATTTGCGAGCGAATTCCAGCGATTCAAAAAGAGCACTCTTGTACGTTGAGCTCCGAAAGAGACGGATCAAACGTAGCGCAGTTTGGTAACTGTGCATGGGAGACAGAGACGGAGAGCTTCCTGCGTACATCGCACGCTTGTATAGATCTTTAACTCAAATTCATCGACTAATAATGATGCGCGAATGATATAATGAATCGATTTCAAGTGTATTGTTTATGTTTACTTGAAATAAATTACCAGATATTATGTGCTATCGACAGTATTTATTTATTTAACTCGTTCGTTGAAGTCCGAGTCTCCGAAAAATTAATCCAGCGTTTCATTGGTGCGTACTTCTATAACGACTTTATGAACGTCTTTCTATAACTGTCTATATATTTTTCGAGATCGCCCTCAAAACTTGCATTCCTACCTATTCACAGAGCGAATCGACCAAATAATGTAACCACCTCATAAATAACGAATAAAATCTACAAAATGGTATTGGATGGATGAACAGCGTTGTGATGATGTTTGAATCCAGTGTTTGACGATGTTTCACAGCAATAAAGCCGAGTTTTTGCGAGACGGAGTAGCCACAAGGTTTGTATGTTCAACCGGTCCGCTTTTCGGATCGCTTACATGATGAATGAACGCCTCGCGGTCTCTCCGAGCTCAACATACAAGAGTGCTCTTTTTGAATCACTGGAATTCTCTCACAAATGCGCGATCATCCTACAATACATGTTATTTTTAGTAATCAAGCTCTTAACATCTCGGGTCCATTTTTACATCCTTACTCTCGTTGTGATCTCTGCCTCGTATAAAAGTAAGCTGTACATAGCAAATTTAGATAGTCATTCCGTTACCATGCTAAAATCTGTAATGGTCTAATTTTGAACATTGTTTTAATGAAGGGTTTCTTCCGTGGGCGTACATGGAAGACGCTTTTTGTAAATTCGCATGTATTCTTCCATTATTAACGATGTATTAAGGGGTGAATACGCAATGAAATGCTTGCTAAATCGATTTGTTTCATATCCTATTACAGGGAAATGTTATAAATCCAAAACCTCCCTCTGCTGCGAGGGGGTGTATTGGCCTTATGCCAACGAATGAATATTTTCTTATATGGAATATCCACAACGTTGCATTTTAATAAGTGGATTTTTTATAAATTGTTATTGTATTGATTTTCATTGCCCAAGAATGTTTTATCTATACTGTAATCGGCTCAGATATAGCAGTCAAGTGTGCATTTTAACGACTGCTGATAAGCCATAAGGCCATGGTGTCATGGCTTGGTAAAAAATGTATTTGAATCGATACAATTGCTGAATTTATGAATTTGAAATATGATATTTTGAGAAGCGTTGGGCTTCGTGAATTTCACCTCGGTTTGTCATTGCTTGGTTTGGAGTCCACGATTTCGTGTCATGTCTTCATAGCTGCTGGAAAAGCGACACGGTGAGCTTCATAATTCAATTTTTACGCCGAATTAGACCGTTAGCCGGTTAATCGGAGGCCGGATATTAAGCGATTCGTTGCATGGAATCGTACACTTTTTCACAGCCGCATGATCGTATTTTCTGAGAGCGATTCGACCCAATTAATCAGATTGTTCGTCGCCTTTGCATTACGTGAGAATTTACTTTATTTGCATTTGAATTGACTGAATGGATGACTGCTCGAATGCGAATTAACTTTTGAATCAGCTCGACGACCCGTCTGATAATTTGCACTACAGTCGACGGTTTAACGAGTCGAACCAATTGCTAAATTGATCGTCGGTCGGTCGACGCGAGAAGATTACAACTTCCGACAGGAAAATGCTGATTGTTCTGCTCGGTTGGATCGATGAAATCCGAAAGACTCATCCAACTCATCTAAATCGAATTGCCAGCGTCTAAGAACCGGTTCCAGCGTCGTTAGATCAGATAAAGGCGATTTAAATATCAAAACCGTTACGCCAATTTCGTAACATAACCTTTAAATGGCCGCCATTTAAAAATAACCTAAAAACCACCGTGCAAAATATCGAATTAAACTATGCCACGGCTTTTTGCGAAATCCCAAAACACTGCATATGTAAAATACACAAACTGCATAATCAATTCGAAACATTCGAATGCATCAAAAGGATGATAACCTCCGCGTAACCTCGTTTTATCATTTGGCGCAAAGTTACACAGGTACAAACATGCGTAATGGGTTCAATGTGCGCCTATGAGGGTCGATCTGAAAGTTATCAAAGCAAAACGTAAATATTCATCTATGTCAAATCCAACGGATGCATTAAAAATATCAACATCGCCACAAAAGACGCTGGGGTGTTCATCAAATCTTTGTACTTTTGGCTATGAGCCATAAGATCTCCTATTTTATGAGTCCTTGCGTTCTATTCAGGGCCTTAACAAGGGGGTGGCAAAGCAGGCGTCCGCCACGGGCACAACTGGGTTTGTTTGTACATGATTTTTATTTTTTCTCAACTGTTCTATTTTACATGAATCAACACTGATTGAATCTTTTCGTTTTTATAATAAATATACTAAGTTGTCTAATCGCTTAAACACTGGAACAACAATATTTTCGATCGATTGTAAAATTTTAACAACCCACCCGATCAATCTTCTTCTATAGATATGTTCGGGTATGGCGTACGATCGCAAGTCGCGCATTCGTCATATCGGCGGTCCGAAAAGCGGACCGATTGAACACACAGACCTTGTGACCACTCCCGCCTCTTTTAGGGCTTTTTCGATCTGTACGATTACGGATGATCCTTCAGAGACTAATTTACATAAACTCTGCCACCCAATTTAGATTCTAAAGTATGACCATGTTTAGATTTCAGTGCATCTTCTATTTAAAATAAGCTTTCTTATACTTGTCTGTGATAATATGCTCTTTTTGAATCTTGTAGGAATAGAACTAGAAATAGGGGTCAAATCTTAATTAATTTTCTCAGTGAGTTAGTACTTGTACCGGAGAACAGAATTATGTCATGGACACATAAAGTGGCATTCGACATACTAACTCTGATGGACCGTGGGTTAAAAAATACGCATAATGCGGGTGTATGCACATTACATAATCAAATATACGTGACCACCATAAGTCAATCAAAATGGAGCACCTCAAATTCGCAAATATCGCAAAACAGTGTGGATTCATCCATAATATTAGGTCCTCCCGAAATAAATCCATTATTTTTGCACGCTCTTGTTTGGACTCATTCTGTGTCCAGGCATCCTAAATAAAACGTCTCTATGGCTCGGACTCAAGTGATACGCGAATAAATTAACGAATATCGTGTACTATCAACAGTGTTAAGGTTCATTTGTTGATACACAAGATTGATTTAAGCTGCGCGGTCCTGAGAGAAAAATGGATTTGTGCGGATGATAAGTGGTGCACATGCGAATATAGCATCTATGTTTAGGTCAATTTAAAATTAATTCACTAATCAAAGGGTTAAACAAAAACTGCAAGAAAAACGATTGAACACGAAAAACATAGTTGTTTTATAGCATGATAACGTACGCCCACATAAAGCCAAACTCATTTGTGATAAAATAAAACTACACTGGGAAGTTCTACCGCATTCGATAAAAAAAAACCTGCAAGAGAAGTGGAAATTCGTTGATAATAATGAATACGATTATATTTTTAATGACTTGTGTAAAATAATTGAAAATATGTTTTAAGTTTAAAAAAAAGTTATTGATTTCTTTCGGGATGACCTAATTTGGGCTGTTTTTTCATTATTGGCAAATAATTTAGAAAAATCTGACGAACAGGGCGCATGAGGAAATAATCCAAACTTTATCTCATTGATTTTGGCCACCGCGATAACGAATGTGTGAAATGGTACATTATCTGGATGAAACAACATTTTTTATTTAGTCAAATTCGGCCGTATTTCTTGATTTAATCAATCAAATGTTGCAATAATTTGACGTGCATCCCAAAAAACGGACGTCTTCGCCTTCTTTAGAGCCAATTTTCTTCCTAGTTTTTATTGTTCCTTCTTCTCAAGTGTGAAGTGATGAACCCATGTGTCATCCATTATTATAAATAGACGCTAAACACTCGAAACATCTTCACAGCACGGTTTTTGTTTCATTGTGAGCAAACGCGGCATCCATCTTGCGCACAGCTTTCTCATGTCCAAATTTTCAGTACTTACTCGCGTACTTTCATTATACGGTCATCCAATACCATTTTGTGTAATTTCTTCACTATTTTTGGCGTGGTCACTTCAGGTTGAGTTATAAATAATTGCCGATTTTTTCGCCAACATTTACACTTAAACCTTTTTTTGTGCGGTAGATACGTTCCGCAAAAAATCGCACAAAAAAAGTTACAATTTACTTGCGTTTCATGGATTTTAAAACTCTATATAATATATCGATACGTACTCTTTATGAAATTAAAAAAATGGTTTAAAAAAATCGCATAACTTCGAAATCGCACAAAAAAAGTCGCACAAAAAGAGGTTTGAGTGTATTTAGCTTTAACAAAATAACAAAGCAATATTACTCTAATTCATATTCATCATTATTAGTGATAACTATCTTCCAGCTTACTAGTAATTTATCAATATCCTATTCATGAAATTTAGCAGGCTTATATGAAAAGAAATTTTCGATAGCGTGATTCACTTCCTCGTCATTTTTGAATTTGCAAAGAACAGAATAGGTGGTAGTCGGTTGAGGTAAGATCCGGGGAGTATGGCAATAGACCATGCAATTTTCTTTATAGCCTTCACTAAGATTATCCCTGATTATTCCCTGACAATTCCCTTGTCGATTGACGTGAAATTTGCTCCATTAACACCTTTAAAATGTCTTCATCAAAGTCGAAAGAGCGACCCACCCTTGGTTCATCTTTCGTCTCAATCATCAATATGAATAACTCATCAAGGTTAAAATCGAATATTTATAACGACCTCTTTTCGCCGGCAACTATTTATGACTCAACCTAATAAAAGTATTGCATTACATAACGATGTCCAATTTTTTGCCATTTTTACATTACATTGCGTCTTCAAACTTAATATTTAAGCTTTATAACCCTTTCCGGTCCCCAAAAAATTTTTTTGATGCAAGTGTAACTGTTGATTGCAAAGCTCGGCTAAAATGCCGTGTGAACCCTTCAAATAACCCTTTCGTATCCCTTCTAAGTAAACAGTTACACATTCCAATGAGCAAAAAAATCATTTATCCTATGGTCAACATACTGTTCTAATAGATACAAGTGAAAAAAATGCTGCGTTGCATTTTAATTCAATAGCGCTAACGATGAAAAAATATGTCGAATGACATTCGACATGAGACCCACGCGGTAAAAATCGATGTCGAATGAGATTCGACATAGGACCGGAAAGTAATAAGGCAGGTACTTTCTATCGCAGTAATTTTTTTTTTAAGCAACCACCATCAGGTCGGGTATTTTTAAGAGTACTCTATATTAATGGAATATTAATGTCGGACTTGCAAAGTTTATTAATTATGTTAAAACGTATATTTTCCATTTAATATACTATGTGAGCTTGGTTTAAATATTAGCTAAATTAATTATTCAAACGAAATTAATGCGGCTCTGTAAAATTTGAATAATAATTAAATTTATTTAAATATTCTTTTGTTTTTTTTTTCGCAGTGGATTCACCAACATGTCTGGTCAGAGCGGCGTGCGCAATTACCAAAGGTTATCGCCGGAAGAGGCCGATAGTTCCCGAATTCCGGTGGCGTTCCGACGCTCCCGGTCCATGCGGCTGCGCGGCGAGAGGAACTATGGGGGCGCGCCGAGCGCCTGGGCGCAGCCGCCGCCCCCGGTGCCCCCGTTTCCGCCCTTTCCCCGCATCTCCGAGTCTCGGGAATCTTCGGCGCCCGGCAGCGAACGCGGACAGAGCCCCCTCGGGAATGGCGAACTCCGGAACCGGCAGCGCAGTCTGGTGAGAGTTCTCCTCCCCGTCCTCCCCCAGGCGCCCCTCGCGACCCCACACTCCGAGCCGTCCCCCGCATCCCGACCCGTCGACGCCCGCCGCTTCCGCACCCGCAACACAGTATTCGACATCCCCTCCGGCGAAACGCACGCATTAACCACCGAAAATATCCAAAACGTCAAAATATTTTCAAATTGCCAGTGTTGCCATAGCGAGCGATTTTCCGCGTTCTTCCGATCGACTCAAATCATCACGCTTAACACAATGTTTTCGGGGCCGGTCCGATTGAATGCGTCGAATGCATTGATCAATGCGACGCCGGATACGTCAGAAAAATGTGAAAAACAATTCATCCGATCGCAGAAATGAATCCCTAAACTAAACGATATTCAACGAAAATTAACAAATACACCATCAAAATGAACAACATAAACGCGCCGAAGAAGCCGGACAACATGATGTTCCAATCCGTACGTATTATATCATAAGCCGAGCTTAATTTCATTAATTGCGGATGCCATAATTGGCAGCATGAATTCAATTTCAGAACCATTTTCATGAAATAGATGCAATATTGTCCCACTTTCGTCGGACGAAAGCCTCGGACAAAACAAGGTCGCCTGAAAATATCAATACACATGTTGCGCATATCACATACAAGTACATCAATCAATTGCAATGTTACATTCCTATACGACCCGGCGCATTTTTAAGGCTGCTCGCCGATCAAACGACTCGGACAATTGCTCTGGACTATTTATTTTTTTGCGGATTCGCCTTTTGCGGACTTTTCCGCTAAGAAGGCGTACTTTTGCGCCGCAAAGTTCCGCTCATTTCACCGAGAAACACGTTCTATGTGCCGCATCTAAAACGCACTTACCATATCTGACATGCAAACATGTGTTCGATGGACTTTTACAGCAATAAAATATAATAACATAATTCTTCGTGGCGGTTTAAACGGTTTATTTCTTGCTCGGCGATGCTAAAAGTCGATTCGTTCCCAATGGGTGTCGAACTCCATCAATCGGTGCTTTTTTTAAATTATGAAAGTTAACGAAAGCAAAATCTATTCTGCAAAGAACTTATCGAGCACACGACAAAACATGATATTTTTTTTATTATATTTCTTCATATTTAGAACAATTTACAATATCACGGGAGCTATGTGTAGGAATTTGGTAGACTCAATCAAAGAATTTGATAAGATACCCTAATATTATAACTACGCACTGTTTTTTGCATAGAGAATCTTTAATTTCGAAAACATTACCAGTAGCTTGATTTTTGATTGATCATATAACTTTAACAGGGACATTATGTTAAGCAGGGACGTCATTTTGGAAATGGTTATCTATGATATTAGTTTGTCCCATAAGTTTCTTTCGCAAAAGAACACATATCTAATCATAGCCATGGTTGTAGAAAACCCGCGATATACTGTTCGCGAAATAGCTTTCACAACAAGTTAGAAATTCCACGAACATCCGTCCATAATCATCTGACAAAATTGGGCTACATCAATCGTTCAGATGTGTGGCTTCCTCATGTACTGACTGACTCAAATAAACTTCAGCGTATTTCAACAAGCGATCTTCTTCTCCAACAACATAATAGCCAACCTTTTTTGAATAGACTTATCACTGGAGATGAAAGTTGGATACTCTATGAGAATATCCAACGTAAACGGTCTTGGCCCAAGGGTACAGAAGCTTTAACTGTAGCTAAACCTGGCCTACATCCAAAAAAAAATTTGCTATGCATTTGGTGGGACTGGAAGGGGGGTAGTTTATTAAGAGCTATTTCAGCAAGGTGAAACGATCAATCCAACAAAATATTTTTTCCAACTAGACAATCTAAAGGATGCAATTGCCAGAAAATGGCCAGAATTAGCGAACAGACGAGGCATTCTTTCTTTATGTGGTAAAAATTTTAATTCAAAAAGTGATATAAAAATGTACCTTGTTCAATATTTTGCCAATAAACCTGGGAAATTTTGGCAAGAAGGCATTATGAGGCTTCCGGAGAGATGGAGGAAGGTAATACAACAGAATGGATCATATATTATTCAATAAATTACGATGTAATACAAATTATTGTTTATTTTTTTCTTAATATGAAAACGAAAGAAACTTATGGGACACCCTAACATATGCTTCCAAATCCAAATATACGTAAAAATTATATTTAAATATGAATATACAAGCATAAGTTTAGCTTAAGGAACTTGACAACAAAACTTTGCACGTGTTTCATCGCGCTCCTATCGTCGGACAGTTCGTGCGGCATCCAAATCCCCATTCGATTCGTCTTCCCGACACGTTTTAAGTTCTCTTGTGCTGCCGACCACGGATAATGCATCCTCTGCGATAATTCTTCGATACTTAATCGAGGATCTGTATCCATTATGGCCATTTCCAATTTACCGGTAATTACGGATGTTGCTTTTTGGGCGATTTACCGATAAACCGGTAATGCAAGCTCTACTGCCAAGCATCGTCTTGGAGCAGAACTGACCAATGCCTATTTATTAGAATTGAGCCATAAAAAATTACCCGGGTTTAAAAAATGATTTAATGTATATAAGTATACTCTTATATAATACTAGCTGCTACCCGGCGCATTGCTGCCACAGAAGTAGTAATTCATATTTATATGATTGATTTTTGTATATAAGATCTAATTATATATATATAAGATCTTTTTTTGTATATGTCAGTCAATTATATTGTACCTATATTATTTGAGAAAGTGCAAACAATAAATTAGTAAAGTTTTATTGCAATCGAATGAACGGTATGGCAGCGCATAAAATACGAACAAACATTTTTTTTCCGTATATTAGCCTATGCCTATATTACCTGCGGAATCCTTAGCAATAATTGGACGAAGTTTTATCGCAATCCGATGAACGGTATGGCAGCGCATTTCGTACGAACAAACAAGAATTCGTTTTTATATATAAAAAGATATAGGGCTTCGAACTGTTATTTTTTCATTTTGGTTTTCGTTAGGAACCGTACGTACTATTTTCCATTTCTACCTTAACGTAGGGGCTTATAAATTTACAATTTATTTATAGAGTCTAGAATTTTGGAGTTATCATGTACTCGACAAATTTAATATGAATAATTAATTGAAGGTATAACATTTGGAACTAGAAGTATATATAATTTATTAATCGAAAGGATATTGGCTTAACGCTCATTGGCTGGAAGTTTGGGAGTCTTGGGTTGGAGTACATAACACTAGGAAACAAATTTAAATCTGAGAGTTCCAGCCCGTATACATGGCAAATATATAGGAAAAGATAAGCTAAACTAAATACATAATAATTACTTAAGCAGTATTGATTTAACAGGACAATTAACAGGATTAACAACGAATAAAGAGACTACAGTATTATCAGATGAAAACAATCAAACACTTATATGCTTATGTTCCCGCAGCCCCACTTCATGTCTCACCAGACCGATATGCGCCAACATGGTGCATCCGCTAAATGTCTCGCAAAACAAATTGCATTCACAGAGGTGCACCACAACAACTCCTCAAAGCTTAGTCGTATTCATTTTTATATTATTAAACTAATTTAAAAACCTTCTCGGATACACGCCCAATAACTCACCAAATTTCACATCGCAATTGAATGAATGGTATAGGAATGTATAGTCTGCAAACAAACAAACAAATTTTTATATATCTATAGACTCGGGCATAAAAGATCTTATACAATATAATGGCGTGCGCGTGACTTGTAAGCTTCAGTTGGAACGACCGACCCTCAGACTTCATCATTAGATAAATGAGCAAAATAAAATAAGCAAATTTGCAATATATAATATATTTCAATCGTATATTGATCAATAAAATCCATAACAGTTGTTACGCGAGTACAACCACAGTTCAACCTACGCCCTTTAACGACCATATACCACCCCGTTTATATGGTGAGATCATCCAATTTGTACCCACGCTTATTCTTTTTTCGACAATATGTTTGCCCATTTGATATCAGATATATTTACATAAACTATAAGCCATGCCCAACTCCACAACGCCTTAAACAAACATGATTATTTTTAATACAATATTTGTGGTTTTGTCTCGGATAAAGTATTCTAAAATACTGAATAATCTGTTATCCCCAATTATAGTCTGATCCCCTAACTACACTTGGTATTGCTAATTTATTTTATTATATATTTCAAACGCTAATATCCATCATCTCCATTCATACATTTGGACATCCATGACAAATACTATGGATTGTGGAAGTCTGCAATATTTCAATCATAAATTTATTACAATGGAGAGCTATTTATTATCCACAGACGCGTATATAATGCATGATACGTTTTACAATATGGGACCATTTTCTTGGAATTCTTCGAGAAATATTACAAAGCACTTATCCCGCTTATATCCCAGCGGTATATGATTATAGTTTGGATCTACATGCGTCCAATGCCACATTTAAATTTTAATAGGATGCAAATCAACCGGTGAAGTGCTCGCCTCTCACACCAGCGACATTTTCCACGGATACGTTTTTCAGCTGAAATATTTTTATTGCGTCGCCGAGAGAGTCTAAGAATTTGTTTATGCTCTGCAGGGACAGAGAAAACACACATGATGTTTTCTATTATTATTTTTTCCATATACATGTGCCGAAAAACGAGCATTAAACAATCTGCCATTCGAATACATAAAAACGAACCCCATTGCGGGCTTACAGAGCGCTTTCCACGGTCATAAAAGTGGACCAATTTATCCCCCGCCGATACGCAAATATGAACACTTTTTCCATCGGGCGAGATCTCCTCTTGGCTGATTTGTTTTTCTTGCTCTATAAATCATGATGCGTGTTGACTTGATTAAGACGTTATTTATTAACGAACACTTTCCTCGCAGAATACAATATTTCTGGCCAAAATCGGACGTTTCGTGCCCCGGAATCGCTTCGTGAGCGTATTTATCGGTATGAATAATTTAAACATACGACATAGCGTCGTTATTACTCCTTTTAACGAATATTAAACGGGGGAAAAACCGCTTTTAACCCGAGACGACCTTGATGATTGGCCTCATTGTTCTCCGCGTGTGCCTTTATTGAATCCGACCCCCATACCGTGAGTTCAAAGAATACAATGAAAATATTGTTATAAGCGTAATTATTATTGAACCAGCATTTTGTAAAATACACTTAAACCTTATTTTGTGCGGTAGAAGCGATCCGCAGAAAATCGCACAAAAAAAGCTATGACTTACATATAACTCTAATAATGAGAATATCGATTTAAAATAATAAATAATAGATGCGGGGCTCAGAATTTTTCAGAATTTCATATGGTGTACCAAATACATATCATAGTAGTGCGCGAATGTTTTTTTTAGCACCGTAAGCGAAAAGTTAAAAACCGCATAACTTCGAAACAGCTATATAAAATATACGCAAAATCGCACAAAAAAAGTTAACAAAAAACCAGGAAACAACAGTGATCAAAATTTATTCGGATTTTCTTGTTTCGATGACTAATTGTTTATGCAGTTCCTCATACCCAGAAATATGATTTTTGAACCCACTTTGAAACTTGAAGACTCGTTCAGAATTCGTATCATTAAGAATAAAATGATTTTCCAGTTTACTGCAATGTCCTTCTTCCTTCTCTACTTTCTCGAATTATATTTACTGTGAGTAAATATAATTCGAGAAAGTAGAGAAGGTAATAATCTTATCATCGTTTTCTAGTTCTTTGTCAGTATTCAGAGTCAAATCGATGATATCATTGTCACTATAAATAAACACTGTCGATAGCACACTATATTTGTTTATTTCTAAAAGTAAACATAAACACTTGAAAACGATTAATTTGGGTTATTATTAGTCAACAAATTTGGGTTATTAATCTATACAATCGTACGATGTACGCAAGACACTCTCCGTCTCTGTCTGTCTCCGAGCTCAACGTGTAAGAATACTCTTTATAAGTCACTGGAATTCGATCGCAAATACGCGACTGAACTGCTCAAAGGGCTAAAATGTGTGGTCATAGCAATTATCTCTCGATCCAATGGCTTAATGATGCTTGTTGTATTTAATGGAAGAAACAATACCTTCACAATATTATGTTCTAAATGCAGGTGATCTGGTGCATTAAAAGAACATTCAAATCAAGAGCTTTCTGCTCCATATATATTACTACTTCTGGTAAGTAAAATTGGAAAAAAAAATGCATTAAAACAAACTCGCATAACTTCGAAATCGCACAAAAAGAGGTTTGAGTGTAATTATATTTATGCAAGTGTTAGTAGATAGAGGGAGTGATTGTAAAATCCCTGAGCTTTGCCCTGCCTTACGCTTATATTCCAAAATGGACACAAAAAGTAGAGGCGCCGCAGCGCATGCGCGTCAATGGCTTGGCGTTTCATTTTTCGTGACGTTACGTGCCGCACTGTGCCTATACAAGTTTCAATTAAAAAATATGGAATCTCAATGTAGATGTTTCCCATCAACACGTCATTATATACTTTTTCTATACCTTCCATGTTTAGTACTACTGAGTCGAATGCTTTTTCGTGGTCAATATATTAATTTATCTTTAAATTATTCTCATATAGCCCACAATGACTTTTGAATTGCACATGATATCCATATGGTGCAATTTTAAGACACAAACACGCTTATCGCAGATAAATATAAGCCATGCTACTTCAGTCTAGCAATAGATAAGGGAGTGAATCACCTCCTTCATATCTTTGTTTTCCAATTCCCACATGACAAAAATGTGTTTTCAAATACAAAAACACACGCACAGACCTAATCAAATTTTCAATAACACCAAATCGATGGCACACAAAATCTATTTCTATCAAAACTCCAACAACGCCGTCTCTGAAACTCCGTTCCCATCGATTCCTGTGAAACATTAACGGATTCGCTGAGGGCGGTTTTATATTAATGTTCTTATTAAATATTCAACCCGAAGACCTTTCAGCGGACCAAATACCCGACGATACCTGGACGCTTTTCAGCAGCACCACTTGGAACACTGAGGATATTTCAGTAATAAAACAGTCCCGGACGACCTCCATCTCTTCAAGCATTAATGGATCCAGGAGTCGTAACTATGAAGAATTCCAATCAAAGAATGCCATTCAACCCCTCCGTTTGAATAAACCCCTTAATTAATAGCATTGCGAAATTGTAGCGGGGATGTTCAAGTCGATGTATGAATATGGCGACTCGTTTTTAATCAAATTATGCGACGTTATCTTATTACGACCGACCTTGATCGAATTGGAAGCCTTCGGGTGGGTCTTTAAAATTTCACAGGTTTCAGTGTTTGACAAGTGTTCTATCAAACTTGTCTGATAATTTAAGCTTGAAGACTATTCGGAATGATCGATGGATTAGATTAAAACATTATTAAAGCGTTTATTGTTTTACAAACTTGTTGACTGTTTGAATAACATCGCAGTGCTTTTAAATTAAATATAAAGCGAAAGAAGAGTGTCGACCGATAGCCTTGGCCGCGGGAGATGTGTATTTCCGCCGGCTCCTTAGTTGTCTCGCAGCTGGAGTATTTCTTCCATCGCCGCTTAACCATTGGAACGTTCCAACTAGAGTTCCCAATCGATTATTTAAATATATTTACTCTTTTTTTCAATATTCGTAAATTCATTTATTTATTTATGTTATATTTAGAAACGGGTTCCACAAAAAGTTCCACCCTCTACAGAATATATGAAATATTTGTTAAAAATGGAGTCTGTTGCATTGGAATCCAAAACATTTTTTAGTAGAAACTGATAAGTTGTCCAATAACACACAGTCTTCTTCTATAGACATGTTCAGGCATGGCAACCGATCGCGAGGCGCTCGTTCGTCATATCAGCGGTCCGAAAAGCGGACCGAGTGGACATACAAACCTTGTGGCCCTCTTTCAGGGCTTTTTGCTGCATTTTCTATGATCTGTACGATCACGGAAGCAACGTAGCGTCTAGACACTTTCTATCATAGTATTTTTTTACAGCAGTAACCGTCATCTATGCGTTAGATCGGGTACTTTTGGGGCGGAAGTTAATACTTGCCATGGACGCATCATAACCTTGTAACGGTAACAAAATAGAAATAATAAAATCGGAAATCAGCGCACCAGTTGTTCATAAGTAAAATTTCGATCACGTCAAAAAAATATGCTGTATTTTAGATAGTCTTTACGATTCTTTACTATCGATTAAACCAACCTCAATTGAAACGTAAATAAAATTTTGATCGTTTTGCTTGTTTAAAAAGTTCTCAAATTTTCACTTGATTTCACGTCTTCGCTTATGATAAAACGAATAATTACGCGTTGCGCAACAGAGAATGCAACTTCTCGCCTTCTTTCTTCGGTGACGTGATCAAGAAGCTTCCTATCCGATGGAATAAATTTATTTCTAATGAAGAGAACTATGTAAAAAAATGAGCTACTCTATTTATATTTTTAAATATCACTAATAATTTTTTTACAACAAAATTCCGGGTTATATTTGAATCACCCTCGTATTTATATACAAAAAATCTTATATATATATAAAATATATATATATAAGATTTTATTCTCTGGTATACCATTTATTTACGCTTTCGATATTCGGCGATAATCACAAGACACAGAAGTTCATTCATTCAGACCTTCTACGATCCGATGGCGAACGAACCCGCGTGAGGCCGTATTTAGAATACATGGCGTCGAATTCCTCATTTCCTCGCAAGCATTCAATTCAGCTCGGTCGCCAGTTTAGAATAGGTTTAAGTTGGAGTCTTAATTGTGAGTAAATCTTCAAATAGCTTCCAGTTACGTCTTTGGATCCGACCAATCGTCTTGGCCGCGGGAAGACGAGTATAAAAGTATGCTCGCATGAAATGATTTTTATCCACATTTAAACCGTTTTTACAGTCGAAATTTGTTTAGATATTTCACACAATGAATGCTTTAATCCATTGAAGCTATTCTAACGTGTTTGTGTTCATTCATTCAAAATATGAATGAATAAAGAACCCTTAACAGAGATGTTTTGATAACAAATTCTCTTATTATTTTGGAATCTCGGATTTAAATCGCCAACCCTTCCAGCTTCATTTATATTTTGTCTGGATCGGCCTGTACGTGCCGCTCGAGTCGCACCCTCTTAAATAATTCAGGACAGTTTTCACTCGCGTCCCTTGATTCCTGTAGGATTACATTGCCTTTGACTTTCAGCATCCATATCTCTCACTCGAGAAATAATATATACGATCTCGGGACGATATTTTTCTTTTGGCGAGAGTTTTTCATTATGTTTCTGCTTGAGCGCTGTAAGCGCTACGAACGAATATATCCACGGGCGTATTGCGTATTTGGGATTAGTTTGCTCCGCCGGACGGACATAAAGTAGTGCCAGACGATAAAAAACTGGCGTCGTAAAGACGACCCAAAGTAAATATGTCGTTCTTCATTGAACAAGTGTCTGAAATATGATGATTGCGTCGCGCACTTTGGCACACTTTATTATACCGTGGTGTATTGCTATTATTCGGAGATTAGTCTCATCGAAAAATGATGATATTGAAGAAAACCCACTGACCCCCAATGTTTATGGAACGCCATCAAATCGTGTCTGTATCGTATTACTTTTTTTTGGCATTAATTTCATCTGAGCGTTTTTTCAGATTATTATAACGTGATGGCTCTGCGAGAAATAAGGCGACGTTGTAAAAACGAAGCAAAAATGTCTTTCATACATGAAATCTTCGTATTCGTTGGTAATATTATAAGCTAGAATATTTTAAGTCGGATACACAGCCAATTTCGCATGATATTCTGCGTCGTTTGATATTTTTTCCTCTGAAACTTGAATAGATGCGGTAGGGCAAATTGACTTGAGCGTCACAAAAAGTGAAACTCCGAGCGGTGGTTGATCAGAAAGAGAAAGATATAATTTCCATGTACACTACTGTGTATATATGTGACATAAAACAACCACCAGATCATTTTATTATATATTGCACAAATATAGCTCAATCGTTTTTGCCGTAACAAATGGGAAAAAAACATAAAATCAACTTATAGACGCTAATAAATATCTCTGAAAAATATAGCAACATGCTGAAGATGTGCATTATAGGTAATTTTTCATGGAACAACATCTTCTTTTTTATTCTTCTCAAATTGTTATATTAACCTTTCCCTACCGGTGATGTATTTACTACACCTCGACTCTAATAATGGGAATATCGATATGAAATACAATAGATACGGGCTTCAGATTTTTTGTATTCCTCCATAATATAATTACGAATCACATCAAAGTATTATAGTATACAAGTATTCATCTGCAGCGATGGAAATAAATAATTTGTCGGGAAATCGGGAATTTTGCGAGTTTTAGTCCGTGTCTCGGCAGATAGGAATTTTATCAGTGACATTGATGGTGTTATACGAAAATGGTGGCTCACGCGATTATCAAATCGAACTAGCGTTTAAATATCTGATGATGATACCGCCAACGAGTGTGGAGTCTGAGCGTGCATTTTGATTTTTTTTTTATATAAACTAATTTAAAAACCTTCTTGGATACACGCTCAATAACTCACCAAAGTTTCATCGCAATCGGATGAATGGTATAGGAATGTATAGTCCGCAAACAAACAGACAAATTTTCATTTTTATATATATATATAGAGATAATTTTTTCCTTAATAAATGCATTTTTTTTCGCAACGATTGATAGGTTGTGGCTTGTCACTGAAAACCTAAATATTTGCAGTCGTTTCCATTTCTTTGTTGATATTAAATGATAAATGTATTATATACCAGCTGGATCCCATAATTTTGAGTTGCGTGAGCATTGTTTATATTGCAACAGACAAATAGCACTGTAATGAGACGTTTCACCACAAAAGAGGTCGTTCGTTCAACGAAAGCCACGAACAGACATAATTGAATCGACGGATGTCAAACCGTATTTTGTCACAAATTTATGTGCTCTTCATAACAGCAAATAAATTGTATACCCGGGCATTATTTCGTAATTTAGTCGAGGTAAGATATTTATTTGTGCTTCATTTTCTTTTTGCAGTCGCTCAGCCTCTCACAACCGAATGGCCCGATTCCAAAAACGGCGAAAACTCCCGTCAAATCACCATCGCATATGAGACACTTCCCCGCCAAATTCGCACTGCACCCCGCGACGCCCATCGGAGACAAATGCAGTCCAGTTACGCCGCCCGTTTCCCCGGAAGACAACACTGACCATCTGGAAGACGACATGGACTCGCTTCACAGTTACAGCAGCGTCGCCACGACGGCCTCGTGTGACCATGCTTACGTGGCAAGAAACGGAACCACCTTCAGCGGGAGGAAGATGAAGTACGTGGTCCATTGTTCAGCCCATGCAGGACAAACCGGCGAAGAATACTTAACACCGACACAACGAGCTCAACGGCAAATAAGAAGACTCAAAGCGCTCCTCAACCAGGCGAAGCTAGACTTGGAAAAGAAAGACAGTGATATATTTAGACTGACGAAGGAAGTAGTCGAACTGAGATTGTACAAAGCCTCCCTGACATCCCCGGACGAAAAGTCCAACTCCAGCGACGCCGTCACGGTCAAAGAAAACACGGGGGACGAACTACAAACGCCCGATTCGCCAAATCTGGCCGATCTGACCGACGACGGCCCGATCAAATCTCATTCGGATTATAGTAAAAGTGGATAGTGTAGATTTTAAGAGTAATCATTTGCCTTCTTGTAGCCTAAACTTAAGTGATTTGCAAAGTTCCCTCGCTGATTCCGGCCATTTTGAAGATATGACCACCTCGTCGGTGCACTCGAAGGATTCTTTGGGCGCTCCCATGCACGACAAGGCCTGCGGCGTCGATCTCGTGGACAAGGAGGACGAGCGACTGAAGCTCATAAATCTGTACGAGAAGAAGATCGAGGACATGACGCGCAGGCAGACGAACGAGACTCAGGAGATGAAGAAGGTACACAACGACAGGGTAGAAGCCATTTTGCAAAAATTGGCCGACGTCAACACCAGATACAGCGAAATGATGCCGAACTACGAAGAGGCAAAGGAGCGAATAAGAGAACTGGAGAAGCAACTGGAGCAGGTCAGCAAGCAGCTGGCGGAGCAGGAAGAAAAACACCACAAGATGTATCTGCAAATGTATACAAAAGGTCAAGAATCGGCTAAATTTGAACAGGGTAAACAGGTGGGTCCAAACGCATCTCCAACAATAATATTTAACAACAATAAGATTTATTGAAACTATTTTAAAATATTTTTCCAGTATAATTCTTCTAACAAACCCTAATCCAAATACATGTATGTGTACAAATTATGAATCAAAAGAGTGCGAACTGCTGATGACAAAATCAGGGCCGTAACAAGGGAGTGGCAAAGAAAGCGCCCGCCGGCGAGGTGCTCATTCGTCATATCAGCGGTCCGAAAAGCGGACCGATTAGACGTACAAACCTTGTGGCCACTACGTCCTCTTTAAGGGCTTTATGCGGCATTTTCTATGATCTGTACGATCACGGAAGCTCCCTCAGATGCTAATTAATACTTCTCCCCCCCCCTCCTAAAATAAAAATGATATATTTTTCAAATTTACTAATTTATGCTGCTCTTAGCAAAAAAAAAAAAAAAATTTTAAGTTACAAAATCTAGTTTCTCTCTAGCTGTTTCGTATGCAAATTTTCTGCAAATATGCAATGTACAGGATTTTTGAAAGGCCTACCATGTCTGCCAACTCGCGCCCCGTACATAATGTGTTAATACAATTGCTCAAAGATAAGCTTAATCGATATTTAATTATCCTATCGATAATATCGGCGTCGAATATTATCTAATTGCATGCTGCAATCTAAGATCAAATTTAGATTACGATTATCAATTTTCAAAAATGCATATTTACGAAATATTTTCATGGAACACATTTCCAAATTTGATTTCAGGAATTGGAACTCACCCACGCTTACTCACGAGTATCAGTCCCGGAATTGTTGGAAGAGTTGCAAATCACTCAGCGAGAGTTGGACAACATAAGGGTACTATAAATTTGACATTATATTTTCATTGTGCCTGATGATATTATGAGAGAATGACGAATCCAACACGCTCGTAATTTATCAATCTTTCCAACTGTATAGAATCCCACCAGGAAATAATGTGTAGCGAGGCAAGTCATCAAAACCAAAATTCATATAATACGCTTTAGCGGTGTCCTTATTTCGGATCGAATAGATCGAATGATTAATAATATTGCATATAATAAAAAAAATTGGTATGTAATATCAGTGAAAATATATTGCTTGTCGTTGAAAACAATAAAATCATATCGTTTAAAGCGCTATTTGCATATTATTTGCAATGCAGTTTTGTTTAAGCTTAATTTGTTTTGTGTGATGCAATTTTATACTGAGGTCGAAATCTACATTCGAATTTAAATTTCATCATCATAATTAATTCAGGCACTAATTTCTTTCTGTTATACCGTATAAGATGTTCATAAACGTTACCCCGTTAACAATAGATATGGGCTTGAGGGGGGCAATCCCTGTAGACGCTCGAAAATATGTCGTTTTTCATTATTTATTTTTTTGACATTATTTTATTGCAACCTTAAAGTGCTGAAAACCTTATAATTTTAGCTTAGTTGACTAGATAATATTATAGCGAGAAACGTGCCAAAATTTCAGCCAGATCGATCAACAACTTTTAACGCTACAACTGGCGAACACTTTGAAAACGATATCATTTTTGGTGACTCACTGATCAATCAGTGATTCCAGACGCATATATCAGATTTTCAGCTTTCTCAAAAAGTTGATTATCTTCGAGTAGCTGGTGTTTTTGGGCTGTGCGAGTTGCTTTTATCTCAGAAAGACTCTTACTTCTCGCGCTTCATCAGGGTTTTCAGCAAAGACTTTACATTTGGATGCCAATAATTATATTCAATGTATTCATCATCTCCAGAATATAGGTGCTTTGGAGCCAGTCGCCAAACCGTTGAGTTAAAACATTCATTAGTATTTTGGGTATGGCCACCCAAACATCTTTGAAGTAATTCATCCCTGGACAAATCTTTATAAATCGGTAAGAGATGCTGTTTTATCTCTTGGCCAAGAAATGGAGTCAGATCTTCAAACTTCGGATATTTTTTTTTTCTTCGACCTGAACTGGCGAGCTGAAGCGACATCTTCTGTTTCTCATTATGTGCAATGTGCTATTTTAAAAGCGCCATCTTCTGTGGCGCTGCGGAGACATTGCACCTGCAATTACCGACCGATCGCTTCACTCGAGGAAGATGGCCTTGGCCGCGGAAGGGCGTCCTTCTCGCAGCCAGATCTCTCAAACATTTTTTGAGCGTTGTAAAGGGTTTGCCCCCCTTAATATCTCATATTTAATCAATGTATGATAACGATTGAATTTAAATTGTCTATAAGAAAAGTTTTAGGCTTAAGTTTGAGTGTTTTGCAGGATCTTAGCTACTCACCAGAGCGTACGTCGTCAAAGTCGCGAATTCTTCTAAGCGCAAAGGAGGCTGTTTCGCTATGGGTCCTTGGCGCTCGAAAGGTTTGATGTTTTTCGGGCACCATTATTCTCTTGAGAATCGCTTCTATTTGATTTTGCAATTTTAAGTAGAGCTGCACGTGCGCATGGTAGTAGACTCTTGTATATATATGATGTACATAATTGCATACATAGATTTATAGCAATCGATAATTTCATTCAGTTTTATTTTGTCCAAACAATTCAAGAAACAGCCTCTTTTGGTTTTTTTATTGTTTACTCATATATAAAATGATTACTAACACTTGTCTGCTTCGTGACGATTTCTAGATTTGTGCTAACAAACTCATATGTGTTTCTATCGGGTAGGTACCGTATTGATGATTCTCTGTGTGTATTAATATTTTTGTTTTTACTCTACTGTTTTATTAATCTCATATAAACATCCAACTAAGATTGTGTTATTAATACTCGAGGGTAGGTATTATTTTATAAGCATAAAAATATCCATCATTTTCATTAAATTAAGTGTTCATTGATATAATACACCCGACGAAATCATTACTAAACTGTCATACCTTTTCATTCTCAACGTTCTCATATAAAAACTGAATGATTTTTCAAATGTGATCAATTATAAATCTAATATATGTTCTGGCGCGTCTCTGGACTATCATTATGACAGTCTGGTGACTGAGTGCCGTTGATGAATGATGTTGGCAATAATGGGCTTGGGCGCTAAACGCAGAATACCATTGAACACTGGTCCGAAAAGTGGACCAGTTGGATACAAACCTTGCGACCACTCCCTCCTCTTTTAGGGTATTTTGCCGTTCGGGCTTTTTGTGTTCTTACGGACATGGATATTAAATTCAGGCTTTGCACTTTGATGTGCACTTTTGTTGAGCATTCAGAAAGAACAGTTCGGGTCCAGTCCCCATGTTCCTTTGTCTCAGACGTAAAGTGATGGACCCATGTTTCATCCTGAATTTATGCAAAAATTCAGCCATATTGCTGTGAAATATTGCCAAACATTCCATTGAGACATAATTACGACGCTGTTTATGTTTCATTGTGAGCAAACGCGGCACCCGTCTTGCGCACAGCTTTCTCATGTCCAAATTTTCAGTCAATATGCGATGTACAGCATTTTTTGAAAGGCTTATCATGTCCTGCTTACCATATCCTCAGTTACTAACAAGTTTGAACCAATCTAGGTACTATTTTAACAAGCAGTAAATAGTCTGGTAACATTTATGAATGATTGTTTATATTATTAATTTATAAAAAATTAAAATAAACTACTTTGAAAGTATGACTTAATTATCTCTCTCCTCCCAAACCCAACGACACTCAGTCGCCAGACTGTCATAATTATATTCTAGAAACACGCCAGAACACAAATATTAAATTATTTACATATGTTAGATGACCCTCAATTTATGCTTTATAATAACTTCATCCTTAAATATGCGGATGGAACATTTTCATAAAAATGCTTTGGAGTCTACTAAAGAGGCTTTTATACAAATGGGTGATCATGCTTTATAAATATAAGTTTGAATAATTCGCTATTGGATATACAAAAATATTCATTCAGTCTTTCAGCGATGAAATGGATGAATTTATTATGTAACATAGGGATGAAGAATATAACTTTTATATATCTATGAATTATACATAAAATGTCTCTTTATAGAAGATCTAATAATATTCAGTAAACAAAATGTGATACCAATTGAATGCTGTTATAGTTTGCTTTCCTCTATTTTATTTTTTAAATCGGCTTTGATGTTAAATAGATCAGATTTTTATACTCAAGTAGTTCCTAAAATAGATATTTTACAAATTTGTCTTTATTTATTTTGCATGTTAATACTACATAAATGTAACGAATAGTTAATCTCGACGCATGATAGAATGCAATATTGAATTTTTGTATTTATGAAAGACTTTCTATAATATCGGATGTAAATCACAATTTTGTTCTGTTAAATCTGTTCATTTTTCTGTCGTAGATTTAATCATATTTGCATTATCGCCTTTAGATAGATGATTTCATTTTGGAGTATTTGTTCGCGTCGATATTACACGCACTGATCAATCTTATCTTTGCAGGCAATGTACAAACGCATTGTGGAAGCCCAAGCAGGATCCAGAAAAGGCGTCGACCCGGAAGTGACGTTACAATTCCTGAAATCTGCCATCTATTATTTCTTGACCGATAAAGAAAACCACCAAGGCCATCTGAACGCCATCGAAAGCATACTGGGCTTCACGGAATCCGAGAAGCAAAACATCCAACGGGCCCGAACAAACTAAGCTTAAGCGTAAAATGCTTCAACGTCACTGCTTGTGAGCGATCTCATCACATTAGTCGTTCCCGTTACAATTATAGAGCTTTATCGTTTCGTTGTAAAGCCTTTTTGAAAATATTCCGTAGGACGTTAGTCGTCGTCAACACTAAAAACACTCGTTTCCAGCCATTTTGATATAGAATATTAATGAATCTCCCAAACATATTTGCATTTTCATTATTATCAACGTAGCCAGTGATTTATTTGATCGATTGATAGACGATTGGATTTATTTGAATCAATAAGTAAAAATAATTTATATAAATTAAGAACTTGTGCTGATACTAAGAGTGAGTTTTTTTTTCCTAGAGCAACTATTTATTAATGTATATTTATTTATTAAAAATATTTGTAATAAAACATAAACTATAACATTTTTGGATTTACTCTAATTGTATTATTGACTATTAGCGTAGGATATGTTTTTCAAGATTTAATTTAATATTAAGTGTCGTCTATAACGCGACACTGAATGTTTCGCGTTTCATATAACGCGTTAAGTCAAATATATTTTCTAAGTTATATCCTGTATAAATTTGCATAAAAGAAACGACGCCAATGCAGTTCAAATAATACATTAAAACTATATGTCTATTTATAATTTAAGAATCATTCATGAAAATATTATTTTTAGCTAAACAAAATTGAATTACGCGGCTTAAAAATACCAGATTTATTTTGAACAATAAAACCGAGCACTTTTGCAAAATAATCTGGTAAATCTTCTTTGCTTATGTTTGTTAAATGTTTCATAGTTTATATATTATAAATGTGGTATATGTGAATGCCGAGGAATATAGGAATACGTTGATAGATAATAAAATTGAGAACATTTAAGGAACAAATTTAAACCGTTGTTTCTATGAATTTGAGTATTTATTTGTGAAAATTATTTACGATGTATCTCTTTGAGTGTTTGATCGACTAGTAATAAGACAATACCAAAAATTAATATGAAATAATTCATGTACATTAATTTGAGCTTATGTATAATTCTAAAACAAATATATTTTAAAGTATGACAAATCATTTCTTCAATCCAAGCAAACAATAAATATGACACACCCTCGTATAATAATAAACGCAGCCTTCTTCGGATAGTCGTCGACGATAAAGACACTCTATTATTATATGCACTTTTGTGATTATCGAATATTGCAAACGGTAGTAGTTATTTTTACCATTTCGATTGTTTGCAATTATAATTTTTGGACAAAATTGAATATTTATATAAATATTTTTGGCTTATTTTTAAGGCAAAGTTGTGATATGTTGTGGAAAAATAAATATTTAGAGAATGTTACAAAATGTATATGCATTATATATATATATATATATATAATACAGTCTCACAAATATATGTATAGTCGTCTTACATGGCATGTTTATTTTATTTAAAATAGTAATTAAATAAATAATTACATCAATAAATCTGTTTTCTCGTATTGAACCACACAATCGATAAACGCAATCCTTTTGTCCGATACGCAGATTACATAAATGCATCTTTTATATTATAACGATCATTTTATGCATTAATTTATCCTCGATTACATTACAAAAGTGACTCTAAAGGTATCAAATTATCATTTAAAAATAATATCACTGATGAACGAATGTAAATTTAATATAAGGTCGAATGAATGAAGGTAAATCTATTGACATTTTTTTTGCAGAACTTTAACATATAAAGTGCATTGAGATCATAAGAATAGGTTATTATAGGCTTTTGCACTAGAGTTTTTATAATAAGATCACAGTCTTGGAGTATATTCTTAGCGTTAGTCTAAAAAAGTCTTGATAGCAAGAATAATAGAGACTATACTATCTACATCTTGGCTCAAGAATTAGCCACAATCAAATGCCATTTCATCAGGATGATCCTAACAAGCAGAAAGGAATTTATTAAAAAATTCCACAGTAGCTGATCAAAGAGGTAACACTTTATTGCAGATTAATATGCTTAGACATATTTTTTTATTAAAAAAGTGGAAGAAAAAGACTTATTGAGCAATCAAGAGGAAGCTATCGCTAGGCCTGTGATTGGACGTCAACGTCAAGCACTGATGAATCCCAACTAAATGGAATACTCCTTGTTATTCTGAGAGAGGTAATAAAGGCTTGATCTACTCTTGCCGAAATCAACCTGGCGGTAGACGCTAAATCTCGAATTATTATGCTGCGTGCCCGGATAAACCGAGGATACATTTCAGGCATTGTTTTGTAAAATATCACACAAAAATCAATTACAGAGTGTAATATTTAACAGATTTTATCTTGTGATGTGTGATTTGTTTATGTTTGAGTATAAAATCATTTTAAAATACCCGTAAAATGCTTGCCTAATGTAACCAATATCGTCTCGAATTACTAGTTTGTTCGTTATAAAAGTTGGCTTGAGTTTTTTTATATCCTTTGAATCACTACACGTTGAAAAGCTTCAGTGTAAAAGATTAATATCTCTATCACTAATATCCTAAATTTCTAAGTTCCATTTATTCTATGCATCAATCCATTGCAATTTTATGTTTATTGACTTTAATTTGATTCTCTGACTTTCCCATTACAGAATCCACTTATGGAAATAATGGTTTTCGTTCATTTTTTAAAGATAATACCATACCCTAGGAGCTTATCAACATTGTGATGTTCGATAGCAGACACTCGCTGCATTTTAGTTTCCTTTAAGATCTTATTTTGGCAGTTAGGATTGATCCCAAAGTAAATTATTTGATTACAACCGTTAAAGTGTGAGTGTGTATAGGGCAAAATTACCAGTCTCTTGACAAGAAATTGGCAATTTTTGATTACTTGGGACAAAATTAAGCTCAAAATTTACATTGTATTCAAGAGATTCTTTATTGGAAAAGACAGAAAAAGCACTTGTAATTTGAATTGAAGACTCAAAAACGATTTCCCATATGTGGATATTTAATTAGGGAAAAAGCTCTTCTGTTTTAGGAGCTCGTAAAGCAACGTATAAACATACGCGACTATGATAAGAAAGAATGTGCAGAAGCATTACTAGAAAATACATTTACAACACAAATAAAAACATTTAAAAAACTTATCGAACACTGAAAAAACTATTATTTTTTTACAGAATCAAAATCGAAATAAACAAAAATAATGGTCTGAATTAAAATATTAGTTGACGCAAGCTTAGTATTTTGTAAAATTCCATATGCTGATTTAAAAGTTGATGTTACAAAAGCTACAATGACACGTATTATGGAGGAGATACGATGGAGAAGAAAGGAAAATTTAGGAAAAGCAAAGGATCTGATACGCGAGGTCACTACCACCATGAGTCACAGCTTGAAGTGGGCTCCAGTAGATGATGAACTGCAGGGGCATCTGCAGTACCTAGCCACAAAGACGGTAGTGTCACCTTTTGAAAAGTCCTCTTGCTCCTTCTGCAATCGGCAGTTCCATATTCCGCTTTACAGGTACACAGTACATGATGAGATTATGTTAGCTGGGTTATCCCAATAATGTTTAATGATCAAACCGACGAGACTGCTTTCACTCACCTCTACTCCACGTTATTATCCCGGGGGTTCGACTATTATAAAATGATGAAAACAAAAACAAGAATTATTCGTGTTATCAAGCGAAAATAGCAATGCTATGGGTTTTTTTCCTTTTCGAGCAATGGCTCTTGGCCAATTGCATTCCAAATGCTAATGATAATAGTTGTACATGTAGCTTTTATTTTTAATTTTCCTTAAGTATTTTTGTTCTGTTTATCAAATATCATGAGAAATTAAAAACATAAATTGCCAGGCGGATTTAGTGAAAGCAATTTAATATCATGAAAGCTATCAGAAACATCAATGAAGCGCGCAATGAAGTTACCCAGTCGCATTCAAAGGGTATTCGAAAAAAGTTCTTCAGACAAATCGTCGACAATCACATCAATTGTGAAAATGGTATTCAAAATATCATGTCTTTTGGTCATTTCAGGAGGCAATGAAATCTATTATCTATTTTGATCAAGAAATATTTGTTTGTTTGAAAAATTAAGTCAGAAGGATTGGGATAGGGTCCACAAAAAAAATTTTGAGGGGGTCCTGCGAAAGAAATTTTGCTCAAGAAGGGGTCCACAGACTACATAAGTTTAAGAACTGCTGGTTTAGATAATATTGTGTTTCAATAACGTTTTTATTTAAAAATGATATTTTCCATTGTGTGGTATCTTTGAAAGCAATCTCCAATATGCAGTCCTGGTTTGCGACTACACTTCTTTAGGTGACTTTCTTTTTGACATTTTGGAATATCATCTCCGAAGCATCTCAATTTTTTCTCTCTCAAAATGCGACCGACTACTAGCCACGGTGTTTTGCATGGGGAGTGTGGAATAATCGCATTTTTTTATATTGAGCTTCATTATCTCCAATTTGTCGATACATGAATGGTTCCTTGTGTGGTGGCTGAGAGCAGACAAACGACAGCAAAGGGTTAATTGATTTAATCCTTTTTTTTGTGAATTCACCATCACAGTAGCTAGCTTTGGCAACATCTGAGACCATCAGAGAGATCACCTGGTCTAGCTCATTAGCTTTAATATCTGACCGATGAATATGAAAATCACTGCTCATACAAGCATCTCTAACGATCATCCAAATCTGGAAGAGTATCATTTTATTTAACCATTCTATGGGTTTTAACGCCGGAGGTATTTTTCTCAACTTTTATATATTAAGGTTAAAGTTGTGTATATATAATAAAACATATAAAATTAGTTATTATCATTTATTATAAAAATTAAAATAAATACAGAAAAAACCGTTCGAATGTTCAATCACGTCCAATAGTCTCTTTCGTCTAATTTGAACAAATTTTCTCTCTATTCATCAAAATTCCTGCATTTTTTGGAGCATGTCGGAGGTGTCAAGACGACATTTTCCAAATTACCATTTGGTTTTTACTTTTAGTGAGCGAATCTTGAACTTGGCATTGATTTTTTGCTATAAGAATAAAAAATACAAGCATTAGAATTTACATAGATATTCAAATGCGAAAATAATAAATAAAATCATAAAATAAAACATATTCCTACACCCAAGAACATACCTTATCATGTCACATTCGCATAACAAAAATCAGTTTTAAATAGAGCAATTGATTGGGACTCAAGTCGCAATAGTTACCTGATGGGCCAAGGCTGTGGGGGACTTGAGAATTAGTGGTTTATATTCAAATTTTTTTTGCAAATTCCATTCGAGAATAGAATAATATATACATTCATATATTTCTCGCGGATCGATGATCCGCGAGAATAAACCATAACCAATTAAAATATTTATATTTACCAATTATACAAGCTTCGTGTGTCAAAACTTCTTCAGAAACTGGCTCGAATTCACAACCAGCATCTACATATGAATTTAGTAGGTTTCCCATTCAACAACGGGATATCATTGACAGGTTTTTAAATTTAAGTATAGATTGTAAGATAGAAAAGAGAAGACATTTAAAGAAAGAAATGTGTGACAAAACATCCTTGCTTAATATTCAAAAGTTAAAAGCGCAATGTCGGGAACGACTCTTAAACGAACCCGGATCACCGCGTTAAAAAATTTAAAGTGTGTGTGCCATTGCTAAATTATGATGAGATAATTTAGGATATCTGGAAAAAATACGCATGAAGTATGTTTTATGTTTTATTGTAAATAAAATAATTCTAGTCATTCACTTCTTGCTTGAAGAAAGGATAACTCCATCGTATTTCTGTTGGAACCATTTCATGGCGTCTTCCTTTGTGAGACGGTGAGGGAAACCGACCTTGCCGCGCTTTCGTTTTCTGTGTGCTACGTTGAATCCTATCAAAAAATCCATCAAATCGACGTTAAAAACCGAACATAAAACGTGCATTCTAAAGACGAATCGTAACAAAACTTACCTGGCCTTCCCAATACAACGTAGAAATCGAGCCCGTAAATACCGATAGAGGGATCGTATTTGATACCCAAGTCAATGTGTTCTTGGATACCGAAACCGAAATTGCCGGTATCTGAGAAATTGTCTTTTCTTAACTCGTATTCTCGGACCTGCGTAAAAAACACTCATGAATACCGACGCAAATAATATAAATTAACATTTACGATAATTGTGATTGTATCTCATTTTAAGTAATCTACCGAGCTAAATTAAGGTGGGCAGATGTTGCAAAGAGAATTTATTCTAGCACATCATGGACTAAAGATATTTTCATATAGGCAAAACGTCTTTGAACAAAAGATGTGCAAAAAATATATATATAAAATAATCGTATGTAATTTTGTACCTTTAATCCTCTATCGAGGATTTCTTCCGCTTTAACTCCTCGAACAGTGCAATGAACGGCAATCTTTTCATTACGCCTGATACCGAACGATCGTACGGTATATCTAGCCTTAGAAAACACGGGTTGTTGCCCGGTTAACTGTTCCAACACCTGAAATGATATTTTTCTTCAACTATAAATCATTATACATGTACTATAAACATACTAGGAAGTGTTCCCATGATGCATGTCAGATAAACCGCGAGACTGACATCATACATAACCTATACTTAATACAGATTTTAAGCAAATGATTGATAAATCGTATGATACGTCACGTTTTGAGGTTATAAAATAAAAACGCTCATACCTTGGCGGCACGAGTCAGCCTATCACCAGACTCGCCGACGCAGATGTTCAGGCAGAGTTTGCGGATATGCAAATTTCGCATAACATTCTTGGAGTGGTCTTTGAGCGTGCGCGCCTTCTTCGACACAGCCGGAGCTGCCACAGTCGGCTAAGATACAACAACACATTTCATTAGACCTGACGTTTCTAACGTGTATTACCACCAATAAACAGACGCCGGGGCGTCGCCCCAGAGACCGAAGGGGCGCCGTCGCTTCATCAGTACGAAAGCGCGAATCCTCGCGACTCATCGCCGAGCCGGAACGAGCCCGGCCTGGGCAGATGCCGACGGATGAAGCGAACGAACTCGAGACACACTCACCGCCATCGTGACCACCGGTGGAAAGAGACCAAAGACAGAGAACGGCTAAAACCATAAACAAGACCGCACGTCCTTCTTCGTCTTCTAACGCGACCTTATTTATAACGACAAAATGCAAAATACGAACGCAAAAATTTAATATTTTCACACGATATAAATACAAAAATCCAATATTATACATAATAACAACATCAAATATGTGAATAAATTAATGTAAAGATGAATTATTTAATTTAAGCGAATTAATTATTTTTATATATATTTTTTTAAATTGAAATTAATGAAAACGCATTTTAAAAATCATCCGATAATATTAAAAATATTCACACGCATTTATATTGTCCGTAGATTTATATGGACGGAATATTGCCGATTTCAATTAATAATTTATATTAAAAAGCGATAATTCCCCCTTTTAAATTGATTCGCAGTTTTTAGATTTGATGTGATTTATGCGGACGTGGTTATAAAAATAAGTGAATTGAATATATATTTTTTTTAATGATTTAAATTCGATTTATTTCAATGTTTAGGTCCTAATGTTTGTGCATAAGAACTGAAATAATGCAGCACCCCCGAAAAAATGTATTTGTGAAACTGCTGTCAATAGCAGCGTCGAAAATATGAGCGACTTTTACACGCACGATTGGATTCAATCAGTGCGCTAGCGAATGTTATGGAAGCTGTTCGTTCAGCAGCGTCACTGGTTATTCTGCATTGCATTATATATATTTTAATTGCATATTTTACTTGAATTTTGATAATCAGATATTATGCTTATGATTTATGCTTATTTTATAAATATTTATTACAGAAGAAAAGGAATGACATTGATAATTTAAACGAAGATGTGATTGACTAAAGACGTCAAATTTGATGAAGCTGCTCGTTCGGCAGCGTCTACGTTTTACACATTGCATTATTTATCTACGATATTTTATTGTTTTTCTTGGGGGGTAAATAATATTTTTTAAAAAATTAAATTCTTATTTTCCAAAAAATAAACAATTCAATAAAATAATAAAATAAATATTATTTCAGATATTTATCATGACTGGTGTTAGTGTTGAGTATATTAAAAAGATGACATATTCTCAAATGTCATTACAAGAAAAAATTGAAATTAAAAGAAAGGTCGATCCACTCCGGATATTGTTATTCGTCAAACAGCAGTAAGTAAAAATAAAAAATACATTAGATCTTTTAACAACGAATGGTATGAGAAAATACGATGGTTGTGCGGTTGCGAAATAAGAAATGCGCTGTTTTGTTTTCCGTGTTTACTTTTTGGTGGTGATTCCGTCTGGATTGACAGTGGTTTTACAAATATAAGCAGATTAAAAGAAAAAAGTGAAAAGCATCAAAATTCAAAACGACACATGGAAAATACAGTTTCTTTATCGTTCTTGGGACACGTTAATGTATCCTGAACAACTCAGCGAGAATTATAGAATAGCAAAATTGAAGCACAACGAACAGGTGATAAAAAACAGAGACATTTTATCAAAAATAATTGACTATATAAAGTTTAGCAGTAATATCGAAATGACGTTATGCGGACATAACGAAAATGATTTTTCAGAAAATTTCATTGCGATCTTTGATCCGTCGCTGCAAAAACATTTAGATTCGGTGTTTAAAACCACATCAAAGACTATTCAAAATGAATTATTACAAAATATGTTGGCAGTTTGTCGAGAACAAATAGTTTCAGAAATTGAAGAAACGTCCTATTTAGCCGTCATGGCCGAAGATACATCGGACGTTTCTGAAATTATACAAACGGTCATCGTTTTTCGTTATGAATTTAACGGAACAATTTACGAACGATTTTGGGGATTTTTTAATACGGAAAATAGCGTAAATGATGCATCCGAATGTGTGCTTAATGAAATTCATAAAGTATTGCCAAACAATTCAAACAAATTAATAGCCCAAACGTTTGACGAAACTAATTTTATGGGCGGCGTGCAACATAAGATACAGCGCGTCTTTAAAAATGCTCGTTACGTTCATTGTTATGTGCATCAATTGAACGATATTATAAAACGCGTTTCCGCCTCTACTAAATCTGCGCGATTATTTTTCGTTAACCTAATGGGAATAGCGACGTTCTTTTCAAAATCTCCGCATAGATTGGCAACGTTGGATAAATACGTTAATACTCGTATTCCAAAAGCATCAAATAATTTGAATTTCAACGTAAGAACGGTAAATACAATTTTTGAATGCAAAGACGATCTTATAAAATGTTTTGAAGAATTGCAATCCGCAAAGACTACTAATAAAACTATACAGGTTTCGACGGGATTTTTAACATTATTAAAAGACGAAACATTTTTATTTTGGTTGGAATTTTTTCATAAAGTTATGCCACACATTGAAACATTACACAATGAAATACAATCGAGAAATGTTGATGCTTATGGAATTCAAAAAGCATTGAGCGAATTTAATAATACAATTTTAGAAATACGTAACTCGTCCTTTTGCGAATCTTCCAACGCGTTTACAAATAACGAAAGTAAACAAATTTGCGATAATATTTGCGAAGAAGCCAAACAAAGATTTGCTTTTACAAATCATTTAATAACCGCTAGGCTATTTTATAAAGAGAATTTTCAGATTTACCGTAAAAAGTTGCCGAGTTTTGAAATAAAAGAGGCGTGTAATATATATTCGGATTTAGTTCGGGAAAAATTAGAAACGGAGCTGCAAATATTTTATTCCCGTAGAGAGTTTCACAATTTTAACGGATTGCACGCGTTGTTAAATCTATTGACCGAGGAAAATTTGTCGAGCGTATTTTCTGAAATGATTAGGCTTATAAAAATATTGATTACGATTCCTATGACTACGGCAGAACCCGAAAGATGCTTTTCAACGATGAAAGTAATAAAATCTTTTCTAAGAAATGACATTAACGAAGAGCGATTGACGGCTTTGTCAATGATTTCCATTGAACGAAGATTAATTTCGGGTATAAAAAATTTTAACGAAAGGGTAATTGAAAAATTTTGTCAAGACAAAAATCAAAGAACGGATTTCTTATTTAAATAAATTTGTTATGATTCCTTTTTAATGTAAGTTTTTTTTAAATAAATTAAATGCAATTTACAAATGTGTTTTTTTTTTAAATGTTAATCAATACCCTTAACAGAATACTATTATTCCATACAAACAAATTAAGAAATACACAAAAAATGGCTTGGGGTTGATAAGAACTTTTATGAAAAAATCTTAAACCCAAAGGGTCAAACATATTAAACAATATTTGATGAATGAGCACTACTAATATTTATTTACACGTTGCTAAGACAATATAATAAATTCATATGCGGATAGGAGAATATTTTAAATGAGATTCCAGATTACCGAAGAACCAGCGCCAAATAATCCTGCATATTTCTGTGTTTATATCAGGAAAATCAATTAAAAAAATCAAACGCTATATAAAGCGCATTCAATAAAGCAGCTCGTTAAGAACGTCCTATAGATTTTATACTTACATAGTTACCGTCGCTATAGAACCCAAACAGCTTTTATTCATATCAATTAAAGATGTCTTTGAACATTGAACAACAAAATTCAACTTCTGAAGATGAAGAGGATGTACTCGGTATTCGGGGACCGACTATATCATCGTCTGATCCTCTTCAAAGAAAATCTGCCAGGAAATTGCGGATAGCAAAGAGGGAGGAAGCTCTCAAAAAGTATGCCCTAAACATATTAAATCTGTATCATTTACATTAAAAATTAATTTAATAAATGGATTAGGCACGAACAAGCTAACATTGAAGGGACCGATAGTAATTCATTTGAAGACGAAGAGTGTATCGGTTCCGTTGAAAAACAAGCCGCTGAATGTATAGCCGTATTGGAGCATCTATTAGCCGACGGTGAAGAGAGGGTGACTAATATACGTGTAGCAAATGATGCCCGCGAGATAGCTCGACGTTTCTCTGAAGCAGAAAAGAAGAAAGGTATTTTAAATAATATTATTTACTAACGTCTTGAAACAATAATTTATCGAGAATGTTTTAGAGCTTTTGGACAAATTGGAAGCGGAAGCGTCATTGGCACAAGATAAATTTGAAAAAATCTCATCCAGATGGACTGTAATATTGACGTTGAACAATCCGTTGGATATTGAAAGCGAAGTTAACATGCAAAAAGAAAAATGTGACAATTTAATTGCGCAGAAAGATTCCATTATAATAGAACTGAAGGCAGAATTAAAGCGAGCCGATGAAACATTTTATACAGATTTACAAAAACAAGTAAGCTTTGTTAGTTCAAATTTTGTATTTAAAGATTTTATAATGAAATATTTTAATGATTCTGATTTGTATTTTTAAAAAAAGCTCAACGATATAAAACAGTTGGGAGAAAGGATTGACGCACAAGTAACGCTAATGAAGAACGCATATCAATCTCAGCTGGAATTGATAGAAAGTTCAATACAAATAGAAAGATCCAATACAATTGAGAAGAATGAAAAACGCTGGAATGCTTTATATAAGCAACGAAACAAAGACGAAGTTGATAACATCGAAGAGAAGCTAGCTCAGGTGGTGTTAAATATAATTTAAATTGATCAAATATCGACACGTATGTGATTTATACGTTTATTCATAGGTCGTGGAATTTAGAGAAAAAATGGACGCGTTAAAAATAGAACAAAGGGAAAAGTTTCGAATGACAAAAATTCAATTGGAAATGGAAGTCCAGACGCTTCATAAAGAACTTCAAGAATTAAAAACCTCTTGTCTTGTCAACAGTGAAAAGATTGATTACAATTATCAGGTAAACGCTTCAGAATCCTCGTTAACACAATTTTAAAGATGAGATTGATTCTATTTTCATTATTTCATAGATATTAAAACGAAGGGAAGAAGAAAATCTATCCGTAAAATCTCAGCAAAGAAGACGACTCAACAAAATGCAGGATACCATAAACGAGTTGAAGAGCAGATTAAAAACCGCAACCAACGAAGGGATGACGGAAAAAATCAAATCCGAAAGAGACATCCAAAGATTAGAATCGTCCATGTTGGAACTGCAGACTAAAGCCGATCATTTTGCAATTGCAAACGAGAAGAAATATCAACAAGTATGGAAAATGAACAGAGAAAAGGCTAAAGGCTTAATCAAAAAAATAAATCAAGTCGACAAAATCATCCACGAACAAGTACTGGGCGTCGACTGGATACCTACAAAAAAAGATATTTTGAGACAATCTGATTTGCCGTCCTATAAAAACGCCCTACTGCAATTCAAATCAGGTAACGTTATCGCAACGTACAGGCATACAATCCATTTTCTTTAATAAAAACATACATTTATTTAGTTTCCCGGGATGATATCGAGGTATGTATGGATGAAACAGAATCGGAAGCATCTCTCGAACAATCACAGAGCACAGGATCGGAGACGTCTAATGATAAATTGGTATTTATAACCAAATAGCAACTTCACCGTGTGCTAAATAATATTAATTGACTTTAATATTTTAGATTCGGCACATTTTGAATTTGATCGCTGATAGTTCGGGGTTTTTAATAGAGGAACGCCTGTGGCCGCTGCTCGAAAAATATGAACAACCTCCGGCCATCTTGTGCAAAATAGACAATATCTTTAATGTGAGTATTTCAACTGTTATATAGACTCTTCGGGACGAGATCTCAGGCTCCAAAGTCATGAGGTCTAATCGAGAGGTCGTGGACATGTATGACTCACAGAGTCCCTCATACCATATTAGATACAAGACAAAGTAGCACCTCGTCTATGCTGGTGTAGCGTGGGCGATTCATCTTCTGTGGAGCTTCGGGGAGATTGCACCTGGAATACCGACCGATCACTTCTTGTGCGTGCACCGTTGCCGGTTGAGTGGTGACACGCAGGAAGCGGGAGTTGAGAGAATCGTCGGTCGACCTTGGCTATGGAAGGACGTCCTTCTCGCAGCCAGATCTCTCTCTCTAGTGCTGAAACCTGTAGTTTCAAATCTACAGGTGTGACTGGCGACCACGTTTTTAAAAATATATATACGCCATAAAAAACCATGTCAAAAATGGAAGGCAATGGTCTCATAAGAGACCGTTTAATGTCGCTAATGTAATGCAATGTTATGTTAACACCTCACAAAAACACCTCCTGGTATAAAATATAAGATAATGCATTTAATAAATTATATATTTTAGGCTTTGGATATCAAATGCGAAGAGGATATGAAAATACTTTTAAAATATTTCATACAATACTCATATTGCGAAGAGTGCGGTGACTCTCAAAACGGAAGTCCAAAGCCTGACAAATCGAAAGAAATTTTAACAAAGGATGATGACGTTATAAAATCTGATGATGATGATTTTAAGCTAGGAGAAGATTTGGAAGTTGATGAAAGGTAATTATTGTATCACCCTTCAAAATAAACATGCATATTTATATTACAGCACAAATAAAACACATTTATAGATACACCGTTACGAGCAAATTTACTGAACTGGAGGATGTTTCGATTGATAACGAAACGGATTTGCAAGACGTAAAAACTGCATCAGGTACAAAAGAATTTACACAATCAAATTATCAAGTGTGATATTCATTTGATATTTTTTCAGAAATGAAATCCAAAGATAAACACGCCCATAAAATACCATCCAAGTGTCCTTACGGACACCCTTTGAGCATAGATCCGAGCTGCGTATTAAGCGCACTACGAAGTTTCGTTGCTAAACATAAAATGAACAAAGAGACAAAATCGTAAGTCATTTTTAAATTGAATTGTAAGTCATTTTTAAATCAAAATCAGATTTTAAAAATACACAATCATAGGGATGCCGAGGATACAAAAGTTATTCCAATTTCACGACATCTATCAAACAAAGACGTCACACTATACTGGGAGAAATATAAGAATGCATTTCCACCGCACAAAGAAAAATTGTGGGACAATTTAATAATGGGACTCAATAAATATCTACCGATCCTTCAAGGTATCCATCATAATTTTACATAAATACGTATTTAGAGTATTTTTATAATTGTTTTATCATTTTATAGATAGATTTAAATTAAACGAGGAAGTTATTCAGCTGCGCAAACAAAACGTCGAATTGAAGAATCTACTGAGGGGCCATGTACCGACTGCTGAAATACCAAAAAGGAAATATTTGACTCCCTTAAGTAAACAGTTCAAATCAGCACACTAAACCGTCGTTAAATATCTTCAAAATACATATTCATTCCTATCGATTTTGTATCACTTTTACTATAAATTAAATGTGTATGTATTGCACTTTGTAAAGACATTGTTGAATTATATATGATGTCCAATATACATATTCTTTGTGTACATAACGGCGTTAAATTAAAATCTACAAAGCTGCTTTTTTGTCTACAAGTAGTTTACGTTAATTATTATTAAATAAATGCCGTCTGCTTTCAATACAAGGTGGCTAGGGCTTCGGTAAACGTGGCTTAAGTTGTAGCACGGGAACTCGATTGAAGTACTGCAACTTTCAAAGCATTGCAATATTAAGTACATATAATATTTATTATTCTTTTTTGCGGTGTTATGCAACACTTTTATTATTCAGCACACGTTTATTATTTTTTACTTGTTTTCTACATACTGCATAAGAGTGAAACTGTGTATTTCAAGGAATTAGAATGTCCCTATGCCCTTTGAAATACACAGTAGGTCAAATACTTGCTCCAATCATCCAAATTCCATTTTTCATGCCCGCTCCTCTAATAATTTAGGGAATTGTAGCGTAGGCGATTTACCATCCCCATGCAATAGCGCTGTTAGTCTGAGCAGATTTAATTCGCCAGATTAACAGCGACATTTTCCGTCTCTCTTTAGGTGCAATGTGCTATTTTAACAGCGTCATCTTCTGTGGTGCTGCGGGGACATTGCATCTGCAATCCTGACCGATCACTTCTTGCGCGTCCACCGTTGCCGGTTGGGTGGTGACGCGCAGGAGTCGGGAGGCGTCGTCGGTTGGCCTTGGCTGCGGGATGACGTCCTTCCCGCAGCCAGATCTCTTGTGTGAATAAAGAGTCATCTGGAATATTAATACAATTTTTTTTTAATTTTGAGAAATGTTGAGACAAACTATTTTATTAGCTGCCAATAATTAAGCATTTCACGAGAAGAAACCAATTAAAATATTACATTTAAGATGATCCAATCCAATGATCCAACGATGATCATCGAATTATAACAATTCAAACTGATCACTCAATATCAGCGAGACGGTACACGGGAGGCCTTAAGCTCACTGAAAAGTCGAAGCCCCTAAGCCCGAGGATGTCTCCAGTATTATGCAGCATTTGGAGCTAATTTGATACCTTAAGAATCTTTTAAAAATGCAGTAAAAATAAAAACCCAGTGTCTGCAAACCTGCATAATGTCTGTGCCAATTTTTGGTGCTTATTCCGCCACTGAACTGATTTTGAGGACGGAAGCCTTTTGTGCCTTTGTGAAAATCTGCCACTACTCAAATATATTCTATTGAGATGGCTTTCAGCGATCCCTTTTGTTTGGGACAATTGCCAACCATTTTGACATGGTTTTTAATGGCGTATGTATGTTTTTAAAAATGTAGTCGCCAGCTGATTAACCACGGGACAGTTATTCAATATACTATTGGACAATAGACCTAAAAATGATTCATTTTGTTTAACATATGAGTTTATTATTAAAAATAAGGAATAGGAACCCAGAGATTGATATTTTGAACAGTATACATGTAATTGAAAGCAAAGAATCGTTATGTTTATAGCCAAGTCATGGCACATTTATTTTCTCCACTACATGGCAACTCTATAAGAATCATTCGGTTACTTCATATTTTTAGGTTGTTCTTTCTTATAAACATTTTTTCTCCGTCTCCCAATACGCACGCTATGATAGATTCGAATCGCGGAATGGGAGTTTATTTTATAAAATTGTCAGATTTTATAAGACTTCAATAAAATTAAATAACTCTGTATTTTTTTCATTTTTTACAAATCACTACACAAAGTTTGAAAATAAATATAAAATTTGTTAATTTTCTACGTGATCCTACATGTATGTCTCATAAATGATACTATTGCAAATACAAATTTGAATCACAAAGCAACAAGACTTAACTTAAATATAGTATTAACTTTTTTTTAAAAAATATAAACATACAATAAAACCTGAAACTGATCATTTAATTCGTAAGTTTTGACTATCACAAATTCACATGGTAATTATTAATTTCATGACTAATCACAATTTTCAATATATGGCAAATAAAGATTTTGGAATGGTAAATATATATATGTGTATAAAAGGTAAAATTACATTCCAAAATAAATATATATAAATACATTTTTTATAAATATGGTAATTACACATATAGTTTCAACAATATACGCGCCGTTGAATATTGCGCACATTGTAAATAATGTTAAAAATATTTCGTATTTACATGGTATACATAGATTTTTATTCCAAATAAGGATCACATTATGAATACCGACCATAAATTAAGTATAATAATAATTTGGAGATCAAGTACAACTAATATATGCGTATAATATAATAAAAGTAAAAAAATGGCACAATTTAAAGTATGTCTTAGTTTTTTAAAAACATGCGTCTACATATATATTTTTTATAACTTACGAATTAAATGAAGAGTTCGATACAATATAAATAAAATTTTGCCCTCACTCAAAAAAATGCATAAAACAGCAATATTACATAACAAATGAACCGTTGAATTTTTGTCGAACGAATGGATGAATTTAAAAATTTGAGGTAGTCTCGAAAGTTTCAATTTTTTTTTTCATGGGTTGTATCACAAAATTAACTATTGTAAGCGTATCAAAACGCGTCTGTGGAAATCGCAACGTGTATTATAATACGTTGAAATAAATTCTAACAATGTATCTTTAAATCTATTGTATTAATACCTTTTGCGCTCGAGCGGTGCCTCTCAGGCACCATTGCATATGATGCGACTACTCGAGCGGTGACTCTCGGGCACCACTCGGATTGATACAGTAAATTGAGCGATTTAGGTTTAGCAGAACAGTTTTGAAGGCATCCAATTAAATGGGAAGCTGCATGATATTTTGTTAGGATAAAAAAGGGGTTGCAAGGTTTGTTTTCAACGAACTATGACACTTGCCCCGACAAGTCAAGAATGCACCTTGGAGATTGTTTTATAAAATACCATAAGAAGCATAAATATATAACGTAATGTTTAACAAATATCCTTCAATAAACTATGAACATATGTAAAATGTTAAAATATACAAGTTTAAAGTGTTCTATTGTGTCTAAAAAATTTTTAAGTTAACTGTAAATAACTCATTAAATAAACGCGAGCGGCTGACTGCTCTCGATGTGCTGGTTTGCCCGAGCGCAAAGGGTTAATACGATCATATATTCAATTCAGAGCGTCGTAATGCGTTATAACGCATATGTAAAACGGTATAAAGATACACACTTTGGGAATTCCACAGACGATTTTTGAGTAGGGCCATCATTTGAACACAATTTACTCCCTAACGCGGGATTCTTCAACCTTCCAATGCCTACGGAACCATTCCAAATTTAGTCCATGTTAGTAATTTCATTTCAAGATTTAGCTGCACTATCAACACTCGTTAATCGTTCCAAACCGCTTTAAATAATTTATGAAAATTTCATAACGAATTATTAACGAACGATTACAACGATTTCTGTATTTTGCGACAATGCAATTTCAATCATCGGCATAAATAGTTTTGAGCATTTTAAAACGCGTCGATTGACGCAGAGTATGCACACATATGTTACGTACATCATTTAAATTTTCATGGAAGCTCCCGGAATTCGCGTTGAAGAATCCTGCGCTAATGTATTTCCTTGTAATAATTATGAACGGTTCTATTTTATTACAAAAGCAATTTTGCACATATTTACATCACAATTGGCGTATAATATTAATAAATAAAATATCGAACGGGGGAGTATTACGTCGAAAATATAAATGTTATAAACGAAACTCCTTCGCATTAGAAATTAGTTTGTGTATTACATAGAGTATTCTATTGTTATCATATTTATAGTGTTAATGTATAGTAAATAAATTCTAGGATGACGGGTTTCGCATAATATGTATGATTTATGCGTATGACAATTTATTCGACTAGTAAAAATAACGTCTAATTAAGAATGATTCGTAAAAAAATACAGCAACTGGCGTTCCACTTCCGCAAGCTAAGATCTGATTAAAGGGGACTCTAATCCCAGATATGTCTGTTTCACGCTAAATATATGACTATAAAGCAAATATAATAAAATGCGGCAGTGGGATTGACCGTATTGCTCGAAAGATCACAAAATAATAGTAAATAGGACACGTTAATTATTCGATAAAAAATAATGAGAGTACTTTAGTTGAACTACTGTTAAAAGTAACATGCTTATTTATTTTTATTTTTTATTTTTTTGTATATTTTTTGTATATTTACTTGATTAAAGGTAATTTTGATTTGTTGTACAAATTGATGACAATATAGACCACATAGTGGTATTCTCTTCTACTGGTATTTAAAATGAGTGTCAGACATCAACCAGTTTTCTTTCGTTATTCTATAAAAAACTTAGCTAACAGAATAAAAATATTATTTAAGTTTGTTCCATAAAGTAGACGCTAACATTGATTCCTGTTCTAATTATACATTTATCAACATATGCCTTAATATAATGTTAAAAAAATATCTACTTTATAGTAAAACTCAATTTTTACAAAAGTGACGATCCAACTATGCCATCGCGACATGTGCAGTTACATTACGCATAATAAATGTATTTTTTTTTTTATTAACTGGCACAATTTTAAAAATTTTCTCCTTCAATTATCATTGTATAAAAAGTTTAGAAGACTACATGAATATCACACTATATTTTAGCAAAGGCTTGCTAAAGCCATTTTATTTTTCAATAAAAAGCACAAATAAAATAATAGCAAAATTCAAATACAGAGCTATCAAAATATAAAAAAATACATATTACTTTTTTATATTTGATTTCTATGTACACTTTTAAGATAGATTAGAACTCTAATGCAATATAAAATAAATAAGTACGCGTCGATACTTATGTCGCTAGTCCTTCTCATATGATTTCAACATTTTCAATCTTAAACTCTAATAGTCGATTGGGATATTACAAGCTAAAACATGTCATCTTGGCCATATATATGAAAAAAATATTTTGGCTCACATCACTCATATAAAATAGGCTTTTATCTTTTTTACACTTTCATTCCGCTTCAGTCATTTTCAATCTCGATATACAAAACATTCATTGTCCTAGCACATAAAAATACATTGATCACAAAAAAAGGTAAAAATCCAAACTGCCGTGACTTATACACCATCATTTCTTCCAGTCGTAAAACTGAGATCATGCATATAAAAATAACATCGATAAGGCTCACAACGAAAAAATAAAAATGTGCTAAAATCATCGCCATATTCAACGAGGACGGTACTCAATATGCTGCGAGCGATCGTCTTATTTAACGGTTGCCATATTTACAACAACAACAATTTATTCGAAACCCTGATCTCCTCCATTCAACAAAAGAGATAACGCGTAATCCGCTTATATAAAATAATCCAAATTCCATCCTCAAAACGATCGAAATGGCGCACACAATACAAAAAGAGCCACGATACAAATGTTATTTGTGTAAGCATTAAATGGCGCACACACTAAAAGAATGACGGCTTCGAAAAACAGTTTGAAAGAACACCTTCAAAACAATGACGCAGCACATGGACGCACAATAGTGTTTTCTTATTCATGTATAAATATATATATAGAGGCATCTCATCAATTACCGTCTAATTTTTAAGATTTACGACGCTGTAACAAATCAACGGGTATAAATAAGGAAACGTGTAATACTGATCGACTACGTACAATGCGTCGCGTTCGATTACGTCCGACGGAATAAACGCTCCGCGATAAAAATAGATGAAACATCAAAGAGGCTTTGTGAACTTGGAAGACTGCCCCTTTCTAAAAATTTACAAGACTATATCAAATATAAAAACTCTATATTTTGAAATAAATACACCAAACGAATTTTATAAAAAAATCAACTATACTTACGTCCTACTTATTACATATAGCGATTACTAATAAGTAAAAATTGTGCCGCCCATTTGATGCGTCTTAGAGTTTTAGTGTTTGATTAATGTCCACCTCCGGTATACATTTGTTTTGAGATATATTACATAAAATAAAATAAAAATAATATCCATATTTTGAGTTTCTATGCATGTGTGCGTGTATGTATGCGTCCGAGGGGAGACGGCGTGCAATCTAATAAGCCGTAACATTTCCTATATATATATTACGTAAAACAGAACGTTATTGTTATAGTGTTAACATTGCGCATTTAAAAAAGACAAAGCTAAAAAAACAGCCAATAAATTAGATCGACGAGTGATGGCGAACTTATGACACGCTAAAATAATTTGAGCGAGACGTATAATAGTAAACAGTTTAAACACATTGACGCACAGTTACCGTCAAACACCATCATGCGTCAGACAAGTCTATGCGTAACGAAAACAAACAATGCACAAAACAATTCCGAGGTTTACAAATTATTATATAATATATTCTTATGTAATCTCTTCTTCTTCGTCGAGGGCGATTGTGGTTACGGCAATACACGAAAGGGAAGCCTTGGAATCACCCCACATACACAAGTTGAATATAATACAATAAAAAGGTTTAGAACAAGTACGTCTCACTCCCATTACTCTGAGAATTAATACGAGTGATGATCAACGTCATTGATTCAAAAAAATAATAATTATGTTGTATATTAATATTAGTCGTCAGAGCATAAAGTTCGACGGGAGCTGCAGGCCTGCGGTTGAGGAGAGAAAGCGCCTGTGGATTTCATGGCTTTGCTCTCCCACGGATGTGTGCATGGATGCGTACATCCGTGCGAGGAGGGAGCCCAAACGAATTGTCAGATCGGCGAAGCGACGATTTCTACTTTGCCAGATGGATGAACTAGAAGAGTCACATATGAGCAATAATAGAAAATTAAAAATATATGCCGTGGTAACTCGACTAGTTCGAACATGGTAACGAGATGGAACAAGAGCGGAACTTTGCTGGTCGGGGAACTAGATGCTCTCGGGTGCTGGAGAGGGTATTTCAAAAGTGTAGAAAGAAGAAAAATATATTGGGGAATAAATCACTATCAACGAGAACAAAGATTAACAATTATAAAACATTAATAAGGCCGGTAGTGGTTAACGGAGGTGAAACAGTGAGGTCATGGACATATATGACAAGCTTCGTCAGAACCCGCCATCTTCAGTGAGCGGCAGGATTCGGGGCCCAATGGCAGTATAGCCGTCGGAAGACCTCAGCTACGCTGGGCTGATAAGGTCAATAAAGACGCTGCACGTTTGAGCCTGGGAAATTGGAGTGAGGAGGTCCAGGACAAATGAAAATAACGGCAAGGGTTGTCGGTGGCCGGGGCTCGACAACCTGAAGGTTTACTAGTTACCGGGGCTGAAGGAACCACACAAAGTAAGTAAGTAAATAATAGACAGGGTTACAAATGCAGATTTAGAAACTGTTTCAGAGCATACGTCGCAATTGATATAGTCGTTATAGAAAAACGTAACGCATTTACATCCACCGGGAAAAGTGGGCTTCTGATTGAATTGCCTTTCAATATTACCTCGGGTAAAGTTCTTTCATTATTTATGGATTTATGGTCGCGGAAACGAGCTCTCCATTTTGTTGTGTGCCCCCCAGGGAAGAATACTTGTCAACCACATCTGGGTGAAATATTGACGTACGTGTTAAAAGGTTCGCCATCACTGCGCTAGTATGATGAACATCATCCAAAACCATATTCGCAATACAATATAAAGTCAAGTAAACAAATACTTTATTACAGTTCTTTGATTTGATAATATTTAATTCCTTTTTTCATCGTAAATATACTCAAATTACAACCGATCGTATTGCATTACAACAATATAACATTATTCTCTTTGGATATTTTTATCCAGTAGAAATAAAAGACATTCAATCATTGTGATTGTCTCAAGATCCCGAAATACGCTTAAAAAAATAAGCTATGAGTAAAAATTTAAATGTCTCTTCCTCTGCGGCAAGACGATTAAAACTGCTCTATCACAAAAATTACTTATTTACATCAGACACAATGTAATTGCCTTACTACTTAAACCTTAATCAACGGTGAAAATGCATCAAGCACGATACAGAATGGCACACTTGTTCAAGAATTACATTACATAAAACAGACCTTTTAACACTTTTAAGGCTTCTGATATTTAATAAACGTATTTAGCATCTAAATCTACGCCATATAAACTAGGTATATCCTAATTACAGAATGTAAAAAAGCCAGGTACTATAATTCTAGGCTGAGAATTCTAAAAGACCTCCAATGTTACCTAAACCAGTCTACGTCGAGGCACATTCTAAAATAAATCTACGATACGTTTTGTAAACCTCACGAGACTATATCATACAACAATGTAAATATATTTTTTGCTAATTGAATTGAAAAACTCAATGAATTGCCCCTAATAAACGAATATGACTAACAAAAACATTAAATCGTTACAATTCTAGACTGCACGCCTCCCCCCCAGCGACATCGCGTATGAAAATACATACGTATATTTGTGTGTATGGATTTGTGTTCTGTAAAGCTGTATAAAAAATGTGTGCGAGTAAGAATGTACAAGTGTGTGTACAAATGCATATAATGTGCTCGTAATGTTAGCTGCACATTTAGTAACTAATCAACTAATAAATATAACACGGCGATTATATACTCAACATAAAAATGGCATCAAGATATAAAACCTCTTAAAAATAAATTATCTTTATTTGTTGGAGACGTGACAATTTTTACATAAACAGTATCAATGGAACACTATTACTTTCCAAAGATGACACAACACAAATATTGCGCACATTGGAAATTCAATCACATGCTTTAACAGCTCTAATTGTTTGAAACGTTTATAGATCACACTATAACTGTGATATTCAGATTCATGTAAGATGAAAGTATTAAATTTACACGAACGTTCGTGTAGCGATGTAAGAGTCACTCACACACCTGGAAAAAAAAACAATGCGCAATTAGGAGATGCATTTTAATGCTTCGACATCATAACCGTCCCTAATGTGCAACGAAAAGATGTTTGGCTATGGTTGCTGCAATGATTGTGGACCTGGCGTCGGTGTGTGAGGTGGCGGCGGAGATCCAATCGACGACGGAGAGAGCGGGTGCGGTTTCGGCTGAATCATCGTATCCTGCAACGACACTTGCGTGCCCTGTGACGTCATACCGGCGGCAATACCCGTCACGTAGCGGTTCACCATTGGCACAAAACTGAAAACGGTTTACAAACAATCAGCATATTTCACAACACGCGCGTTAAATAAGACATCATTAAATAGAATACCTTAAATCACAAACCCCCGGTGAATCAAAAGCACTGGAAGTATTTGTATTCGTTGCTACGCTGTTTATTGTTGTGATACTATTTGCCGATACGTTACTGTGATTCTCGCGATGAACTCTATTGTGATGTCTGCAATCGAAATAATCACAATTATACATAAATTATCGGTAAAATAGATCAATCTATTGATCTCGTCGATATTACCTAATAAGATAACTATCTCTCATAAAGGTACGCCCACAAACGCTACATTCAAAACATTGTCCGCCTGTGTGTGTGCGTATATGTATTGCAAATTGAGATTTTGATGTGAAAGTCATCGAGCATCGATCACAAGTCAGCGGCTTTTCTGCTACGTGTGACCATCTATTTAAGAAAAATAAGGCGTTAAATATTTATATTATTTAAGACATTATTCGGCAAACGATTTGGGATTGAATTACCTGTGCGCAGTAACATAACTTTTAACAGCAAATCGCTTCTGACATATATCACAAGCGTATGGTCGTTCACCTGAAAAAATTAATTGAGATGTAATTTTAATATTAAAAATATTGACAAAATTGCATGACCTATTGTAGATATTTTACACATTGTTATTCTTATATACATGACTGATTACTAAATATAGAAGTATCTTGACCAATAGATGGAATTCATTCATCATGTCAGCGGTCCGAAAAGCGGACCGGTTGGACACACAGACCTCTTTTAGGGTTTTTTGCAGCATTTTCGGGGATAAATGCATACAAAGGGCTTTCTATGATCTGTACCCATGTGATGGACCTGAATCCTCCTGAATTGATGCAAAAACTCTTTTTTTTTCTCTTTATTTCTGTAGACACTCGATTGAAACTTCATGCGCTTACATTGGATAGAAGGAAATTTCCAAAAATAAAAAGGACGAGGTTGCCATGCAAGCCTATCAGTTTTTTTTCTGTAGGAATGACTTGCAAAAGAGTAATAATACTCAGCCTAATGACTCATTCCTAGAACAGTCCACCAGCCAAGATTAAAGGAAACATGAATCGTCAGCTGATAACGATGATGCTTGCCTGTACCTTAACGATCAAAACAAATGCATGGTCTCGTGTCTTAACTACCTTACGGGACAGATATTACGAGTCTCACATTATGTTAGCTTTATTTTAGATGAGTTTCGAGTTGGAGATTCACAGAGCCAGTTGAGTTTGGAGTGAGTCATCGTCCATCATGACAGTCGTCTATGTTAATAAGCTCTTTCAACAAAGATAAGACTACTTTCGTTTGTGTTGTCTTGAGAGCAGGCGTTTATTTTGATAATTAAGATACTCGTATTATTCTTATCGTTGATCAATTTTGTTATTCCCCCTTGACTGCTCTGGAGTGCCGTCATTAACCGAGTATCACCGCTCCTTTCCAAAATTTACTCCTTCAGAAGTAAACTGGCAGGCTTGCACGGTATTAAGAAATATTTCGAATAAATTAACGAATATTGTGTGCTTTTAACAGTGTTAAGGTTCATTTATTGAGCCTGGTTCATTATCAAGCTTGTTACACGCTACGGCGGAGCTGACAGAAAGATAGATTTATGTTTGAGTGTAGCGTGTATGTTCTCCAGTTTGAAATGATTAAGTCCTTCTTACTGACGTCATGAATGACGGGACAGTCGTGGATCATCGAGAGCACGCCTTGAGGATACTGTCGCATACTACAGGGGCTGATGAGTACAGCTTGTGACAAAGATAATTGGACCCCGAGAATTCAGCTATAGAGTTGTTACAAATTAATTAAATGTAATTTCAATAGACTTTATACTTTTACATATTCAAAGTATAAATAAGAAGATAAATTTAATTGAATATTTTTACTAAACCTCCGCTTAAGATTACGAGTACTTGCAGTCGCGTTAAATAATGTTACTGAGGAACACAACACCTTTCGTGTGTGTTAAATATCTCTTCGATGTCCGGAACATTTATTATTTCAGATATTCCTACACATTCTTATTTTACAATATAATAAAAATTCACACTGTGCTAATAGTAACAAAAATTGACTATATAAAGATGCAGTCATATGTGGGCCTAAATCTGATTATTTGGTATTAGACAACGATTTAAGTCCATTGATATAAATTTAAATACAATTTGTAGCATATTTTTACTGAATCAATATTCGTACAAAATTGCATTAATCTTCCTCGTAGATATAATATGCATATTATCACATAAATGCGACTCTTCATCACTACACATTTGATCAAATGTCGGCATTATCAGATGACAAAATTACATTTTGGTGTGGTAAGACTTTTTTAAAGAGAGTTTTTAAAAGTTAATAATAAAAATGTGTTTACTGATATTTTTAATCGAGAAAGACGGCAGATGATGTTATAATTCCATACCTATCATATGTAAAAGAATAATCCAATATGGTTGAAATGCTCTTTTAAATATTCTCAAAGATAAAATATGCATTTTTAAGTTTCCATTGAGCAAATGTATGATATTAAAAACGATGCCGTCTTTCTGGACAACACAATCACACTTTCACATTAAAATACTATATTGAAGATAGCTTAGCGCATTAGTAAGCATACCGGTGTGTATTCGCTTGTGGATGTTGAGAGTTGACTTCTGGGCAAATCTCTTCATACAAAGGTCACATTGGTAGGGACGCTCTCCTGTGTGCGTGCGGATGTGTATCTCCAAGTAAGGCTTGCAAGTGAATGCTGCTGGACACTGAAGGCATTGGAAGGGTCTGCCCTGGACTGTGTTCCGACCGCAAACAATTAGACATCTTTATTCACCACATACATGATTTTTGTTTTCAAACTACATACATTAATTAACTTAAACTTGTTTAGCTTTAGATATAAAATTGAGAAATGATAATTTGCTATGATTATGCATTTATAATTCAGCATTGTCCAGAAACACGTAACGGTTTATATATGAAATGTTACATAGTTTATTTTTGTAATTTTACCAAACGAGTGGCATATATTGGATTATTCTTGATGAATCTATTAGCTTCAAATATATATTTAAATGATATATATTGGGATCAATAACATTATATATATATACCTGTATGAGTTCTTTTATGAATGTTGAGTGTGGATTTCTGAGCAAAACGCTTCAGACAAACATCACACTGATATGGACGCTCGCCAGTATGAGTTCGATTATGTATTTCCAGATATTGCTTGCAAGTGAAGGCTGCCGGACACTGCAGACACTGGAAGGGTCTACCCTGGACTGTAGCATAAATATCATTAGCAAAAAAAAAACACCTTCCAACATTTTAAGCCCAGGTGAAAACGTTTAACCGAGAGTAGCCCACATATGTAGCAAAATAACAATGCCAAAATTTATTGCCTTTGTTAGAAATGCATGCATCTTTGTAATAATGCATATATTATATGAATAAAAGCACCGAGAGTGAATTTTATTAATGAACAAAAGCAAGAGTGTGCGGGTGTAGCGGGAAACTTACTTGAATGAGTGCGCTTGTGGATGTTGAGGCTCGACTTCTGGGTGAAACGCTTGAGGCAAAGATCACACTCGTAGGGACGCTCTCCAGTGTGAGTGCGGTTGTGTATCTCCAAGTACTGCTTACAGGTGAAGGCAGCCGGACACGCGGTGCACTGGAATGGCCTACCCTGAACTACCCCCCACACAATAAGAGTTAGAGCGAGAATCACCGCGCCCGCACACACTTTACTCGTCATAATTCGCTTCGGAGCCCGCACCTACCTGAGCACGCCTAGGTTGATTCTGCGTTAAGCGCTTGTAGCTGATCTCGCACTGGTAGGGGCCGCTCCCCTATATGCGTGTGCGTGCGCGAGTGAGACAGGAGGGGATACGAAACGATGGCCTCGTGCAAATTTCGGCACAGTTAAAACCGAATAACGCAAAATACCACTACTATAATTTAATGTTAAGAGCTCTAAATGTATTTTAATAAGAGGTAAAACTATAATCAAACGGATAAATTTGTAGTGGTTAAGAATTGCATTACTGATTTTGAGAACGAATTATTTTCGACAAACATAAAAGCGAGCGAAGAAAAAATATTTCTTTCGTGTCATTCAAACTAATGCAATAGGTAATTTGAGGAGCACATTATAATGCACTGTTCAATTGTAGCTTCATAAAAATTTAATCCCCGTCATGGACTGGCTAATTTTCAAAATGATCATCGTACGCTTTAACTACGAGAATATTAATGATACAAAAACTTCTTAAAAATACCCATTGAACTTTTGAGAGAATATCTCAATACTTTCAATTGCCCACGTCGCAATATTTCATTATCGAATTTAATTATCAAATTATTGCCGTCAAATTAATGACGGCAACGTTGAATAGAGTATTGAAGTATTGAAATAGCTCCAACGTCCTAAAATTGTAAGGCAATAAAGGCAATGTGAAAAGCTGATGTGTAACATACTATTAATATGTGGGCTACTAACCCGTATGTATTTTTTCGTGCAAATTGAGCGCGCACTTCTGTGTGAAGGACTTGAGGCAGACGGTGCACTGGAATGGGCGCTCTCCTGCAAGCAGTGCAAGCAGCGACCCACCCCCACACCAGACACACAACCAGAGCAAAATGCCAATGGACAAATAAGGCATCAAATCAAATATCAACAGGTACAAATATCAATCTACGACTCCTAAAGCTTGTTTATTTGCTCAACAAGATTCCTATCAGGATGATAATTATTTGTGTTCATTCATGTTGTGTGGGTAAGTTTGAAAGTTTACAAGGAAACAAAGCGTTAGTATTTATTTCATATCATCGGCTTCCTTAGCGAATAACTTACAAAGGAGTCAGCAAATTTATTATAGTTCATTAAATGTATATTTGTCCATTATCAACAGGCACTTTAAATTAATACTTAAATTAAATTATACCCCTGTATTTGGCATCTCTGTTGCATGCTTGTGTGCTACATTGTGAATAGTTTTTGAGTATTAAAATAATATAAATGATAATGTGAAACAATGTAAAAAAATAATATAAAAATAAGCCTTAAATCCCACAAAGCCACACTCATAAACTAATCAAAAAAATTGTGATCGTCCCAAAATTTGAAAATTATAATAAAACATATATATATAACTAAACGGTAAAGATCATTGCCCGTGCAAATATGTATAATGAATTAAGAAATCCATATAACAAATCAAATAGAATATATAATCGAGACATTCCACCATACACCGCTTCGAGCACTTGATTTATAAATGTTAAATACACACATACAGCATCGTACAAACATAAACACTCTCAAAAACTATTCACTTCACCGCAAGGCACCTCAAGTTTAACACTTTTTTTCACTATATACGATAAAGACATCGGGCAACTCGAAATACTTAGGTGAATACTAAAATCAAATGAAAATATAGGGGGGGGTCACAGGCCGGTATGATAATATGCATATGGAGAAACCCACCGGTGTGAATGCGAGCGTGAGTGCCGAGGCTGGACTTCTGAGTGAAGCGCTTGTCACAGATGTCACATTGGAATGGACGCACTTTGTTGATCAGCGAACGCATGTGTTCCTCTATAATATACAAAACAACTGCTAAAACTTCCCATACCAAAAAGACGAGCACTCGGCTATATCAGATCAACCAAAGCATCCTTATTTGATAGAATGTACGTGAGATAAAAGGTAAGACAATTCCTACCCGTGTGAATTTTTCCATGTCGGTTGAGGCTGGACTTCTGAGTGAACCGCATAAAACAGATGTGGCACTGGAAGGGACGCACTTTTTCTAATAAGGCTCGTCTATGCTCCTCTATAAAGGACACATTGCTTTACATTCCCGTCATAAAAACAATATCCTGACACTTAAGTATTTCACATTAAGTATTTTTTCATTTTATATATCAAAAATTTAGATTTGCACAATTCGGGGAAGGTGAGGGGATTTAATGATGAATACTCAAAAACTATTCCATGAGCGAACCGAATTTATTCAACCGTTCTGCCTCATAATCTTTCATCACTCACAAGTAGGCTTGTATTTGAACCCACCGGTGTGTATTTTTCCGTGACGGCCCAGGCTGGACTTCTGCGTAAATCGGACAAAGCAGATGTCACACTGGAAGGGCCGTTCCTTAGCCAGCAGCGCTCGCCTGTGCTCCTCTAAACCAAACCATTCCGCAAATCAGAATGACAAAACTAACAACAAATTATAATTAACCCCCCAAAAAAAAAAAAAAAAGGAAGAAATAATGAAAAACATTACCAAAAAAAAAAAAAAACAGCAAATTTACTAAGCCTAGAAAATAATGATACTTTTAATGCTCAAAATCAATCCCAGTTCCATAATATTATGATAAAATAAAAATAAGAGATGGAGGGGACGCGTCTCTTGAAAACCCACCGGTGTGTATTTTCTTGTGGCGGTTGAGGCTGGAGCTCTGCGTGAACCTCATCTCACAGATGTCGCACTGGTAGGGCCGGTCCTTCAACAGCAGAGCCCGCATGTGCTCATCTATAAGCCAACAAGGGCCACAACGGGGATGGAAAAAATCACAGCTTTCTTACCAACTGTGCACGTATTGGAATGTACACAACAACATCAAAAAGCGTGTATCGGAACTTTACTTATATTAAACTAGGTTCAGATCCATGCTTTTTCCCTCCCCCCATCATCCCATACAAGCAAACCGACATCATACACAACGCCCTTAGATTGGTTTTGTACTATACACATTTCATCATATATTGTAAGAAACAAATAATAAAAAACTCTTACTCAAAAACTATTCACAAAAGGGAATTTAGACAGCCTTTCGGCCTTTTTACATTGAGTTTTAACATAAAAAACGCAGTCACGCACAAGCACGACCTTAAATTAATTATGATATGTATGCTTATGGATATAGGAAGCATTATATGAATTTTGAACAAAGGGATATCTACTTTTGTTGATGTGAAAATATATATGTATGATTATGAAATATGAGAATGAGTCAAGAATATCAAAATTACATTATAAATAACCATCTTGAGGAATTTGAAGATCATAAATAAACACTATGTCTTTTTTTCCATATTCAATCGTGATTTACTGTATGTTTTTTAATAATTTTTCAAAAAGAATTTAGACATTTTGTTTGAAATTTTCCGCCAATTGCACTGAGAAATGTAAAAAATACTAAAGATTTATAATGAACGGCTACAGCGTTACATTATTTTGATTATCTGAAGCTATAATTTGCATTCCAAAGATCAAATCACAATCAATTTATAGACATCGACGAATAATATTAAGGATACCAAAAAAGATTATCATTTTTGTTATGCGTCGAGAATTTTTTGTTATGTTTGGGTAATCGTAGAATATAAAATATTTAGCACGATGTGAATAGCTTTGGAATCAGAGCCATAAACATCATCTATATGCGTAGAAATCAAAATTAAAAGCATTGTAAATAAGCAAATGCCGGAGAGTCAAACGGGAAACGTTATAAATTGCTCGCATTTACAGGAATGAAGTAATAAATCTCACGAGGGATGAAATCGATCAAGCTGATCAGTCTCAATTCCGTTTGTCTGATTTACTTTGATGATTTGAATTGAATCGTTTTCATGACCGTGCGCTTTAACACTTTGACGCACACAGCCGTCAAATCCCATCATGTGTCAGCAGATAATAGTTGCTTTTTGCGCTAGATAAATCTATGCACACCGTCTTCGTGGATACTTCAAATCTTATCTCACATCGACGAAACTCATCAAAACTTAAGCTTCTCTGAGAATTGAAATGAGGCAGATAATGCTATTATCAACAATCAATGTCATTGATTCAAAACTCCAGTTTAACGTTCATAAATTGCGAAAAACGGTATTCCAGACGTGTGCGTAAAATAAATTCCATTCATAAAACGTCAATCTTTTTTGGTAACCGTCGATTTAATAATTCATAGATTTGTGATATAATTTACGGAATGGTTATATAAATTTCATAATATGTTTCCAATTTTCCATTATTTTAAAAATATATTTTGAAATGGTATTGATGTTATTAAGGGATGGAAAAAAAATTTCCTCAAGAAATAGCAATTTTTCATTATGTTTGTGAAATAATCGTGTGAAATAATTCATGACTTATGATGGTGTGGTGTAAGAGACACCCACCGGTATGTATTCGGCTATGTATGTTGAGGCTGGACTTTTGCGTGAATCGTTTGGAGCAAATCTCACATTGGTAGGGTCGCTCTCCAGTATGAATGCGCATGTGGACATCCAAGTACGGCTTACGGCAAAAGGCCGCTGGACACTGGGTGCATTGAAAGGGCTTGTGTATAGCCCAGTAGCCTGCTGGGCGGGAAGGAAAAATGGAAAACCCACCAGGGAAGTGAACCAAATCACAAAAGCATAGATTAACAAACAAGAAATACGTAAACAGCAAACAATTTTATTTTAAATTTCAATTAAAAAAATAGGAAATTTTCATTTGACAAAAAATAATAACCCCCGGCCCCGAAATTAAAATTCATCAATTGGATAAATAAGATATAAAAGGATTGAATTTACAAAATGATACAGTGATTGTCAATAAACAAAAAAAGAAAGGAAAAAATGGGAACAAAAAGAGAAAAGCTATTAAAAAAAACTTATTGTTTTATACACTGAGAATTACTTTATACACATTTCAATGAAATATGGGGGTAATGAATGAAAACAAATTTCGCTCAAAGTTGTCCCCTTTATCCTTTGAATGAGTATGCACTCACATGTCGTGTGGTACAGGCAGCGCTCTATAGCGCTTTATTTATAATATCAAACATTACATTTACGATCTGTTTTAATGCGTTTTAATTAGATTTACAACGAAAAAATCACTCCCGGAATGTGCGCGCTAAAAAATTAACTAGCTTAAAATATAAGCAAAAAACTATCCAAATGCGCATACACGTAACTTCACTACCCCCATATTAAAATCTTGCAAAAATGTAACTAAACATGATATTTTTTACAAACCGTCAATCTGAAATTTAACGATCGACAGTAATACGATTAAATTTAAAAAAGCCAAAATGCAGGTACTATTGATTTCGTTGACGGCACTCTTTAAAAATGCCGCTCGGTTTAAAAATTAAAAAACCAGTAGTAACCTGCATAAACAAAAACCATCCAGGGCTGACATTCATCCATCCGATTCACAGACGCAAATAATATTGAATGTACATATTTTTATTTTCAAAGTAAACATAACAAACCCAAAAAAGCTCTGATGTTCGTTACAATATTATAGCATTTTTTTGGGTTTATTCAATCTCTCTTTTTAATACAACACCGGACTCGACGGAAAAAATACACTAACGGTATATTAAAAAAAGAAATGTTTCCTCCCGTATTAAATAGCATTTACTGTACAAATTTGACTTGAAACACGATAAAAAATATCGATAAAACCAAAAGCAAATTTACAGGTATTAATTGAAAGTGATTCCATTCATGATTTTCAGATTGTTTAAGAGTTCGGTTATTAAATCAATTTATTACATCCAAATTGTTGGATGGGTGTTATGAATAGACAAATGAATAGAATGGGTGTTATAGATAGCCAACTGAATAGGATGGGATTTAACCTAATACAATAAAAACGAGCAATTTATGTCTATCGACGAGGCTGCTGCTACATTCGGTATGTCAATAAATTGCATAAAGACCAAATTAAAGACGATGTCAATGACAAAAATATTGAAAGGGTCCAGAATTTAAAATAACTAAGATTAATTCTCACGGAGAAAAACTTAATGTATAATGATATAACCTCCAGAATTCAATACGGCAATCAGTTTGAAATTGGTAGTGGTTTACAGGGGTGAAGCATGGACTATGACCATTCGTGACGCGGTGCGCCTCAAGAGGTTCAAGAGTTCAAGTATCGAGAAAAATTTTCAGACCTCTCCAAGATGAGATCTCAAGCTTCAAAGCCATAAAGTCCGATTGAGAGATCATGGACATGTACAGCGAAGCGTTGATTACCAGCTTCATCCACACTCGTTGTTTCCATTGGGCGCATGCCGACACATCGAGTTTCTCAAGCCGTTTTAGATTATGAAACGAGTGGCATCAGACCCGTTGGAAGACTTCGACTACGCTGGACTGATCAAGTAGAAAAAGATCTGGGCAATAGAAGCGAGGAAGCCCTGGTGGCTGGGGCTTTTCCATAGGGCCACTATAAGTAAATAATAGAAACAAGAATGGAAGGACCTTCGCATTTTGATAACAATATACTGAAATCCCTAATTGTGTCGGATCCATGGCAAATAATCGAGCAAAGAATGGGATCCATTTAAAATTCCTCTGAATAGGATGGGTATTATGCGGTAAAGTGGATACAGCAAGCCTTGACCTAACGCAACAAAATAGTTACTATTAAAACAGATTCTTTTGTACATATAATCGGATATGGACACTGGAACCAAGGGAAGGTGAAAGTGTGAACCGATTTTCGTATCAAAGTAAAAATTAATAACGACGGATAGTTACGTATCAAAAAGAAAATCTGATTGGAACCACTTTCGCAGATATTTCATAACATAAAAATACTGTAAAGCAAATTGATCATACCTGTGTGTACTCTTTTGTGCGTATTAAGACTAGACTTCTGAGTAAATCTCTTCAAACACAATTCACATTGAAACGGCCGCTCACCAGTGTGAGTTCTCATATGCACTTCAAGATAAGGCTTACGACAGAAAGCTGCATCACAAACCTAAAATAAATAACACACTTTCAATCTTTTTGCATCCTTTCGTGGATTTGAACAATCTGAGGGTGATTAACGCAAATAAACGGATTACATCATATTTGGAGAATCTAAAAAGGTAAGAAATTCAACATAAATAATAACAATATTTATAAGATTTATTCGTCACACACAACCGGATTTACGGATTAAATAATTCTCATTCAAAAAATTGATTATTTATAAGCACTCATTAACCACTTTCATAATACAATAAACGATTTCACACATCACAGACCTTATATTACCCCTCATGCATAAATTTAAGCTATAAAAATATATTATACTTACGTTTATATTGGTTTAACATGTAAAATAATAATTATCGAAAAATACAATATCATACATCACGCTCAAATATATTACTTTATAATATACAAATCTTCAACCTTTGTGAAAAAAATAATCATGACTTCACCCCAATTATGCGCATATTAGTTTTTCATCACAGGCCACACAACTAATATATTCAGCACTTAAACAAGATAATGATTAGTTTACGATTTATTTATTCCGATTGTCTAAAAACAGCGATGGCCAACTTGTATAGGCTTTTCAAAACATTTATATGGTCGGGGGTCAGACCTTAAAATCGATTTGTTATCTAACAAATAGTACACATTAAATGACGCTAATATAATAGATCTTTTTTAAAGACCAAGAGTCGGCTATCGCTGATATACAAAATGCATGTGATTTTTATATCCATAATTAGTATCAATTATTTTCATAAAGCTGTGATATAGTGTGACGGGGAATAGCGAATTTCTCACCGTGCATGCAAAAGGTTTGATTCCTGAGTGCAGTTTCATGTGCACATAGTAAGAAGAAGCAGAGGAAAGCATCTTGCCACAGAGCTTGCATTCCTGCGGTTTAGATCGGGGTGGGGGCACCCCCGGCAGCACACTTCCGAGCTCCAACTTTGTCTGCACCGTGCCCAGCCCGCCCACCGCAAGGCCCTACAACATTGGGCTCATAATCACACACTCTCATAACTACAATCTTAAACGAATGTCCAAGGCCTGTGTGAAATTCATTTGCACAAGTATGGGGTGATAAAAATAAAATAAATAAACAAACAACAATTGGATCAAAACTTATATTTTTATATCTTCTCGCTTAAAAACAACCAGGTAACTCTCGATTTATGCTTACTCGTCGGATGCGTATTCAATGCGTTCAAAAAGCTTAATAAAACCGTGATGAAATGCTGAAATAAATCGTAACCGGCTGAAAGAATTAACTCAAAAGTGACGCATCAATAAAATATTGGTACTGACGCAGACATGAAGAAAATCAAATATGCTATTCATACAAAATCACGTCTTCGACTGCATTTAAAAAACGCTAGTTCTAAAGAAAGAACAACATTAACATATGTCGCCATTATGCAAATCCTGAAAAAACATACTTAATATTCGTGTAAACCAATTAAAATACAGTCCCTACTCAACGAATCATAATAGTTTGCTGCTGCATTTTAAGTCTTCGATGATCTCATTGTAATCCGTTTTAAATATCCTCCCGGCTTTATATTATTTTGTCATGGCTGAACATTTAAATATTAACCGTTTGAACGCTAAGAAATTTCTGCCCAAATTGCAGCACAGCGATATATAGACGTCGCGCGGTAAAAGTGAAATGTCTTAGCTCCTAGATAAAGTTGATTGCATGCATTGCTTTTTGCCATTTATTAACGAAAATTGTTAGCTAAAAGATGAAGCTGTGTTTGTGTAATATATAATAAAATAGGCATGTTACTGGTATACCGGTCAGAGCTGTAACGAGGGTATAAATAATATACGAAGATAGTCTCAAAAGTATCCGATCTAATGTATAGATGACGTTGTTTAAAAAGAAAAACACCCGCGCGCTACCATGATATGTATTTGGTACACCATATGAAATTTTGAAAAATTCTAAACCTCGTATCTATATTTCATATCGATATTCTTATTATTAGAGTCGAGTTAGACGAGGCCGTACGAGCTGCCGAGACGAACAGCGTAGTGCTGGACCTAATGAGGTAACCACCTTCGAAATGGTGAAGAAAATCCACAAAATGATATTGGATGATCATCGACTGTAAGTGTGCGAGCTAGGAGATATGGTAGACCTTTCAAAAAATGCTGTACATCAAATACTGAATACAAATTTGGACGTGACAAAGTTTTGCACAAAATGGGTGCCGCGTTTGCTCACAATGGAACAAAAACAACATTGTGGTGATGTTTCAATCGAGTGTTTGGCGATGTTTCACAGCAATAAGTCATCAATTCAGGATGAAATATGGGTCCATCACTTCACATCTGAGGCAAAGAAACATGGACGTCGATCCATCAACCCGAGGTGTTTATTGGTCCCGTTATTCGGAACCACGTTATGATAGTACAGATCATAGAAGGCCCCGGGTGCGCATTTATCACCGAAAATGCCCTGAAAGAGGACGTAGTGGCCACAAGGGCTGTGCGTTCAACCGGTCCGTTTTTCAGACCGCTGACATCACAAATTAACCATATCACAAGTCATCACAAATTACCAACTCTCATTACAAAATGAAGTAAGTCGGCCCAATGTTTAAGCGATGACGAAGAAAAAAGGGATATATAATCAGTGTTGATTCATGTAAATTAGAATGGTTAAGTAAAATAAAAACCATGTATAACTCTCGACTGGATGCTGCGTTTTGCGCCCCAAGCCCAGTTGCACTCGTGGCAGGCGTCTGCTTTACCAACCCCTTGTTACGGCCCTGATACCGATTGTATCATGCTACATATTGAGATAGTAGACGTGGCGCACGACATGTCTATAATGTTTGCAACTACAAACGACTTTCTGTCTCTTTCCGACAAACTGCCGGTTGGAATTTCACTTTTTATGACGTTCAGGTCAATTTGTCATTAGCAAATCATTCAATGAATTCAATTGTCGTTATAATAAGTAGAATTATAAATGTTTATGAATAAAACAACGACTTACAGTGCGAGTAGAATGAAGGCCTAAATTAATGAATTTGAGCCCAATTGATGAAACTATGAAATGACCGTTTTTAACTATCGATTAAATATAAAATATTGATGTATATTGAGTAGGGGCCGTATATTTTCTACATGAATTTCTATCTAGTCTAAACTTCTTGAACACCGTACAGCTTAAATCGGAAGTTACCTGTATTTTTAAAATACAATAAAAATAGAAAAACAATGTATATTACGATTGTCGTTGTCGCTCTGATGAAAAGGTATTAATTTATATTAAATTCAGGTTGGAAAATATATAAAAGTGCGAATTTACAAAATAATGGTATCCACAAGAAAGTAATAGATTTAAAAGATCTTCCTATTATTATTTTCTTGTGAATGTTTAAGTCTTTTTTCTCTTATTCAATAAAATGATTCTATGTTTGTATATAGATTTTTGGAAATAAGCATGAAGAATGTTAGATTTTTGTTAGTAATAAGATATATAATGTACTTGTGATAGTTGAGAAATAATTAGTCATTAAATTTCGACATTGAATATAACAAATCTGGTTTCCCTACTAGAAAATCTTTCAGCATATTTCAGGTAATCGCTAGAAATAGCTTCAAAAATGAATTATATTAAGAATAATTATCAAAAATTAAGTATCATATTTTAAAAACACTGATTTGTGTAAGATTTTTTTGATGAATAAGCTTACCTGATTTTGATCTTGCACCCCCTGACCTTGTTGTTGACCTAGAACTACTCCCACTTGTTGTTGAAGAATTAAACTATCTTTACTATCCTCTTGTTGCGCTTGTAATTGTTGCTGTTGTTGCTGCTGCTGTTGCTGCTGTTGTTGTTGCTGCTGCTGCTGTTGTTGCTGTTGTTGCTGCTGCTGTTGTTGTTGCTGATGTTGCTGCTGAAGCTGTTGCTGTTGTTGCTGCTGCTGTTGCTGCTGCTGTTGTTGTTGCACTTGCGTACTGATGTTGATGATGGCATGATTTGAAGATTCGCTGCGCACAACGGATGGGGGCGCCGAGTGCACATGCGGATGAGATGAATAAAAACTAGGAAACATATTAAACCTGAAACATGGAAACAATTTTGAAATTAAATAAATTAGAACAGTATCCAAATGTTAGCCAGATTTAACAATTAATACCCCATGGGTTCTGATTTTATTTGCTGCTCGAACATGGAGATGGTGGCGAGCAGGTCGCTAGGGGGAGGCACGGGGACCCCCACTCCCCGTGCCATGCCCCCCATCCCCACGCCCCAATGGGCCGGGAAGCTAATGGTGACTGCCCGACTTACACCATGACTGTAAGGGCATTACTATGCCCCATCCATTCGCCTAAAATAACATTTTCAAAAAAGTAATATAAATATTCATACAATGAAAAATTGCAAATATTTCATTTTTTAAATTAAAAGTACATATTAAATACCATTCTGAAAATAATTTTATAAAAAGTGTCTTAAATGTGTAAGTCTTTCTTGGGTAAACTTTGGAAATTATAGATATTTCACGGGTTTAACCTTTCCCATACTATGATGTATTTACTACACTGAGTTGTAGTAAAGTTGTAATAATGGGAATTTTTACAACATTACTACATTGAACTCGATATACTATCTATATCGATATATATACTATCTATATTGATATATATATTATCGAATATCGATATGAAATATGATAAATACGGGGTTTTAGAATGTCATATGGCATACTAAATACATAGCATCGTAAGGGAAAGGTTAAAGGCAGGGTCATAAACCACTCTGATGATTTTCTTAAACTTGGTGACTGGACTATATGTAGGTACAGGTAGTACAAGTATGTTTATAAATAAATAATTATAAATAACACTGATTTGTATAATATAAATTTAAATATTTAAAAAAAAAATCATTTCATATTTTCTATTTGCTGAACAGGAACACTTCAGATAGAATAGATCAGTAGTAGTCAACCTGGTCTGTACCGCCCACTAGCGGACATTCAAGCATTCGTGGTGGACGGTAGGAGATTTATCATGTTCTTATCATCGTAACTTCAGAGAAATTGAGGGATTCGATAGCCAACTTAATGAACTTATATTGGACGTGGTTCAGTTTTACGCAGCATGTAGAATTCGTGATTGAAATATCAACATTTAGTTGAAAAACTATGCCGTAATAAGAGTATTGTTCTGGTATTTTTACGATAACGGCTTTTATAAGGTCGGGGGCAATACACTATAGTCCAACAAATTGGACAATTCGTCAGAGCCGTGACGTGGAATACATTTGATGACGAGGGAGTTTGTGATTGTACAAATAGCCCCAGGTATGCATTTATCCCCGGTCTGTGTCCAACCGGTCCGTTTTTGGGACCGCTGACATGACAGAAGAAAAGAGGGATTAGACAACATGGTATATATTATAAAAACGGACAGAGTTAATCAGTGTTGATTCATGTAAAGTAGAATGGTCAAGTAAAATAAAAACCATGTGTAACTCTCGATTGATATCCTGCATTTTGTGCCCCAAGCCCTGTGGCGGGTGCCTGATTTGCTACCTCGTTGTTACGTTCCTGCAATTCATCACTTCCTTGTAAAACGTTGCTGCGAGTCAACTGCATATATTTTTGGTACAAAGCAAATACCCCAATCCAGTTATTCGTTACTTAAAAGATCAATTAAATTTTAAGATTTCACTGACATTTTTATATGCAAAAAGGTCTCTATGGTAACATGGACAATAATTGATATATTAGTATTTTTTTCTCAAGGCTTTTCAATCGGAACACACAGACCCACGCTTGTTTATTGACGAGACTGCTATTGTCAAATAACCAGGGTCCATTCTCACAGAGAACTCAATATGGTAATTGGTGCTACCATGGCCTGAAAAATATATCAGGGAACAAATCACTCAGCTAAAACTGCATGAAACTGGTTGAAGCATGGACTATGACCATTCGCAATGTGATACGCCTTGAGAGAAAAATTTTCAGACTTATCCAAGATGAGACCTCAAACTCTGAAGCTATAAGGTCCAATCAAGAGATCATGGATAATTAGAGGGAGGAGGTCAAGGACAGACGAAAATGGAGATATGCGCTGTCGGTAACCAGGGTTCACTTATAGGGCTATAGGAGCCACCAGTTGTTTTTATATTAGCAGTGGCAAATTTAGCATTAGCGCAATTTAAGTTTATGGCCCTCTGAACCCATTTAGCCCTCGATATGCGCAGTTTCCTATTAAAAACTAGTTTTTCAATTAAACATTGATACATCAACCGCCACTGATCGGGATTTATTGAAACTACCTTTTAAAAATTGAGCTCATTTCCAATACGCAGTGTCTGTCCTGGAAACAACGTCTGACTCTAACCCAAATAAACATTCGTGGGCCATAAATTATAAAGCAGAAGAGTACACAAAAGGATGCAGATCATCGAAATGCTCCATAAAAATGTATAGCCCTATTTAAATCCCTTTCAAGAAGATTGTCAGCAAATCAACAGGAAAACTCATCTATCAACTAACAAGATGCCAATAATATAAAAACATGCTTTTCTAAATGACGCTTTTAAATCGGCTCATACTTCATCAAATACAAATGTATCCGTAAGTGTTAGACGTAATTTGAAATCAGTATAAGAAAAATGGCGTTTTATGTAAATATGGCATTCCAGCGCTAAGTGCCCCCGGACGCAATGTGTTAATATGGTTAAGAAGAAATAATAGCAAATGCAATAAATACATTTTCGTTGAAATACATATTTCAATCGGTAGTTGTTAATGTTTGGTCTATCATTGTACTACGTGTATCCGCAAATAGTCCAAATAGCTGAAGATCTACTGTTTACATTTTTGAAACGTAAATGTAAAGTCTGATGATGATACTTTATTTGTAGGATTCGTACGGGTACCACTTTTATGAGTGCCGAGATAAAAATACAAACCAAAACATTCTTCATAAACACCCATAGGTATTGCTGAATGCTATTTTTTTTCTTATACGCTTTTCAGCGGAGTTCAAGGTTTTTTTTCCCCGTTGTAAAAATCCTCGTCCAAATAAAGTTTTATTCCAGTTTACTATTTTCATCTGATGATATATTAGATACAATGACCTCGTAATTAAATAATAAGTAGAAATAGATGTATTATAAATAAAATAAAGCACTTTCTAGAGTTATTGAAATCTATATGGCAGTTGTATGTATAATTATATTATATTTGTGTACTAAATTATAGGAAGCAAAAGAAACAGAGTATTATTAGAAGTATTTTATTGTTGCATATAAATAAATACATCAAGCGTGCATGTATACATAATATAAATATCTAATAATTGCAATAGTAAATATAAATTGTAAGAAAAAAATATAATAAAAAAAACTCTAGCAGTTAGTAATTAAAAGCACAAAAACATGACACTAAATAAGCAAATACATAAATCTACAAATTTACTACACAATAGTAATCAAATGGCTACTATATGATCGAGATCGTTAACTACGGAGTCGCGCGCAAAGCAAAGGATAAACAGGTAGTCGACAAATAAAAAGTCTATAGACTCTAATCATTACCACAATTTGCATGCTAGAATGCACGCATGCAAATCTCCTAATAATATCACATGACAAAAAAAAATCATTGATCACCGACGACGTATGAAAATTCAATAAATCCTCACAGTCGTCTTTTCAAAAGAGGGAGAAAAAAATAAATAAAAAGATAGTTCTCAGACAGATCACAGTATTTCATTCTTCGAAATAATAGCTAAAAAAAATATACACTATAGACTAATTTAGTTTCATGTGTATTTTACTTTTTTAACGTCTTCTGATCGATCTATTTCTAAGGCCATCGTAGACAATCTAGATATGTCCTCCGTTATCACTTACCCTGAAAAAGAAATTTAGAAAAATAAAGTTTGCATGATAGAAAATAATTTGTCTAATATAAATTTAAAAAAAACAGATGCGTATTATAAAATTGTCGAAAGATCGTCGAGCGTAGGTCACGTTAAAAAACGATAGACGTAAAATCCATTCGGTGATCCCAAGCAATTTGCATTACATACGCTTCAATGAAACGGGATTCCAAAGCATCATAACTCTCAAACTAAATCGTGAATATACAGTAAAACCTCAATATAACGGACAAATTGGGGGGAGGGAGTGTCCTTTAAAGCAAAGTCCGTTATCCCCGGTCAGCATGACGGCAACACCAGTGTGCTGCGTCAAAACCTATGCATTATTATATCAGGGAATCCCTAATATACTATCACTCTGGCTAGGTGCAGTCTACGAGTAGGACGGTCATACTTATATCAAAAATTCTAGTGCCTACAATCGAGGAGTTATCACAAAGACTGGGATTCCATTGGGATCATTTAAAATTCATCGGCCAAACTAATAGGATAGGTGTTATGGAGTAGGATGGGTACCGTATGCATTGACCTAAACGTAACAAAAACGAGCAATGTGATAAAATAGGGAACAAAACATTGATTATGTCGATAATGGTTTACGGAAGCAAAGCATGATCTATGACCATTCGTGACACGATGTGCCTCAAGAGGCTCAAGAGGAGTTTTGAGAAAAATTCACCTCGAGATCTAAGCCTCCAAAGTCTCGAGGTCTCACCCCAGAGAGATCGTGGACATATACGACAAAGCGTCAATTACCAGCTCAGATTTTGAAACGAGTGATATCAGACCCGTCGGAAGACCCTCGACTACACTAGGCCGATCAATTAGAATAAGACGCCGCACGTCTTGGCCTGGGCAATAGGAGCGACGGTGCTCTCCCACGGGGCTATAAGAGCCACCATAAGTAAATAATAGAAGCAAGAACGGAAGGACCTTCGCATTTTGATCCCATCGGGACCATTTAAAATTCATCGGCAAAACGAACAGAATAATGCGGTAAAATAGATACAGCGAGCCTTGACCTAATGCAACAAAAACGAGCGATGAAACACGTGATACACCTTCTTGAAAACACGACACAATAATTCCTTTTTGCAAAACATCGTAACTGGTGATGATAAATGACTCATTTACGATAATATGACAAAAAAATCAATGATTTTGACCGAATTGACTGTTAAAACAGGTTCTTTCGTGCATCTAATCGGATATGCGAGGAATAATTCATTATGAATTAATTAAACCGGGAGAAATTATAACTGCACAAGTTTATTATCGGTAATTTGAAGTTTCACATTGAAAATTAAAAGAGGAAACATTTGTTGACATTTGTATGCACAAAAATTATTTATATAGAGAAATGTGCATAAAAATTTGAAGTCTTATTTTTTGCAAGTTTCGGACTGTTAGAACTAGTCGATAATTTTTGCTTGAATATTTTAACTTAAAAATAATATCAAACAAAAATGTATCGATCGAAATTTTATATTAGTATTTTTTTTTAAATAAATAAAATATTTAAAAACGAAAGGTTCGAATCATTGATAATGTTATATTAATTTTTAAAACACTGGACTTAATTAAGTGGATATGCGACCATAAACTGACATTTAAAAAAATAATAAAAGTAAACATTAGCTAGTATGCAGCTTTGCAGTCGATTATCAAATTTAAAACGCGGAAATCACACACGCGGCGCACATACTTCATTCTAGGCGTCTTTCGATATCAAGTAGTTCCACATGAAGATTCGGAATTTCAGTTCGACTATTTGAAATTGACAAAAGCATTCAAGTTTTTAATTGTTTTTAAATACGAATTTATTGTTGCAATGTCTATTATTTTTCATGACTTAATATGACGGTATCAACGCAAAGCGGGTAGAAATAGTAACAGAACTTTCGGATAAGGATCGATTTGTGAAGCCTAAAAAACTGGATAAATAGTTGCGGCGCAATTTGTCTTCGTTGACGATTCGCAATGATAAAACTCAATTTTTAAATCGCATTGATGCTTGTAATGACAATCGAAAAAACAAATATTAGGTGTACCGAAAAGTTCTTGCCGATTTTGATATAACATTAATGAGTAAAAATAATGCTATTTTCGTTAAGGGGTAAAATGTCAAAGGCCGAAACCAATCAACACCACATTCGGCATAATATATTGCTGTTTTTCGACCAGGAGTTGAACACCACCAAGGCCACAAAGTAGTACACGTACCCTCTCTTGAGCAAAATTTCTTTCGCGGACCCCCTCTTGAACAAACTATTTTAACAGATCCGATTCCAACCTTTGTGACTGAATTTTTCAAATAAACAATTCTTGGTCAAAATAGATCTTTTTATAATGTTTTCTGTATGTAAAAAGTGTGTCGGGAGGACGAATCGAATGAGGATTTGGATGCCGCACGAACTGTCCGACGATGACAAAGGAAAGCGACGAAACACGTGCAAAGTTTTGTTGCCGAGACAAAGTCCGTCCTTTCTTGCACCGATTGGTAATAGGGGGTGAAAAATGAGTTAACATCGCCAAGACAAAAAACATTTCCGATTCCGAATGCTTCGAATGAGTCTGGATTGACGACCCGCAAGATTTTGTGCATTTGGTGGGATATTCAAGGAATTATTCATTATTAATTTATGAAACCTGTCGAAATAATAACTGCAGATGTGTATTGTGTCAGCAATTAGAAGGGGTGAATAAAAAAATGAGAATTTAGTGATTTTGTAATAGGATGTTTTCATACGGCGAAAAAGACGAGTGAAAACATCAGATCCGGCGGATTGTCATCTTTTTTTACAAAACGCTTTCGAAAGGCAACTGAAGTCAAAAATCATATTTGATGTGCAATACAAGTTGAAAAATATAATTTCGATTTGAAACCAGAAGAACTTTTCAAAAGAGGAATTGAAAAACGCGAAAACCTGTGGGAAATAGTAGGTATTGATGAACGATATTATGTTTTGTAAGATGTTATAAATAAAAATGACAAAATCAAATAAATGCTTTCATTGTTGAACATTCAGCAAAGACTTTTCAATACACCTAATATTTAGCTCACGAAACTTTCGATCCGACCGAAAACAATTCTTTTTTTTTGCATGCGAAAATTTCGCACCGAGGCGGCGGTTATTATTTCTCGGACGCTGACCCCTTTTTCACCGGTTGATCGGCGGCTTCCGAATCGATTTTCACGCGTCGCTGAATTTGCGTCGAAGTTTGACTGGGAAGAGGCCCGATCTCGAAAGATCGTTAAATTCGAAGACGCCGAATCATCCCATTCCTGTTCGAAGATTTTCGAGAATCGCGACAGTGGTGCATTTCGATCCGCCCGTTCGCAATCTGAAAGATCGTCTTCCGGTTTTTGAAAGGCGAACACCGGAAGTCGCGTTTGAACCGAACTCGGCGAGACCGCCTTTGGCACGTTTCTTTCTCTGTGCCGTTCGAATCGAGAACAGCTGATTGCGTAGAAAACAAACAACGCACATGTAGAATCCGACTTCGCATGTGAGCTCGCCTGCGTCCGCTTCCCGAATCATTGAGATTTAGGCGGCGCGCCGCGATCCGACGGACCCAAACTTTCGCGACTCGATCGAATCAATTCGCAGTATTCTTTCGATGATATTCGAACGCAACGCGCGGCGATCGGATGGCGATCGCGAAAAAAATTGCGATCTCGGACGCGGCTCACTTCCGGCGCGGGAACTCTCCCGTCGATCCGACTCGACGATCGAATCGCGCGGCTTCCGGCGCCGATCTTCGCCGAGAGCGATCCTCCCGCCGAGGGCGATCTTCCCGCCGGAAGCGCTTCGCCTCCGGATCGCGGAAAATTCGCTCGGCGGACGACCGGAGGCGCGTCCTCCCCGCCGAAAAAAGAGATTAAAACGGCGATAAAGACGGCGACGGCGCGGGCGGGCGGGGCGGAAGCGGCCGGCATCCCCCACCTCCGAGCGCCTCCCGCCGCCCCCGTCGATAAAATGGCCAATCGAAATATCGAACTTTGACGAACGACGTGACCCTCGCGACGCGGGACTTCCGGAAGGGGGCGCCCTCCCGCCGGTTGAGATTCTTCCGCGGAAAAAAATTTTGGCGCGTTCGAAGAGCGATCCCTGGCGGAAGGCACCGAGAGCGTCCGCGGCGCGGCTCCCTCCGCCGGCGTCGGGGTCGACGCGACCCGAGCCCCGAGCCGGAAGGCGCGTCGGCGGCCTCCGCCGTCGCTTCCGGGGAGCGGCGGCGGGGAGGGCGCCGTCGACGGCGCAATCAAAACAATCGTTAACGGGGAAGCCAAACAACGGGCCGCGGTCCCGAACTCCACGAACTCGAACGGGGGCGCCCGCCCTCGAGGCGGCGGCGACGCGACCGCGACGGAGCGGCGTACCGTGTCCGCTGCGCGCTCCGCGGCGGCGGCGGCGGCGACGGCGGCGGCGTCCCGCGGCGGCCCCGGCAAGATGGCGGCTGCCGCGCGCAGCGCCCCGAGCGACCGCGAGCGAGCACTATTCGCCGCGCTAAATTCGAATCCGTTCGCACCAAATAAAACAACCAACATCCGCATCATTTTTTAATCTAATTTATCAGGCTAACGAGAGAACACATTATTTGGGGCATCATTTAAAAAAACAAATTCAAACTTCCGGTCAAAGAAAAAAAGGCCTACGTCTTGTAGCAACAAAAACTATAGATATTAAAGTCGGATCTTGTCCAAAACGATGAAACAAGTATACAAATAAAGCACGATGGAAATCCACAAAAAGATGAAAACGGCCATCGCCACGACGGGATCGTATCCGCTGCGAAGGGAAGAGGCGCGCTGCTGCTCGTGTTCGCCGTCCACCGCGTTCACCAGGTGTCTCTTCCCCTTTAGATGTTCGTTCAGTTGAAACAGAGAATTCACTCGCATCCCGCAGACATCGCAGCTGAACATCGACGAGTCGGTTGGCGGTGCCTTTTCCGGTTGCTTCATTTTGTCTCTAAATCTAATTTTCATTTTTGTTCACGCTGAAAATATACAACGCACACATTAGAAACCATCGAAGCGATCGGAAATTCGACATCGATGAGAATACTCACGAGTGATGTTTCATCGCACTTTAAGAATGTATAGAATTCAAAACGATCTCCCCCGTGGCGAAACGACTCAATTCATATTTTCGAAGCTCGATCGAATGAGGAACGTGCCTCGATCTATTCGCAATATGATGGATGACTCTGTTTAGCGCGTGGAAACTACCTCCGGACGAAACGCCGGCGAAAGAATGCCAGCCGGATGCAACCGATGCATTTCACAATCGAGACCCGATTGCATCCACGACGAGAAAACAAATGTTAAGCATTGATATATGCGATTTAAATAATTTTCGTTGAAGTATAAATTCATATTTTGAAATAAAAGCAATGCACTCTGCTCGAATAAAAGCTTTTATTGCCATTGAGTGTGTTTTTTTTAATTTTTAATATTTTGGCTATAAATATATATATATATAGTTTAATTATAAAAGCCGTCGCAGTATTTTAGACGATCGCTCGAGATGTCGCGGATTAGGAAAGAAAAAATGATTTGATTAATTGAGTCGGTGTCAATGGACGGCGAAAAGTGTCCCCCGTCGGATTGATTCCGGGAAGAGGGCGAAGAGTTTATGGCAACACTCGCACTGTGAGCCGTGTTTGGGACCGGTCGGTCCGTTTGAAATATCGTAAATGTCCGACGCTCGCCTCGGCTATGGAGGCCGACCGCCACGACAGCGCGAGGGCCCACAGGAGCAGTAGCAACCAGAAGCAGCTGATCCTCTCGAGGATCTTCACGCCGCTCCCGAGCACCTCGAAGGACAGGGTGACGATCGACATCAACGACGCGATGTTCAACGACGCCTGCGAGAGCGTCGGCCCCCCGAGGAGTCCGAGCGGCCCCGGGGCGAAGGGCGGCGCCCGCGGCTCGCCGGAGTCGGCCGACGACGGCCTCTGCGACGGGAGCAGGTCGGACGCCTCGAGGACCGAGGAGCCGTCGGACGACTTCAAGACGGCCTCCGCGGAGACGTCGAGCGACTCTGCGATCTTCAACGACTGCTCGGACGCTCCCAACGACGACTCGAACCGCACGACAGACGGGGGCGCCGATCGCCCCGGCTCACCGGAGAGCTTCTTCGAGGTGCCGATCGTCGACGTCGGCGAGGACGACTCGGACAGATACATCGACGTGGTGTCCCTGGACGCGACGGTCGCTTCCGGGGCGGACGCGTCCGAAGGTGGCGCCCCCGCGGAGTCCGCCGCGGTCTCGAGCGCGCCGTCGAAGGCGGAACCCCGGCCTGCGGAGCCCTATCCGGCGGACTCCGACTGCGAGATCGTCGACCCGAACCCGCAGGAGCGCCGCCGCCCGCTCGACTGCGACCGGTGCGAGTACTCCCTCAAGAGCCGCAAGAGGCGACTGAGGAAGCTCGACGACATGAAGAGGAAGAAGCGACGCCAGGAAGTGGTCGAGGTCGAGGACGACGCGCCCTCGGAGGACGCGGCCTCGTCCGGAGTCCTCTCGCCCGTCGAGGACGGCGACGTCCGGGAGCGCTTCTCCTCGACGATCTACAACATCCTGAACCCGGCGCTCATGATCTTCGACGAGATCCTGCACACTCACAAATTCCGACCGAGCCGCTCGCAGAGGATAGTGGACACGGTCGATCCTGTCCGGGGAGCCGGTCGTCGACGAGGTGATCGTCATAGACTCGGACGCTTCGATGACGGTCGATTCGCCGGCGCGCGTCGACGGGGGCCGCTGGCCGCGCGCCGAGAGCGCCGCCCGCGTCGATCCGGGATCGCGTCCCGTCGTCGTCGAATCGTTCGACGTCCCCGCCGAGAGAGAGGGTGGCCCCTGTCGTCCGGCTGCACGACTGCCCGATATGCTTGGACAACTTCTCGACCAGAAAACCGGCAGCGTCCACATTCTGCGGGCACGTGTTCTGCAAGCCGTGCATGAAAGTGGTGATGAAAACGAGTAAAAAGTGTCCCACGTGTAGGAAGACTCTGAAAGGGAAAGGATTCCATTTGTTATTCCTGTGAATGGTTCGCGTCTACATAGATATATCGATTAGATTGTAATGATATATTAAATTTTATGCGGTATTAAGTTACGTTAAATTGTTATGTAAAGAATCGAAATGCAATTTTTCTTATTTATGAAAATACTCAGTGTTTATTGAAATTTTAGTGAAGTTTAAATTGAATTTATACTCGGCCGCTCGGAAATTTTTATCGGTCGGATTGAAATGTAACGTAACATGGTAACGCAATTTAAACCGGTCGAAATGGTATCGTCTTTTAAATTTTACAACGACCGAAAATCACTGCCACCGAATTATTTGTGTATCTTTATAAACGTAATAATTTTCACTCGCGCGCGCATATGCGCCTTCAAAATGTGTTTGTTTCTTTTTTTTTTTTAACTTTTCTGCCAATTTATAATGGTGAATATAATTGTATTAGCGAAATCAATTTTTAATAGAAATTCTTTTACATCAGATTGAATTGCAATTTTATCAATCAACTGATTGACTATTCTTATTATAATTTTTATACGATTTATACTTTACCCAATCAATAATTAATGACATTTTATCCAACCTAATTTGTCTAACAAAAACTGTACAGTCTTCAATTTTTGACGGACGTAATAAGAGTACCCGTTCCGTTGTAACATATGTTAAATTGAAATAGATGGTCTTTTTTTTATTTCGGTGATAGCTTCTTTTGTTCAGAGCAGAGCCCCTTATATTTATATCTACTTTTATAATGACTGAAACTATTTGTATGAGAACTTGACTGTTGTTTTCGGTTGAAATTTCGGCGCATTGATGGTGAAAGACTCTTTTTTAGATTAATATTCAAATAACTATAAAAACCCTTTCACTCAATTGGTAAATCATTATAAGCAGAGAACTAGTATAAACGATGTATAACATTGTATTTTATCTGTGGATATAAGCAAATTAGGTGAAAATTGATTTTTTATATCATCAATTGATATCGTTGAAAGACAAAAACATCAACTATTCATGTTCAACAGGTTTGATTCATAGTACAGTGTAATTATTTAATTGCATTCATCTTAGATTATGCAAATTTTACACCCTATCCTATATATATAAAATGTTGAAGATAATATTAGGGGGGCCCCCCGAAAGTATTCGAATATTTAGTATAAAAACGTTGTAAAATATTCATTCACCCTTCGTTATTAAACACATCTTTTCATCGCTCTGGAAGTTTTTCCAGTCCTGTTTTTGTTAAAAACTTTCCGGCTTAGAGGCATAAAAATGATTTAAAATGCATTTCAACTTCAGTTGCAGTTGCAATTCATCAGGGAGAGGTGCACATTATCATCGGATAAATACGGACATTTCTTTTTTTAATCTTCGATGCAAAACTTCGAGTTGTCGATGATACACTCGTGTGCAGTTATAGTTTCTTCCGGTTTCATTCATTCATAATGAATGCACAAAAGGACCTGTTTTAATAGTAAACTCGGACTAATTTAAGCGCTCTTTTCGAGAAAATCATTGATTTTTTTGTCATATTATCGCAAATGATCCATTTATCATCACCGGTCACGATGCTATACAAAAAGGAACTATTTCGTTGTGTTTTCAAGAAGGCGTAACACGTGTTTCATCGCTCGTTTTTATAGCGTTAGATCAAGGCTCGCCGTATCCATTTTACCCCGTTATCCTGTTCGTTTTGCTGATAAATTTTAAATGGTCGCAATGGGATCAAAATGCGCAAATCCTTCCGTTCTTGTTTTTATTATTTACTTATGGTGGCTCTTATAGTCCACCAATAACGCATCTCGCTATTTCTGTCTGTCCGGAGCCCAGACGTGCGGTGTATTTTTCTACTTGATTCAGCATAGTCACAAATGGTCATAGGCCATGCTTTACCCCCGTAAAACATTATTGACATAATCAATGTTTTGTTCCCTAATATATTTTATGTTCTTCTCCATGAGGTTGGATCCCCTTCAATCCCTTTCAATATTTTTGTTATTGACAGTCACGGAGATACAACCTCCTGTTAGACGGGGGGACGCCCTCTCCCTGATACTTTTTTAATATTACTTTGGAAGCAATTATGATGGACGAAGGATGAAAAGACCATATTAATAACGGTTTTGTTGGTACCGTCAGAACGTACAACATTCGAGGATTCCCATCTCCGACATGGTCCTACAGAGGTTTTCCCGATTAAACTTCTATGATATCTTCGGACTGTTAACACTTCACCATAAACGTATTCGGGTGTTTTACTGACTTTGAGGCATTCCAAGCATTGCCGTCATTAGAGATTGTGCCCAATTTTGCATTGTTTTGCTTGTGGTGCTTTAATATAATATATAAAAATCAATATTTGTTTGTCCGTATTTAATGCACTTCCATACCGTTCATTCGATTGTGATAAAACTTTGTCAACTTACTGTTTACACTTGCGGGAATAATATGGCACAATAAAAATATTGTATCGATGCATCATATTAACGCATATTGGTCTGGTGAAATGAAGTTTGAACCGCGGGGACGGGGAGAGAAATGATGCAGGCGCAATACGGTGATTAAGTCATATACTTTTAGATCCCAGCTCTTTGGCTCGCGCTACACGTGACCTGAAGCAATAAACCGTGTACAGCGTTTTTTTCAAATTGTATTGCAACGTCTCGCATAGACAAATAATATTTTAACTTTGACTATGTTATCACCGCAAGTGTAAACAATGAGTCGACAAAGTTAAAACGTAATCGGATGAACGGTATGGCAGCGCATTAAATACGGACAAACAGACGTTGATTTTTATAGCATTGACGATGCATACTGATCTGTAATGTCGACGCCTCCCATGCGTTTATTGTATTTCTTCTGATGTTCTAGTCGGTTGAACACTATATTATTCATCTTCACTGGATTTAAACTCGGTATCAACGGAGCCTGATTAACGTGCCGTGCGAGCCCCTAAAATGACCCTTTGTTGACGCTTGAAAATAATGTTTAATAATAGTTCTACAGACTTATGTTTCCGTCACTGCGTCTGAACACAAATTAAAATCTCAAAGTGTTCAAATACTTTCGGGTTCCCTCTGATGATTTAACGACCTTCACAAATTTGCATAATTTAAACGATTATTTCAATATTTACTAACGTATCGACCTAATTATAATATAATACGGATTTAGTTTAATTAATGCTCATCTATTATTTATGTAAGAATTTTGTAATGATAAACTGATTTCGAATTATCAATCTTGTCAACGATTTAACTATGAATGTAGCATAAATTACAATTTGCATTTGCGATGTTTTTATTTGCAGTTTTGCCCGCGTCTTAAGATCGTTGAGATGTTTGTTGTGCGTGTATTGTTTTAGGATATCGCCGTATGCACGTTTCAAATGAGTTATATTAACTTTTATGATAGTTTGTCCATATAATGTCCATTTAATGGTCCCATTTATTTGTGTATTGAGCTTATATCATAAATTGTGTCCCGTAGTCACTTAAAAGCTCTCGAGAATCATTACAGCATGATTTTATTTAATTCTACATATACGATTTTTCTACAGTGTTGCTAATTTTTTAATACCGATTTTATAAAATGTATCTGATGGGGTAATGTTTGGAGTGTACGATGAGTGACAAATCGACTTCCATTCTAGTTCCTTGATTTTTATTTAAATTACAATTTACATTATTTTTAAGGATCGCGAAGGATAGGCTAGTTGTATCGGACTTGGGGGTAATTTAGATTCATGTTCATCCCTTGGACATACGACGACGATAAATGTATTTAAACTATCCCCGTCTTTGTGGATGTTATAAATCCGATAGCCCAATCGCGGGACTACCTACAGGTCATCAAATATACTCCCGCGTTAAATACTTGTTTTAAACGCAATCCAAAACTAAGTTATGAGTATGTGAATATTTTTATTAATCTGATTCGCTACGTAGTCTGCTGGCAGACGTTTCACCCTCGTTATATCGCAAACTCATAATCTGTCCAATCCAGTGTTATTTTTAAGTTATTTTTAATAGCTGTGTATAAATTCTTATTTAAAATACGTCCTTATTGATTTATAGCTTAAATTTGTGTTAATTTTTATGTTTTTAAAATACTCGTATAAGGATTGAATGCAAATTTGGCATCCGAAATATACAAGTGGCTTTGTACTTTATTTTTTTATATAAAAATAATACATTTAGCTGTACGAAAGAGAGCGTCTGTAATTAAATAGTGAACAATAGACTTTTTAAATCGATAAATGTTCCAAATTTGTATCATCGGTGTCTAATTAATCAAAGTAAAATAGCGTATGTATTATTTGTATGTTTGCATATTTTGAAATGTTTTGCCATTTATTACGTATGTTACGATATATATTTATTATATTATGGTGTTCCATAGAGTGTAAGCTTTGAATCGATGCGACTTAAACGTCTACGGTTATTTCATTGCATATCGAGGACAAGAATTTGGTTTCTCTGCGTATTATATTAGCGGGACCCAAAAGTATTCGAATGTTTAGAAAAGATGGAAATCCGCCGGGACAATGTTCGATGAATAAGAAGGATGCGGAAGCACTTCCCAATTTATCATGATGCAGTATCTATATAATCGTATAGGATAGATCTTTCATAAAAATCATAATTTGAATGTGGTTTTGGGATGCATTTATTTGATTGGAAGTTTTCCATAATTTTTTGAGTACCAAAATTATTATTTTATTTTTTAGCGTTGACTTATTACTATAGCTTATAGAATATGACTTAAATTAACTTAAATTTAGTGAGTCTTTTATACATATTTAGACTTCAATTAATAAAGCGATCCCTTGACCGCCTCCGATGCAGGCAGAACCGATGCCTCTTTTCAGCCCTCGTCTTTTGTGCAGCATCTATATAATCGTATAGAATAGTCACTAAGGCATTGGCCCTAAGATCACAACCTCCAAACAAAACGAGATCCAATAATTTCTCCCCGGTTTCATTAATTCATAATGAATCCCCATATATCCCACCGTATGCACAAAATAACCTTTTTATAATCAATTCAGGCTTAAGGGTTGTAATTGGGGGCTCTTTTCGAGAAAGTCTTATATTATCGTAAATGAGCAGTACCCATCCTACTCGATAATACCCATCCTACTTCATATTACCCATCCTACTCCATAACACCCATCCTATTCATTTTTTCAATGAGTTTGCATATTGGTTTACGGGTATCAAAATTCAAAGGACACTCAAGTCTTTATTGCCTGATTTAAGCGACTAGCGGGGTTCAATATGGCATGGAGGGTGAAGCTCCCCATTCATAGCCCGCTGTCGATGTTCTTCTCGTCGCGACGACTCTCGTTATCTTTATTTTTCACCATCCCATAGCAACCTGCGTCGCTTGGTCGCTGAGCCATGATAGAAACAATCAAATAGTGGCTTTCGATCTGTCATTTTTACGACACTGTTTCTGGATACAAACTGAGCTCAAACATAATGCTCATCGACGTGTTCGAATACTTCCGGGTCCACCTAATAACTCAAATTATAGCGTTAAAGTCTTCGAAAAGATTATTTAATGCCAAAGAATCCCACTGAGCTTCAATGAATAAATGAGTTTTTGATAGCATGAAAATACACTCTTAGTATGAAAATCGAGCTTACATCATAACATCCTTTTTTAATGTACAATGTAAATATATATATATATATAGCTTTTCGTTAGAGACCAGTTTTAATTTATTTTAATTTTTATGATACTACCTTATATCATTGCAATCTTAATATTACACGATTGTATTATATGTACTCGTAGACTTTAATATTTGTGATACTATTATTAAAATTGTAAATATTTCTTTAATGTGGTATTATAACAAGCATCGTCCCCTCACCCGAAATCAACCCCCCCTCAAACATTTAAGATAATCAATCAATCAATGTCCGTGTTTGAATTTGCTGAATAGGTCGAGTCATTCATACGTCTTTTCTAGGTGTTTTATGTAACTGCCGTCGTGCTCTTGTAAATTCGCACAGTATTATAATGTCGAATCCGCTTTTAATAATATACATTTCCATACATAGTTTAAAGCATGTAAGAGTATTTTTAAAATTGTGTATATCAGTACGCTAAATCCAGGTGATATATTGCAACTATTAGCCAATGTCGTTGCACCGCGTTGATGCGTAGGGAATATTAATTATGTTTGTATTTATTCTGGAGATGTAAAACATTCAGTTCGATTGATTAATGTAATTTTATCGACGCGTTTACGAGTGTTGGCGAAACACTAGCGAGACGACTTTAGGATGGTAAATTTATGTAGTATTATTATTTAGTTTTATTTTATTACATGTTAAAATTGAATTACAAATACAGGATTACCATAATAAACCATGTTTTTCAATCGACGACCTCGTTAATCTTCATTTTTCATTAGATCTGCGAGAATTGCACTAAACAAAAAGTACGCATCAAGCGTAAAAGTCATTTAATCAGGGAACGTTCTCCTGTTCCACTGCGACTGCTGCAAGTATTTGCAGGGAAATAGGGCTTTGGGCGATTCACTGCTGGTTTTAGCTGGAGCTTACTTTACGCCGGAATGATCGATCTATTATTATATCCAGATGCCAGCCAATTGTCCAGATGAATCTATATTTAATAAAGATGAAGGGAGTAGACTTCAGAGTTATTCCCCCTAGAATTCTCCTTCCGCACATTTGGTGTCAAAACTTTTACAGAACTGTTGAATGCGCGGGGACCAGCCGCTAGATCTGCGTGTCCAACAGGTCCGGGAATTATCGATTGGCCTCAGACAAGATTATAGTACGTGATCCGCTATCATGTCCGTATCTGTGCAAGGACATTCTGAAAGACTTCCTATGCCAAACCGAAGGAGAAACGGTCGTGTCCCATGAGAAAGTCCAATAGCATGGAACAACCCAGCAACACAACAACCGATATTTAATAGAGCCAAAGAACTTATATAAATGTTTTCCATCTTTCGTGCCATGTGGTATTACCTGCAAAAAGTATCCTATTAAGTATTTTTACATCGGATTCTATACAAGTTTCAAGGTCATCCAGAAGGGATGTCTCCGTGCAATTGTTGCCAATAAACATCTGAACAGTCTGTGAACTTATAGGGAGCTGCAGCTGAAAGTCTAGCGGCAGAAAACCAGCCAGAACAGGTAGTCGAAACTGTCCTATAGGCCTTTGTTACAATTATAAGAGCACCTGTCCAGCACAGAGCATCCGTCGGTGCGTTAAATTAATGCCACGGTGCTGGTATGGGCTGGAATAGTCCAGCCTGTGAGCCTAGGCCCCCGTAGCATAACAAGCAATTCTCGCCCAGTGTAACCCCGAGATAAGACACCGTGGATCGGAAACGTATTATGGTATTATTTATCATTATCCTCGGTGGCCCTTAGCAACGTCTCCTCATCTAAATCGCGATTTTGGGCCAGGCAAAAGGCAAACTTTCATAAAAGCTGAACATCAAGACGCGGAGGAAGCTTTGGATATGTGGTTTCGTCATGAAAGAAACGGGTACACATTTATTTCTGGACACTGCTATGTCCATTGTATTCATAACTTGACGACAACATGACAACTACATGACTCATGACATGACTGAAAATTACTCCTTTCCAAAAAATTCCGATCTATAAGGGGTCAGGAGGAGTACTCTAAACGCGCTGTCTTTAAAAGCGTTTGTCGGATTACCGCGGGTCTGCTGTAATTCTGAATCTAAGCTCCAACTAACTCGCTCTGAAACATAACTGAATTTTATACCTGACCTTTCTTAATATTTTTCAGATTGTTCTTGACTCAGCATGTGTACTACATTTTAGAATGTAACCTCTTGCGCTTTTCCAGTATTCTTCCTTCTACGTTATATTATGATTGAAATTGTATTAATCTGATTTATCACCAAAAGTTCCATTACGCGTACAACACATTCCACCCTAAAAACTAGAATCATTGATGCACAACCGTAGCTATGGTAACTATGAATCATACTAAATTTGTTACATGCAACACTTGGCAACTAAAACATAAAAAACTTGATAGCTCGTGCAAATTTGTGCTTAAAAAATGAGCCAATCTAAAATTAAATGCACATCGGATGCGTCTTTTAAATGCTTAAAGTTTGAAGAGAGAGCCTTGAATAGTTCATGCGTTAGCATATTGAATACTGTGAAATGCATTGAACTAAATACAACATTGGCTGAATTCGAAGCAAAGAGGTAATTTATATATTTTAACAAAAATACCGCATCAATATTGTTTATCGATTATTAATTTGCAGACGCGAAGAAGCAGACTCGTTGAGTAATGCTCATAGTGTAATATGGCAATCGATTGAACAAATTCATAGAAGTATATCATCCGCCGAGAAAATCAAAAAGCTAGGTAACGTTTTTGCTATAATCGATTTGGATTTATGCTCGTATTATTTTTTTAAATTAATGAATGCATTTTCTTAGACGTCGGAAGCTGCGAACAGCATCTCCAAGAGCTTTACAATCAGATATCGAATTATAAAGAATACGTCAGAAGTCGTTTGACGATCCTCAAAAAGAATCGAACGACCTTAGAAGAAGAGGTATTGATGATGGCTTCCTTGTTTATAATACACGTGATAATTCAAACTCTGAATTGTACGATTGATTTTTAAAGTTATTTTTGTTGTATAGACATATTTTATATGGTAGATTTGAAGATCTATCATCTCAATATTTGCGTTATCACACTATTTCATATGTTTTTCAAACCATCGTCTGTATTCAGGGTTGTGATAAATCCATTCGGTTTGTTTGGATGAATTTGGTTATATATTTCAATACATTGTTATACCGAAGTCGTCAGTGTTTGTAGAAGCCCATTGGAGACGGCTGATTCGGATGAAGCTTAAAGCTTTGAGAAAAAAATTTAGATCTCAGGCGCTGAAGTCATGAGGTCCAATCGAAGTCACGGGTATGTATAACGAAGTGGCAATTACCAGCTTTGTCTAAACCTGCTGTCTACACGCAGCTACATAAAGAAAAAATAAATAAACTTGCCCACAATCTGATTCTGTAACGCGTATTTTATTAGATAATAATTGAGATTTTAAATTTATCATGTACTCAAATTCAATTCTATCATCTACTATTATCTGTAGATTAAATATTGTAGTAGGCTTATTGATTTTCTGAATTTATTTGAAGGAAAATAAAAGATATTGTAAATCAAAGCGTATAACATTCACAATGAGGCATGTGATCCACTATCTTGTAAATTTGAACGACAAACAGATTCTATAATATCTCAAAAAGCTAAACATTTAGGAGACGTCTTTGAAAAATAGTTTTCTATAACATAATAATGCTCAAATTCAGTAAATCATTTAATCAATTGCTACATACAATGTTAGAACGCTATGGTCTAAAGATATGAACGTGAATAAACTATCTTCAAATGGAATATAATCTGCCTCAGCGAAGACTGAAAAAGATGAAAACAGAAGTAGTCCCGTTTATTTATATGCAGTACATCCACGGAATATTATTTCTAGTTATTAAAATTACGCGGTGATATTTATTATTACGTATTGTTCTAATGCAATGTTATTTATTCCTATTTAGCATATTTACAAGATGTTGTTCATTCTTAATTTTTACAATTAAAAAATGCTATTTGGTTCTTCTACTCATTACAGCTACGAAATATTACTAATTTTTGTTACATTTTAGTACCCAATAGTATATAGCGTATAGAACTTTGCCAGTTCAAAACCAGGTTGACAAACTCCGTTTTGTCACACACACAGAGAAGGCGGTCTTGCATAAGGCACCCTGAGGGTTGATGGCCCCAGGATAGTGTCAGATTCTTACTGACTAAACCCTTCCCTTGTCCTTTCTGCCCTCCTGGAATTGTTCATCACATTGCTTCAGAAAGACAAGTGGTCTGGCCTTAGATAACTAGCCCTATTCTAGTGTTGCAGAGTCACTCTGCGCCTCTCTCTCTCACTGCCCTCTTTGGTGCTTATAATTTCTTCTACATTTTCTCGCCAAAGGTTCCAGTTATCCTTACTCACCATCATGCTGTAGACCATGTCTTCGGTTCTGAGCTCGGATGCGTCCTTCCCAATTCGCTTCAAGTACGCTCCGAAGCATCCATGTACTGTTAGTACTTGTATCAAGCGGTAGGTCGTCTCTCCTTTTTTTCTGAACCCTCCATCGGCTTATGACCAGTATAAGTCGGTGGATCCACCTTCCTTTGCTGGTTGGATCCTATCTTTGCTGCCAGACTTCCCTTAGTTTTTTGTTTGTGCTCTGTATGGTTTATGGGATCTTCAAAGTCCAAGACCCTCTTATTTGCCTGGAGATCCAGCGGGGGGATTCCAGTGATCACAAGCACCGTGTCTTCAGATACTGTTCTGTACGCTGTGGTGACTCGGAGCGCTCCCTGCCACTGAATCCTGGTCAACTTCTTTCTATTTCTCTCATATCTGAGTGACTCATGCCATATCAGGGCTCTGTACAGAAGGATTGAGTTATGGTTCTTCTGCATGGCTTTGGCCTTCCAATGCAAGCTCGCTGGCTACCTTCTGCTGCTTCTACGTGTTTGTTGAAGATCAGCTTGTTGTCTATGAGGATCCCGAGGTATCTTAGTGTTTTACCCTCGGTCTTCTCCATCTGTTGCGGATCATTATCTCTGTTTCCTCTGCCACTGTGTGGATCGACCAGGTCTGAATCCGCTTGTCTGACAACTTTTCGTTGATGCCTGATTGTATCCTCTTCAGCAAGAGAGTCTCTACCCAGGCAGGCTTTCAGTGCTTCACTGTGCTCTTGTGCAATACTTAGCAAGTAGTCAGGTGGTAGCAGAAGAGGAGAGGAGTTTTAGTGGGTAGAAAACTCATACTATCACCCTAGTTCAAACCCAAGAAAGCTCAAATAACAGAACAAGCATAAGAAGAACAACAAGCAGACTACTTTAAGGAGGGATAAACGAAAAGTCTCATTTTGCAACCACAAAATTGTCTTCCGTTGCCTTTTATATCGTTTTGAAATTGCCGAATTGCAAGGATTGATCTGAAAGTGGACAGGGAAACACTTTCAGTCATTATAGGAGTGAATCCAAGATGTACTTAAGCATCACATAGGACTTAACGTTTTCTGTTATAGGTTTGGTAACAATCATGCATCATGCAGACTGTTTTTAAATGTCTCTTTGAAACACAGAAAATAGGATTAAACTAATATTTTTTAAATAATTGCATCAAACTTTATAGCATGAGATTTTTTTCTATTTATTGAAGGTCAATTCGATCGAGCAGTTATGTGTAAAATTTGATAGTGCCAACTTTTACAAATCGTACAATACATCACCGATGATCAGCGTAAAAGTTATTAAGAATTCAACGAGCATGACTAATAAGGTGAGTTAATTTCAGCTTGCATCTTTTATAAAATAATTTTATTTAATGCATTGCTTAAACGTTCAAGGACGTAGAAAAGTTTCAAGAATTTCTATACCGTAACGGCGGTCATACCGGCGGTTGGGGCGAAGAGGAGCATAAGATATTTCTGAAATGCTGGTATAAATACCACTCGCATATATTTAATAGTAGAGAAATGCGCAGGAACAATTGGCAAAATGGTTATTTCGACTCGAATGAACGGCTGTTTTTAGACGACGTCCAGCGTCTCATTCCAGGTAAAATGATTGTGAATGTATTTGTTTTATCAAATTTTTTTGGACGCGTCTTATATTTCCCGGATAGATAAATCTGCGGAAGATATTTCCGCACATATTATATGGATGCATAAATATAACGATCTAAAGGAGCAGCAAATGGACGCAATTAACAATTGGAAGTCTTTGCGCGAAGCCAATAAATATCATAGGAAAATATTAGATTATGCTCGAACGAAACCTTTGAAATACAGCAATCAAATTATTGCACAAACGCATGACGTCAAAGATGAAATCAAAGAATGGCAGAGTAAGAAAGAAATGGAACAAAAATTAGAAAGCGAAAGAAGGGTATTATTTATGATCGATTATTAATTTAACGCGTTTATTTTATTCATATTCATGGTTGTTTATGTTAAATAGGCGGAAGTTTTTATAGAAGAAAGGGAATCGGATCAGTTGAAAAATCAAAGTAGAAAGAAAGAAAAAGAAATTGTTTCGTTATGGATCGAAGAAAAACGATTAGAAGAAGAAAACGCGCGTCGTCTACAAGAAGAAAAATTATCACACGAAACGAGATTGAAAACGTTGAATGCAAATAAAAAAATTAAAGAATACAGGTGGCGTATTAATGAATAAATAATATTAGAATCGGTGCGCAATGTGATTTTTACCGTCATTTTAGGCAACGAGATCAATCTTTCATAAGTAATCGAATTTCGACTATAAAAAATCGAAGAAATACAAAGTCAATGAATTCGTTATTAGACATCAACGCGTTACGCAGAAGGAATGATAAATTAAATGCAGACAATAAAGGTTTGCGTGGAGGCTATACGGCAAATACGAAGCAATGGTGCTATCGTATCATGAAGAATAATTCTTCAGACGAGTACTCAAAAATACACGCAATTGATCACATACCGAAGTTGTAAGATATTCAAATTTATGTGCGCACTTATTCGATATCATTTTAATAATCAATTCACGTATCTTTTTTTATTTTTAGGAAGACGCCACAATGGAGACAAGGTTTAACGATCCGTTAAACGATTTCTATGGATATCGTAAATGAATGAAAAAAATGATAAACTCAATTTATCTAACAGTTTATTTAAATATATCTTCTACATATAATACTTTAAATTCATTATAACATATTTGTGAACGCTCTCATAATCAATACAACGTTTTTACATTATTATATCGACGATGTAAGTTTATATGAAATATATTTAACGATCAAAAGATGAGGTGGTCTCATTTAAATGAAAATGCGAATGATCATTTCAGACGTCACTGGCGTTCGGCTCATTTTCATTCGCGATGCACAAATCCAAGGCATCAGTTAGCATGAGTTTATTTACAAACAATAGAATAAACACGGGAATTTTGATAATCTCCGGAATGTACATTGAAAATTGATAGTAATAATTATTTTTTTTTTTTTATATACAGAACACTTTACCTATATACAAATTATTAAATAACTGCAGAAAGCACGATACGGACGTCGTGCGGATTCCAAAGAACAAAATTTTAGCAGCTTTATAAAATTATGTTTTTTATAAAAGCAACAAATTAGTATTATATAGAGTGCGTCTTGCACGTATGTGTTTTTTTTTTAAGCAACAAGAACATGTAAAATTATTTATTGTAAACACAACACTGATTTCATTTAACAAAGTATCAACAAAAATTATTTTACATTCAATACATTATTAACAATAATTGGAAATTTATATGAACTTCGATATGAGTATAATACTAAATTTATGCCTTAGTGCCGACTGCGCTGCCTCCGCCTTGTTTTCCAGGTGCGTTTCCGGTTTGTTCTTTCTCCAGCTGCTTTCCGAGGTATTCCCTGAAATGAAAATAAACGTAATTTATTATCGTCTCAAATAATTAACATTATTGAATGCATGCCGACGAAAGACTCACCAGTTGTGAACCATTAATTTTTGAACGGCTAACAAGGCTTCGTAACGGACATTAGGATCTTCATGACTGAGCAACTGCATAACCAAGTGTTTGCCACCCAATTGTTCAATAACACTGTAATAAAATAAAACGTATGTTAATGTTAGGAGCCCATTAACACTACGTATACCGGTGATACTAATGTGGCATCATATTTGCGCCAACTGCTTCAAATCATTAAAATATTCTAAAGAATTTTTTAATTGTCATAAAATTTAGGCATAATGAACAGAAATCGCTATCATCGAATAAGCTATTGAACTCTTTCAACAAAAATAAGATGACTCTCGTTCGTGTCGTCTTGAAAGCAGGCGTTTGTTTTGATAATTAAGATACTCGCATCATTCTTATTGTTGATCAATTTTATTATTCTCCCTTGACTGTTCTGGAGTAGCGTCATTAGCCGAGTATCACCTCTCCTTTGCAAAATCTACTCCAGAAGTAAACTGGCAGACTTGCACGGTAACCCTGTTCTTTTATTTTCGAAACACATAAATAAGCAAAAATAGCTGAACAACAAAAAGCAGATGCCATGCACGTTGAACATTAAGATATATTCCGAAGATTCTCAATATTGAATAGTTACATTTATCAAAGGGTTTCAGAGAGTAAGAGATTTAATAGTTGTGTTCTGGCGTGTTTTTAAAAAAATGACATTTTCTGGTTGGCTCCAGCAAGTATGAACCAGTCTAGTACTATCTTAACAAGCATGGGGACCCTCTACTAAACTGAGCCGTTTGTTGATCTCGCTATTCGTTTAAAATTATGAAATAAATGAAAAATAATTATATAAATGTATATAGTATAGGGTAGAGAAGAGTTTTGAGTCTCACTTACGGCCTTGGAAAAAAAGAGTGTGAGCCCACTAATTGTTACCGGCCACTAGGAAGGGTCTTTACGACCCGGTGGAGGTCTTAGAAAGCCTCAAAACTTTTACAAAAAGTCCTAAGTTCCCTAAAAGACGAGGGAGTGGCCGCAAGGTTAGTGTGCCCAACTGGTCCGCCTTTCAGACTGCTGACTCGGACATGTTCACAGAACGTGGTCTGCGTCCATGACTAGATCTAGGCACGGACACTCCGAAATCGGAGAATATCTTAATAAGCAGTAAATAGTCTGGCAACATTTATAAATGTTTGTTTGTTTTACTAATTTATAAAAAAATAAAATATACTGCTTTGACGGTATGACTTAATTATGTTGAATTTTCACTAGATTTCAACCCCCTCCCCTCCCAAACCTAACAGCACTCAAGTCACCAGACGATAATGATAGTCCCTCAATTTATACTGTCAGCTTTCAGTCTATCACTAATTAAAGGGTACACATGAAGCGTAATTGCATTTATAAAGCTGTCTAAATTCATTAGATAATTTCCCAATAGCTCAATCAGATTGAAACATAAGTAATATATCAATAATAATGACGTTTATAGATAAAAAGATGTCTCCATTTTTTAAATACTGATTAAAAAACAATACTCACTGTTTTCCTCGGGGATAGTGTCTTACATATTCTCCAATATCATAGGAAGCAACGGACAAAACGAGGGGATCGCGGGATGTTTCTAAAAGGTGGATGAGAATACGCAATAGCTCATAGTTCTTCTCGTTGAGGCGTCCAGCATTTTCGCGCCAGAATTTAGCAGACTTGTGCACCGGAGACCATTCGAGTCTAAAATGTGAATTTAATAAATTACGATATGAAATAATTTGTGCTATTCATTAAGGTTTAGAACGCTATATACCGTCCACTTTTGATTTCTGTCGAGTATTCATCGAAAGAGCTGAGGTCTTGAACGGAAGCTTGTAATTTCTCGTTCAAGAATTCAATATCGCCCATGATGTCTTCGTCGTCTGATTTCTTCTGTTCGAGAATGTCCAACTGTTTGAGGACTTTGCACTGGACCATGGCAATGCAATGCTCTTTAGCGACTTGATTGTCTTCAGGCTTTTCAATGAGGTTACGGAACACTGCAAGAACGATTCTCGTAACCTTTTCTTTGACTGAATCGCTGAGGATATCAGCCAAAATTGGAATAACGTTGAATTTGTTCATCTTTTCAGCTAACAGAGGATTGAACGTGAGCACCCACAGACAAAATACAAGCTGGTATTGAACCTGCAATGGACAAAAATATATAATTGTTTGAGATAAGGGAAAAGTTGTTTATAAGAGAAATAAATTACAATTACCTGGAAATTTACTCTCGACGATAGAATAGATAGGAGAGTAGAGATTCCATCAACAGAAACAAATGCGAAACGATAAGCATCGATGCGCAACATCATTTGAAGACAACGAGCAACCGATTGTATATACTCGTTGTTCTGCAAAAATATCAATTTTATTATAAACAATATAATCGGAGGCAGACAAACATGAATGTGATTGAATAAATCAAGAAATATAGTTTATTAAAACAAAAAAAGACAGCGATGATACATTAATAATATAATCAACCCTTTTGTCACCGTATTCCATAGACATGATTTTTTATTGCATGCAGACATGCTGATGATACAGTTAAAAACGATCATGCAAGACCTTTAACCCGAACGCGTCGAATAATCGGCATCTCGCTCACATTAATAACTTATTTCAACCGTCAAAAACATCGTCGGCAGCTATTCTACTCTCTAATTAAATATATCATTACCGATAAACCGCTGGAATAGTCTTTAAACTCGTCGATAGCAGCTGAGACTTCTTTGTACGACTCGCTTACTGATTTTAGCCCTTTATCGGAACTGCTACTTGTCTGACGTACAATCGCGGCCTTTAATTCTACGGCCATTGTTTCCGCCTTTAAAGAAGCACCAATATTGTAGTAGGAGAAAATTCCAACGTGTGGAACGTGAAGAAACAAAGCGACGATAATGCGAGAAGCGGCCCCCTTCCACCGATTGTTATACATCGAAACGAAGAATATTCGTTTAAATCAACAATGAGGTTATTACATTTTGAAGCCGGCTAATCGACAGCTTTATGTTAATCAATTTGCATGGATCACAACAAAGAACATGAATGGTTAATTGTTACAAACAGGAAAATTCTACAATAGTTATATTTGTTTGTTTAACACTTTGGTTAAAAAGACCAAGCGACTCGAACGAAACTTAGTTAAATAATCCCAGAATCAATGCGAATTTAAAGTGTTATGATGTCTAATTCAAAAGCAACTATCGAGTTATCGTAGAAATTGATAATTTAACATTAAAAATATGTAGATCATTCAATAATTTAAGATGCAAGCGTTAAATGCTTCTTAAATATTCATTGATCATTGTATCGGGAATGTTCTATTATCTTGTTAATAATATTTAAAAATACTTCAATCAATCAATCGGTTGATTTAATGTGTTAAAAAAATTATTTAAACAACTACGAGGGTCATCTAGAAAGTAAGGTTGCAAAGGCTTCTGAGGCAGGGGGAAATTTATTGTTTCGAAGTTGGCATGATCCTAACGGTCAATTTGTTTGGTCCCCCGTGAAAATTCTTCCGACGGAGAGATCGTCGTGCGCTTCTGCCACCTCCCATCCGTGCAAGATCCGCGTGGTGATCCATTTTTTGACATTGCAGAATAATACTGTCGCAAATATCCATTGGAAGACCGTGGAAGTTTACACACAAAAAGAACTGGCGGCGGAGGTCTATGACAATGACATAAAAAAGCTGATCCCGACTACAGAAATGTCTCGATCTCGACAGTGATTATGTTGAAAAATAGTTTAACATATTCGCGAAATATTCTGTAAATTTCAATTAAATACAAACATTTTTCGATCCTATATAAATGTTGTAACCTTACTTTCTGGATGACTCTCGTATAATGAATAATTGATATATTTCATTAAATCCTGTTTATTTGATAACTACAAATGGGATTCGAATATATAGTGAAAGGGATGAAATACTTCTTAAATATTTTCGAATGAATTGTGATAAACTGATTCATTTACGATTGCAGTGCTATAGAAATCATTAGTTTTTAATGCGTAGGTGCTCTTTTGTGCATAAAAATAAATTGTGCAATTAGTTAACATTAATTTGACAATAAGGAGGCATAAAATTGATTAAAACACACGGACAAATTAAAATCAAAAGATCTGTAAATTGAAAATAATGCAAAGTAAATCAAAATCAATGATAAACGATAATAAAAAAGGAATGTTGGATTTAAAAAATTCATAATAACGAGTTCACGATCAAAAGTGTGCATTGTTTACGTTTAGCTTCAGTTGATCTTTGAGCCATGTCAAATAAAAGTGCAAATCGCTCTTCTCCATCGTATCGTGCGACCAACAGGCAATCTTCGCGATGATGCGCGACGTCATGTTCATGATAAAGCCGTCTGGACGGTTGAGCAAGTTCAAGAACGGTGCCCAGAGGGAGTCCTTCCTGCGAACCGAGTGCTCTCGGAATATTTCCACGCGGGATTTATCCTCCTGTTTTGAAGAGAGAAAAACGATGCTTTATTCGAATACAATGATGATTTTTGAATCGACGATATTTGCTTTAAATAAATTTCACCTGAAGCATATCATCAATCATGATAAGTATGTATTGAATGGTTTGATCTTTGCTCACGTGTCCGAGCAAATTCAAGAAGGTTTTGGCGCATTGTGCGCGGTACTCTTGAAGAAGGGATTCCTTGGCTTTTCCCTCGGCGTTATCGAATGCAACAACAAAGTTGTAATCCTCTTGTGTTATCATCTGGGATCTGCAATCGAATTAATATTTGATTAACAAGTATAATTTCATTATTCGCAATATTTATTTTATAACAAATTCTTACTGCAGATATGATTGCCAGTTGACTTTTTGCTGTCTGATGTCAGTGGCTTGCTGCTGCAAGACACTGGTAGCAGCAATCATGTCTATAATTAAAGAGTTATTTAAGTACAATCTTATTAACAAAAAGATGCAGGTTTAGTAGAAACAATTTTATATTATGAAAGCTATCAGAAACATCGACGAAATGAGGAATGAAGGCGCCTAATTGTGTATAAATTTTGAAATCAATTATGAAAAATGATATTCAAAATACATATAGTATCTTTCAATTCTCGGAAACTCGAAATTTGTTAGGTTATAGTGGCCAGCACCTCCGCTATTGATATCACCTTTGCAGGTGCACGGTTGTGGGAAGAATCATCGGTTGGTAAGTTGTCGGTATCTTCTCCCACAGCGACCATCGATATATATAGTTTCAGATCAGTGGCTGCACGGAGTAACCCAAGCTGAAACTCGTGGAGGGATGGACCACTGGTAAACTTGACGTACCAGCGCTTGAAGAGGCTATAGCACTCAAGCGGAAGACGGTCGCAGACGCAGTTATGAACGGAGCAGGAGCGAAGGAAATCGCAAGCCTGGCTAATTCGTTTTGCTTGCGACGCCGGTATACGAGTGGAACGACACCGTCGCTGGATTACGATGGGAGTGCATAGCATGGCATCGAAGAACACAACAGCACCCTAACTGCGATGACCTGCGCCTTGCCTATAAAGATGTGAGGAAAGCATTGTGAAATGCAATCAAGAAAAGCAAGGCGCGATGTTGGGACGAGCTGTGTGACTCGCTCAATGCTGACCCGTGGGGAAAACCTTACCGAATTGTAAGGCGGAAACTACAGACACAGACATGGACCTATTCCTGAGCAAGGCAGAAAGCTTGGAGTCCGTGATTACACATTGTTCCCGTGTCCAGCAGATAGGAATGCAAGGGTCGCTTGAGTCGCAGGACCCCTCTTCATAACAGAAGAACTCGCCATGGTTATTAAGCGCCTGGGGTCCAATAAAGCTCCGGGAGTCATCGAGCAGGTTGCTAGTGCTGATCCAAACCTCCTGCTAATGGTATACAATACCTACCTAGCAGGAGGGGTCTTTCCAGCACCCTGGAAAAGAGAAGCTGGTTTTTATCCCCAAAGGGAACAAGGGACCTCCAAGTCCGTTGGGCATGCTGGACGGGCTGGGGAATCTGTTGGAAAGACTAATCTTCCAGCGACTCCAGCAACACATAGAGACAGGGCTCTCTCCCATGCAATTTTTCTTTCGCCCAGGCCGTTCCACCATCGAGACCGTCAACCTTGTAGTAGAAACCGCGAAGCAGGCGTGTCGAGTCAGTGCCAAAGCCAGTGGGCAAGTCGTCATGATCACGCTGGATATCAAAAACGCATTCAACTCGGCGAGATGGTACTTGATCCCCAAGGCCTTAAATGAACTTAAAGCTCCCATCATACCTAGTCAGAATGGTGGAAAGTTACTTCCACTGAGCGAGTACTAATGTACACCAGCACCAATGGGGAAATAAGGAAGCGAGCAGTTACGACGGGCTACTCTGTGAAACGCCGATTTGGGCCGAGGCACTATGAGTTGAAAGGGCCCGGCTCAACTTGGCCAGAGTCCAAAGAAGTGCGATTGGGGTGGCTGCTGCATACCGCACAGTATCGGAAGATCCTGGCACTGACCGCCATACCGCCAATTGACCTGCTCCACCAGGAGAGACGATGGTACAAAAAGGAGAAACACAGAAGGCAGGCAGAAAAACTAATATGGCGGTGTGGCAGTCTCGATGGGACAGCTCCACAAAAGGTCGGTGGATACATGAATTAATACCAAACCTGGAATTGTGGATGGCCAGATAACATGGTCAAATGTTCCAATGTTCAAATGTTCACCTAACCCAGATTCTTACCGACCATGGCTGCTTTGGCAGCTACCTCAAGAGAATAGGAAAAGAGACAAGCCCAGAATGCCATCACTGCGGAGCTATCAATGATGATGCTGCATACACAGCATTCGTCTGCCCAGTGTGGAGTGTTGAAAGGGATACCCTATGCGAGGAGCTGGGAGCAAACTCGCTCTTGCCCAACAACATGATCCCTTCAATGTTTAAGGAGCAGAAAAAAACGCCAAACGTGAGAGGCTTCTGAAGCACCCCCCCCCCCCCCCTGAATAGAATAATCCACAAGCTAAACAGCTGAAGAGCCCAGGAGGGACATATCGTTGCCAGGTGTCAGCAGAAGAGAAGGGGGGTTTTAGTGGGTAGAAATCCCACACTACCACAAAATAGTGGTGTCTTTTGAAGATTTCCCCCCTTTGGAAAAAGAGATACACCAGCACCAAATGCATCCCGAGAAAGACACTGTTTGGTGCAGATTTTGGTTTGGCAGATTATTGGTCCGTATTTTTCCCTAAAACGAAACTGCCATTGCCATAATAATCAACGGCGAGCGCTACAGATCAATGATAATCAATTTCTTGTGGCTTAAACTGGATGATATGGATACCGATGATATGTGGTTCCAACAGAACAGCGCTACATGACACGAGGGACATTCTGCACAAGCAATTTGAGGGCATGATTATCTTGCACGGCAGCAACGTGAACTGGCAACCGAGATTGTGCGATTTAACACCTTTAGACTTCTTCTTTTGGGGCTATCATAAATCGCAAGGTCTATATATATAAACTGCAAACAATTGATGTCCTCAAAGGCAGCATAACGAACAATATCTAGCAAATTCAGCCAGATTTATGCAACAAAGTCATCGAAAACTGGACTTCCCGAATATGTGCCACCGAGTAAAGCTACAGCGGACATTTGAACGATGTTATATTCCATACTTAATGCCACAAAATATCTTTCAAACAAAAATAAATATTGAGTTGAGATTTCTCTTCACAATCAATGCATGGAATTATTACGTTATCAAGTAAATAAGTGCCAAATCATTTGACAGTTATTGACAAATTTTATGTAATAGAACCGAATCAAATAATTAATTAATATTTTCCCATTATATCACAATCTTTTCTGGAAAGTATCTATCTGGAAACTATCTCTTAAATTGAGTCTTTATTACATATCTTGAGTTTGATTAAGTTAAAATTTAGTCTTTATAAAGTCATTAAATATTGAGATCTGTTTATTATATTTTTTTGTTTTGTTAAGGGCGAAGAGATTAACAATTTTGAACTTAATCTTTTGAAACTGTATTCCTTTACATAACAAAAATATATTACTTTAAATTGCGATAAATGACCATCAATATAAAATAATTTCAAAAATTACATAATTGAAAGCAGGTACATATTAATTAAATTAAATATAATATTAAAAATCTATCAATAGATCAATAAAAAATACATGTTTAAAATGATAAAGGCATTTAATGTTTTTGATTTATTAAATAGATCATATTAGAAATTTATTCATGTTCATTCAACTTCGAAATAATCTAAATATTTATGTGAAATTATAATAAAGGACTTGAAAAATATTAATGCTCTGCATTAATTGCCTTGCCTTTTACATTAGATAATTATTAATGTGCTAAATTGAACAAATATTTTTTGGTGGAAATATTAAGCTCAATCGATTGATTAATAAGAGCATTTCAGATAATTAGTGTAACCATTAGAAAGAGTGCGTATAAGTTGGCAGATCATTTATAATTTGGAATAGCTTATATCAAGCAAATAACGACTAACAGTATAAGATACATACCGATTTTTTCATCGGGCAGGGAAGGAATCATGTCCTTGACGTTTGAATCAATTCCGGCCATGGTAAAGGTAGCAGTCAATATTTCACAGACGACGTCGTAGCGCCCAAAGCAGGCGGCTCAGCTGACAGGTCTTGTGACTTGGTACGCTCACGTTGGCTAGTCTGACGTTTTCTCTGTTACTCACGTGCGCTTCGATTGTATGGATTAAAAAGAGATAGAAGACTCCAGTCAATAACTCTATGTGGGGCCAACTTAATAATAAATACAGCGTTCGTAATCGTGTTCAATAATACATATTAATTTCTAGGGGCTAAATTTCTCCAAAAAATGGTGCTTTTATATTATGAGATTATATTACAATTAGTTTTTTTTAAAATATACTAACAAATTCATGCAGACATAAATGACGTTATATAAATGTGAATAATATTATTGTAAAGATATATTTTTGATTCATTTGTTTATTTAAAAAATATGAAAAAGATCACAATTGTTGATAGCAATATATGTTTAAAACAACATATTATATAAAAAATATTTATTTTACCTGTTATTAGTATATTAATAAGTTTAATATATTTTTTTGTACATATATATGAATTTGAGCAAGCTTTTTGATTAAAATATTATAAATTAGTAAATTATTTATTTACAAATAAATATAAACGCCATTTTTTTACTAACATAAATATATAAACATGACTTTAACTTGATCTTATAAAAAGTAAAATTAAGATTTGGAACATAATTAAAAATAGTATGGTCGTATATTTCAGCTTTATGACCATTTATTAACGAACTGTCACATTGACAGTACATAGTTCTAAAATGAAATAATACCCAAGCTTAATAAATTTCACTAGAAGTATAAGTTTATTTGAATCTCTGTATACAGAATTTTAAAAAGACAGTTGATCTGTCATATGTGTTCGAAAAATTAGCTTTTTAATTCATAAAATGGAGTTAAAAGAACCGAGATCCAAAGGAAGGTTCAATTTTGAGTCGCAGCCAACATTCCCCATATTCATAGAATCTGAAATAGGAATATGCATCGATAACTGGGTTCCCATAATCTGTACTGGAGTACATGAGGGTAGGAGTGTTATTGTAAGCTCCCCTGCTGAAATAAGTGCATTGTATAGTATGGGGAATTTCGGCAAAGGATCAAATTCTAGATCAAAACCTTACATTGTCAGAAGTCATCCCAAACTACCGCCATTTATGAGAGAAAGACAATATGCCGAGAGAAGAAAGTGGATGGAATCTCCATCGTTGCATAAAAATATAAAAAGAAAAAAACATGAATCCACATCCGACGATGACAAATCAAGCGAAACAATAAAAGAGTTGCATTCGATATTTTCACAGATGCTTAAAACATAACATCATCAGTAAAGCACCCAAGCCGGATAAAGCGATATTACCTCTTGAAAAATCGGAAGTCATTGATGTATTGTCGAGCGACGAAGAAGTCAAATTACAAAGTGATACGCCGCAGTCGAGCAATATATCTAATGATACTTCTGGAAAGACAAATAATAACATGAAGGAATCACCGCGTTTAAATAACGATACTGAAACACCACAGGACACTATAAATATGGACGATACTGAAATAAATGCAATGGACTTGGAGTTCCCGCCTAGATCTGTTGTTGTTTTGCCAGACAGTGATTCGGAACAAGACGATTATTTCAAGGATTTAAAACCAAAACTGTGTTTGGACGAATCTGAGTTTTATGAAAATCTAGTTTTATCATTGGAAGAAGCTTATTTCTTGGCATATGGATTGGGTTGCCTTCAAATTTTGGATTCATCAAAAAAGCCTCTATCATTAGAGAATACATGGAAGTTGTTTTGCGACTCACAAGAGAATTTTCCCATTTATTACATTGTTTATCATTATTTTCGATCGAAAGGTTGGATTGTCAAGCCAGGAATAAAGTTTGGAGGAGAATTTCGTGAGTATTGTTTATATAACCGTCCATTTCATTTGAATCAAAACGTTGTTTTAACACTTAGCTTTATAATTTTAGTGTTATATAAGAAGGGACAGCCTTTTTATCACGCCAGTTACATCATAGCTATCAGAACGATAAACGCAAATGAAGACATTCAAAATATCGATGATTATGATTGGGTAAAAGTGCAAACGTTAGTCCGATTGTCTGCCACAGCAGCAAAGGTTTTAAATCTATATATGAATACATTTTTACTTATTATATTGTCGCTTATATATGATTATTAAAATAATGTTTTGTTGATTTAAGGAAATATTATTCGCTCATGTGATCATACCCAAGGAATATTTCTCTGAACGATATGAAAGAAAGTCCCGAAATTCTCAGCAAAGTCACAGTCTGCGAAACACTATTAAGGCGTTGGGTATCTGGACAGAATAGAAGAGACGATGATGATTAATTGTCGTAATAAAATTAATTGTATAAATCAATAGAATTTATTCATTGAATGTTACAATATCAGTAGCATAAAAGCTATCAGAGTTATTATCTCGAGTCAGGTTCAAGCCCATAAAATGGGTCGTCAGTGATCACAGTTTTCTTATTGAGCTGTGCAAGCTAAATATGTATGTCTGTATATTAAGATCGTTTCTTATTTATAAATATTTTCTTTTTGTATGTTTATACAAAATTTTCTCTACATAGTCTTAATATATTTTTAAATAATATTAAAAAAAATTGATCAACTAAAAGCAAAGAGCATCAACGAGGCCGCTGCCGCCTTGGATCGAATAAATAAGTATTAATGTCTTTGCAGTTTTCTCATTTGCATCATTATACATTAGACTGATATTTAGGCCTTAAATATCTGGTTTTTTGTACATTATTTTAATATGTGATTGTGTTTATTTTTTCATTGTGTTTTTGTATTTATAAATAAAAAAATTGAATACTTTTGAAGCACTCAAGCAATTTTTTGATTTTTGACAGAGATCTGGTCTTTATACGGCTGATGAAATATGTATGAATGCATATACATAATGCGTTCAAGTTCATAAAAAATCGCCGGCTCAAATATTATACATGCTTAAATTCAAGTGTCGCTGCATGTAAACAAATTTAAGCGGCCATGATAATCACGACATACGTCGAGCACTAGAATTTGAGACATAATGCCGTCCTTCTCGTAGACTGCACCTAGCCAGAGATAGGGTATAGATTAGGGGATTCCCTGATATAGAGGGTCCCAAACCTGAGAGGCCTTCTGGATGTTCTTTAGAGCCGATGTAATATGAGCTTGGATGGAAAATATACGCATATTCAAAAGCATTCTAAATTTAACATTTAATAATAATTCAACCACGTATTAGATGATTAATGATACAAGCATAGTGACTTAATTGAATACATATTTATTAATCTAAATTTACACAAGTTATATAATAACAATTTACAATGCATTCAATTGTTCGAGCCTTTCTCTGTCTTTTTTGGGCATTCCCGTCCTGCGGTATTCGCTCCTATCTTTTAAATACTCCTCTTTGCATGATTTATTCAATTCTTCATCATTGAACCATTTCTCCATGCATTTCCTCATTTCGTCGTTTTGGGCTCTGCATTTGTAAACCATAGCAAATGAGCTTTCTTTGCAGCAGTCTTCGAAGACTCTCACCAGTTGAGCACATTTTTCCGTTCTCGCTTTGGTTCTGACCATCTTTTTTATTAAAACATCTAATTCGATTTTGCGTAATCTTAAATCATCAGGATCACCTGCAAATATATTTCTTAGTTGTCGAATATTAGTATGCAGCCCTGATTATTCAAGTGTGAGTTATTTTCATGTGAAATACTTTAATTAATAAGCGACTGAATACTCCCTAACGTGAACGTAAAAATTGACAAAGATGTCAATATTCCTATTGGAAATTACCCAAATAGAAGAGAATTAAAATTTCACATTTTCTTTTCATAATTTTAAGCTTTTAAAGAGTCACCTTAGCTTTTACTTTTATATTGGAAAAAAAAAATTGTTTTTGCTATGCAAAATGTCATTTATTGAATACAATATTATACAGAATGTCAATATGCAGGCTATTTTTAAAACGAAAAATTAGAATATTCTAAGTACTCACCAAGGCCATGGGGGCCTCCTCCAACCGAATTTGGGAGTACTGTGTAATTTTCCATATCTGGTAACCTAAAATTTGACTGCAATTTACGTCTCAATCAGTGTTGCCAACTCAAATATCCCAGATTAGATTTCCATCGCAAGTCGTTCATATTCAAAGCACGATTTAAAAATATTTACATATATAGCGGTATTTTTTTAACTGTTTATATTTATTGATTTTACTATAGCATTTTTAAATAATATGATTTGTTTATTATTATTCATTTTCTACTACAAATTTATAATATTATAATCTGATGATGTGATAAATAAATTTTTACTATAAGGTTTTAAGACCTTCTCATTATATATGATATTTAAAAGTTAAGAAGCATAAAATATAAATTATATTTATATTAAATGTATATTTAGAATATATTAATCCTGACCAAGCATAAAATCCGCTCATTCATGTTTACAGGGTGATGGTCGAATTTTGTGGCTTTAGGTTCAAACATTCACCTCGACGAATAGCGGTTTCGGCGTGTGTTCATCGTGAATTGCAGATAGTCGCCCGTTCGTCTTCCGTATATTTCACGGTATTTTAACACATCTTTATTTTTCTGTATTATTGATTTATTTTTACATTTGAAATCGTTGTTAATTCCATGTAAATGTGCATAGATTTAAGTTATGATGACTGGTTGACTTTTTAATGACGTATCGCTTTAGCATTTTGTAAGCCTGGAATGGGAGTTTAATTTCTTTTATAATGAACGAAAACTTCTCTTTTTTGTAATTGCTTTTAAATAAAAAGACTTGCTTATAATAACCACTTTAAAGATACTGCCTTTTATGGAGGTTAAGCCTAGGAATTAATTCCAAAAGTATATTTTACTCTATATAAAAACGAATTATCATGGAAGATACGCCTTTTTCCATTCGTTCATTGTGACTTAATTTTATTACAGTTTTCAGCATATGAACTTAAAGAATCAGTTAATGCATCTTTATTTTAATAAAACCTTTGTATTAATTATATTTCTGTCTGTACTATGAAATTTTCTGTCGTCAGTGATGGTGAACAAATTTAAGTGAAATGGCAGTCATATGTTTGAATTTTAAGCAAATGCTCTAGGAATTTTCTTCTACTGTTTAATGTAAACCGTTGTATTTAGGAAGCATACAAAGTCACAGTATAAAAAAGGACGTTGAACTCGGTTTTTAACTTGAGTAAGTTATTTCATGTTGTGGTAACAACCACTAAAATGCAAAAATAACATTGCAAATTGCTATTACATTAACTTATATAGAAACGACCATAGTAAATCCTTCATGTCGAGTGTTGAAAAGTAACAAAAAAATTGAAATAAGAAAATTCAGAGAACTTCTAGTCAGAGAATATTTGTACTCAGAGAATGCTAGACCCGACGATGCAAAAAAGGTGCCTCATCTTTTAGAAGTTGATAAAAACCCTCAAGCCAAATCTATTAGAAGGAATTGCCATCTGTACAATTAGTCAAAAATCTTCAAAATTGCATCCCTCTGCATTGATATACTTCTTGAGGTGGTGTTGCTAGACCTGGAAGGCATCCCGGAAGACCTTCTGGATGTTCTTTAGAGCCGATATAACATAAGCTTGGGTGGTTTCAATCATGGCCCAAAGTTTCCTTTTCAGAACTCATTTTAAGTGAGGACACAAAAAAAGTCTGGGAGAGATAGGTCACAGCTGTAGGGAGACTGGAGAACCAATGGAGTATAGGTCCTGGCCAAGAAATCATTGACAACGAAAGCGCTGTGGCGTAGCGCATTGTCATGATGATGTTTCCATGCGTCTTTGTGTTCTTTGGTTACAATGCGATAAGTGGTTGTTTACGTCATGTTTAGAGTTTCCGCTATCCATTCAGAGTTCAAAAAATCATGTACAAGCATCACATTTTCGTCGTCAGCAACCTCTCGTTGCTCTGTGAATGACTCGTGCAATCGGAGAACTTGTAATATGGACATGGGACCTTCACTGACCCGAGCTGTTTATTGACCCCACTATTTGGGGCCATGCCAGCCCGCACAACAAAAATGCACGCTAGGGTGCAAAAACCGAAAAAATTAATAACCATGTTCTGCGAGGATCTGCTATTTCTCTACTACTTGTGGCCAATTGCGCTTTGAGCGCGGGGGGATGAACTAGCTAAGGGATAGAAATACCTAGCTATATAATACATAAATATATACGCAAACATAGTAGTAAATAATTTTATGATAAACATATACAACTATAAATGATAGGGAAAAGGGTATTTGAGCTCTGCTTGCGACCTCGGAAGGGTGTGAGTCTGCTGAGTTTACTGGTTACCGAGGAGAGGGCCTCTACAACCCTATTAAAGTCATAGAAGGCCCCAGGAATGCATTTTCCCCCTAATTTATTACAGAAAGCTCTGAAACTGGAGGGAGTGTCCAACCGGTCCAAATTCTGGAGTGCTGACACAACGAAATAGTGCCTTCTGTAATTTTAGTTGATTTCAATTCTCGTATGAAAAATGTTTATTACCTCCAAAGACAATTAGCTTAATTTAATCGGAGACCTCTTGAAGACAATTTCAAATGAAAAACATTTTGCAAATACAAGACAAGGTGTTAAAAACTGATTTTTTATTGTGACGAAATGCTGTGAAAGAAGAGTTTTTGATTTTCTCAATGCCTATGATGAAAAGAATTAAACTTCTACCTTACACAATAAATATGTACCATAAACAAGCACAATAAATATTTACTATTATTTTTAGAAATGGATCGTCTATTGAGATTGGGCGGCGGAATGCCTGGACTCTCGCAGGCACCCCCACCTTCAGACGCACCTGTGGTTGATACCGCCGAGCAGGTTTACATATCATCTTTGGCATTATTAAAAATGTTAAAACACGGAAGAGCTGGCGTACCCATGGAAGTCATGGGCTTGATGTTGGGTGAGTCCCGTTTCACTATAAATGTTACAAATATAAGATATAATTTTTATATTGAACTGTGAATTAAAAGAATGTTTTATTAATTTCAGGCGAATTCGTTGACGATTATACTGTGCGAGTTGTAGATGTGTTTGCTATGCCGCAAACAGGTACGGGTGTTTCAGTAGAGGCTGTCGATCCTGTCTTCCAAGCGAAAATGTTAGATATGCTCAAGCAGACCGGACGGCCTGAAATGGTCGTTGGATGGTAATGTTCTTTGTAGTTTTTAATAATCTTAATTTAATTTTAATTTAATAATAATCATCTAAGAAATATTTATTTCATTACTGTAAAAAATTAACAACATGAAAACTTTTGGAAGTTTATACTAATGCAATATCTGGCGAATATGGTGGATAAGGTAGCAATTCCCAATTGAGTTCACTAATTTTTTCCTGTGTTACTTTAACTGCATGGGGTCTAACATTATCGTGATGCAATATTACGCCTTTTCGGTTGATTAAATTCGTCCTTTTTTTTAATAACATTGCATTTATTCTGTCTAATTGTGAGCAGTAAATTTGTGCATTGATAGTTTCTCCTAGTTTTAGAAACTCAAAGTGTATTATTCCACCACAATCCCACCATATGCTCAAGAGGACCTTTTTTATAGTCAAAGACAGTTCAGGAGTTGGTACAGCCGGTTGATTAGTTGAAAGCCACTGCTTAGTTCTTTTAACATTGTCGTATAATATCAACCCTTTTTAAAGTGGAAGAGTATAAGACAGCGAATATGTTCTTCTGACGGCTGCATCTCTGTCATGATGTAGATAATGAGCTTATTCTTATCTGTTGATACATCAGATTGTGATAAAACTTCGTCCGCTTATTGCTAAGGATTGTGCGAGTAACATGGGCATAGTCTAATATATAAAAAACAATGTTTGTTTGTCCGTATTTAATGTGCTTCCGTACCGTTCATCCAATTGCGATAAAACTTTGTCAACTTACTGTTTACACTTGTGGGAATAATATAGGCATAGTAAAAATATTGCATGGATGCACCATGTTGGCGCATATTGATCTGGTGAAATGAAGTTTGGGATGTGGAGACGGAGAGAGAAAGGATGCGGGCGCAATACAGTGGTTAAGTCGGTCTTCGAGACGAGAGCGAGTGTGCATATTCTTTTGCCTCCCAGCCTTTCAGCTCGCACTAGACGTGGCCTGAAGCAATAAACCACATACTGCGTTTCTTTTCAATTAATTATTAAACACCGGGTATTCCATTCCCATGCATTGTAAATGCCTCATTAATGATACAGGGAGCAGCAGGGAAACTATCTTATTTGAAATATGCGCCCTACAGTGACAGTTTTTCTGACAAGGGTTGGGATGACGCTCTAAGGCGAACACACACTTCTCCCTCATTCACTGAATAATCGTTCCGCTCTTTCAAATGAATGCCACCCCACCATTCTCGGAATAAAAACTATTGTTTAAATTTTATATAATAAATTATTATTAGCATTGGTTAATAATGTATGTATTGGATATAGAGCTAAATTATATAATTTAATTTTCAGGTACCATTCCCATCCCGGTTTTGGATGCTGGTTATCAGGTGTTGATATCAACACTCAGCAATCATTTGAGGCACTCTCGGAGAGAGCCGTAGCTGTCGTAGTAGATCCAATTCAATCTGTCAAGGGAAAAGTTGTCATTGACGCATTTCGTCTAATCAATCCTAATATGATGGTCCTGGGGCAGGAACCCCGTCAGACTACATCGAATTTGGGCCATCTTCAAAAACCATCAGTGCAAGCTCTCATTCACGGTCTCAATCGTCACTATTATTCCATAAGCATTAATTACAGGAAGAACGAATTGGAACAGAAAATGCTATTGAATCTCCATAAGAAATCCTGGATGGACGGTCTCACGCTGTCCGATTATAAAGAGCATAGCTGTCTCAATCAATCGAGTATAGCGGATATGTTGGAGTTTGCTAAAAATTATAATAAGGCGCTCGAGGAAGAAGAGAAAATGACACCCGAGCAATTAGCTATTAAGAATGTCGGTAAACAGGATCCGAAGAGACATTTGGAAGAGAAAGTGGACGTTTTGTTGTCAACCAACATTGTGCAGTGCCTGTGCGCAATGCTTGATGTGCAGGCTTTCAGACGAATAACAGAGACTGACGAATCCGTAGCAAAAAGTATAACCGAGCCGTCTCAATCAACCAGTCAAGCCTAAGAAAATTTGTTTTTAAAGACAATTATTATCCATTAAACAACAATTATATTACTATCTAAGACGTTTTACTAATAAAAGCAATTATCTCACAGTACTTGTTTCATTTATTCAGACAGTTGTTTGATTTAAATGATTCAAATGGATTTAATATTTTGAAATTCGTGGATGTTGAAAAGGTTCGTTGGAAATTGTTTTTTTTTTTTTTATTTTTGGAGAAAATGCACGTGAAATTCATATTTTTGGCAAATGGCATCAATGGATTACTAAATCATTTTCTAAAATAGACAATCGTCTATCATACGTTTGTTATGCCACGATAGTAATAAAATAGAAGAAAATTCTGTTGAATATAACATAATTTATTTTCCACGATTTTAATGACGTGGTAGAGAGATTTTTGTTGTTGCCTGTTTTAAGGGTTGAAACCTTATTGCGGCTGAGGTTTAATAGACAAATATTTGTGTTATTGAATAAATATTATTTTATTATTATGTGGATCTTACAGAAGCATATTGAATATAAGCCACGGAGATTATTATTTAAGCTCGGCTCAATCGAACCTGTGACAGGAATACATTATAAAAACTTTGAACTGATGCATTATACGTTCACAATTTGCTTTGAAATTGTTTCTTGTGATTAACCCATGTATCTCATTAACAAATTGAAGTATCGATAATTTGTGCTGTTTTGCCAAGAAGCCTTTAAATATGTATAATTTTATCAATAAAATTATGTACCTTAAATTGTTTTTCTTTTTATTGAATGGATATTCAATATGCTAATAATTTATATATAGCAGGGATTTTAAGAACATTTAGAAGTTCTTTAAACAAAAATAAGATGATTTTTGTTCGTGTTGTCTTGAGAGCAGGTGTTTGTGTTGATAATTAAGATACTTGCATCATTCTTACCGTTACCAATTTTGTTATTCTCCCTTGACTGTTCTAGAGCAGTGTCATTAGCCGAGTATCATCACTCCCCTGAACCCTTAACCCTGTCCTTTTATTTTCGCAACACATTAATAGGCAAAAATAGCTGAACAACAAAGCAGATGCCGTGCAAGTTGAACGTTAAGAAATATTCCGAAGAAATGAACAAATATTGTGTGCTCATTTATTGAGCCTGGTTCAATATCAAGCTACGGTGGAGTTGACAGAAAAGTGGGTTTACATTAGAACATAGCATATATGTTCTCAAAGGAAGACTCAAAGAATAGAACAGGCACAGAAGGAACGGCAAGCTGATTGCTTTGAGCAGAGACAAACGAAGAATCTCATTTTGCAACAATAAAAAGTCTTCCGTTGTCTTTTATATTGTTTTTAAATCACTGAACCGAGATGGTCAGCCTGAAAAATGAAACCAAACTAGCAGCGTTCCCTGCTAAGACTTCACCCAAACCCGACAATGTCCTTTCAATGATATTAGGGACTACTATTTGTATTGAAGCTCTAATAAATTTTCTATAGAGACGGTCATGAAAGTACTCTTCGATACATTTATCTAGATGACCCGCTGGGTGAGCATTCTAAATGAATTTTGAAGATCATGATACCTTCAATATCGAGCAAACGAGGGGGTGAATGTATGATACAGATGAGATTAATGTAATATTTTCCTATGAATAGATGTTGAGGTCCTACTCCGTGCACTCCAAGGGCGTCGGCAACCAGTAGCTGCAGATTTTTTTGGCACTGAGTCTACCAATACTGCAAGATTTTCAGACAAGAAGTCTTCCTGGCTCCACGACTGCGATGACCCTCGATCTTCCCCTAGATTATTAACTGTAAAAGTGCATTCAGAACATCTTCAACATTCTTCTGTAACTTAAAGGCTTTGAGACGCTTACACATGGTATTAATAAATGGTCAGGCTTCAGGAATTTCACTTGTGTTTTCGGTGCTTTCAATAAAGTAGCATCCAGGATATTTGTAATCCATGATATCGTCGTCTATTCGAATAATTCCTTTAATGCTTTTTGGGGTTTTGCTGAAAACTAACCACATTGTTTACTTAACATTTAGTTTCAGCATCATTGATGTACCGTGTGTGATGAAACCAATAATACAGAATCACCGACATCAGTCTCTCCGATGGTCTCATTAATAATGTGCTCCGAGTATAGATTGAATAATTGTCGAACATCTCTTAAGATTTGAATAAGTCGACTTAGTCCTACAGTGGACTGTTTGTGGCTGGCTAATAATGATGATGATTTTTTATAATTTATTTATGCTTGGAAATGATTATACTTATCTTCCTATTAGCGTTTATTAGTAGTTATTTGAATCCACGGGTTATTGTGTGATAACCTTCTTTTTAAATGAAGTAACGAGCATATGAAAGATTAACGCTGATAAAAACTCACATTTTAATATACGATATGATGAAATAATATATGTTTTAGTTGCTAAATATTGCTTGAATAGGTATATTTTAACTAATTGTATTGGCGAGATTAATTTAGAGGAAGAAAAAAATTATTCAGCGGTAGGAAATGTATTATAAAAGATCTATCGAACAATTTGTATGTATTTAACTTATCAGGCAAACATCTTTTATTATATGAAATACATTGTTCATCATTGAATGTTTTTAAGTATGTATACTGTATTATAAAAATGTTTTTGAGATTCATGGAATCATGTTTATGTAGTTTATATAGTAAAACATCTATCAAATAGCTCATTATTAGAAATTTAGTTTAAAATATACAATTAATTAACTAATGTGTTCGCGGCTTCTTTTCTTATTTGAATCACTAATGAAGCAAAGAATTCTCTTACGCTGGAAATTGAAATGAAAATTTGGTTATTATCCCTAGTCATATTAAATTAATAATAATTTAATCAATACTTAAGATTAGATATCATTCCATTTCCATACTTCCGTTAAAAAGGATGAATTTTAACAACATTCAATATGATGTATTATTTAATCGAACAATACAAATTAATTTTTAATATATGAACTGAATATAAATCTATAACTCGTATAAATAAAGTATACAAATACTGTTTAAATATGCAAATTTACCCAAGCGCAAAAAGTCTTATATGGTACAAAATTATAAATTTAAGTTGTCTGGTGTCGATAAAAATAACTAGTATGGGAGTGTTGTCGTTCGAATGAAAGTCACAATACGGATTACATGTTTGAATTATTTATTGAAATGATTCATACATACACACATATATACAAAGATAGAAACATAGAGGACATTCAAAGACATATTTCATGACGTTTATAGATTGCAGTAGACGTTTTGCGGCATAGTCAGCCTTCTGAGGCAACGTACGCCCCAAACGACAAATATGCATTTATACATGGCATATATTAGGCTGTATACGAAGAGATAGTGTTGATAGTAATGCTTCAAATTGTGACGGAAGGAGCTTCCGAACAAAATTATAGCGCAGAGCTCACCTGCTTTCAGGAGGTATAAGAGCGAGAACAGGTACAGGAAGCTAAATCTGTATCTGAATTTCATTTTTAATTAAGGGTTATGTTTTTCAGACGATGAATAAATTGATCGTTGGTCCAATCGATACCGAAGATGGTGTCTTCGAGGTCGTTCGTGTGAAAAACTTGTTTGATTGTAACGACAATATGGTAGTATCGGTAGAGAATGTATACAATGGCTTCCTGTTGCTTCCCCTTGCTGCTTGGGGCGATGAATTGAATTGCCAGACAGGGAATTTTCTCCTTGCTCGTCTTAGGTGTATGTTTGATTCTATTTTTAGGGCGATGGACACAGCAAATGTTCACACACACCAAAATGTACGTGCAAAAATTCAGCAGATGCGCTTTATCGATTAGATTCCAGTTACTCAGTTGGCCAGACATGCGGAACAGGTTATTGAAGTTCGGTTGCATTCGTGGTAGGAAGGGTGGATCAATAAAACAGTGCAATGTAATGGGAATGGCGCTCCCGTCAAAATAAGCGTTGCAATATGATTAATGCGAGGGAATTATAATTTATTATGGCAATTTAATATAACATCACGTTTGATATATGGGGCTATATAAATTAAAGGCCTGTACCGTGATAATTAATGCGCCTCATATATTTTACACGGATTAGGACCAAGTGCGCATGCGTCGTCCCTGTCAAATGCTTATATGACAATTGAAAGGAATTTTCAGGGCATTTTTAAAAAAATCCAATGATATTTGTTAAAAATACTAATGCTAGGACTTCGAACCGTTATTTTTTTCATTTCTATTTTCGGTTCAGCTGCGAGAGATTATTATTTTTTTTTTTTTTAAATGTTTTTGTTTACATTAAAAACTTATTTTCTAGCATAATTTAGAACATTTTATTATTTCTTTTCCAATTTCAGTTCATTTTGGTCATATCGGTTTTCGGTTCAGTTCCGGTTCGAAGTACTGATTCAGAGCCGTAACGAGGGTATAAGGCGCCCGTGGCTAGTATTCAACTTTCCCCCCCCCAACTTATTAAAAAAAAAGGTTAAATAATACCATTATGAATGCAATATATTAAATATTTTAATAATGTAAATTTTAAAATAATATACGAAGATAGTCCCAAAAGTACCCGACCTAATGTATTGTTGCCGGTTGCTGTTTTTAAAAAAATACTAAGTTTAAACGAAGCCGTACGAGCTGCCAAGACGAACAACGCAGCGGTCGACCAATCACCTCAGAAATGGTGAATAAAATCCAGAAAATGGTATTGGATGACCGTCGATTGTAAGTGCGCAAGCTAGCAGATTTGGTGGCCTTTCAAAAATGCTGTACATCGCATATTGATTGAAAATTTGGTCATGAGAAAGCTGTGCGCAAGATGGGTGCCGCGTTTTCTCACAATGTAACAAGAACAACTTTGTAATGATGTTTCGATCGAGTGTTTGGCGATGGTTCGTAGCAATAAAGCCGAGTTTTTACATCAATTCAGAATGAAACATGGGTCAATTATGTTCAAATCTGAGGAACATAAGGACCCTCCACTGATATGAGCTGTTTATTGGTCATGCAGATTTTGTAACTTAAAACTAAAAAAACTAGCTAAGATAGCAGCATAAATTAGTAGGATAGATAAATATCGTTCGCGACTTCATTTGGCACGAGCCACCTATGTAAGTTAGCCTCTGAGAGAGCTTCCGTGATTGTACAGATGATAGAGAATGCCGCAAAAAGCCCTAAAATAGAACGGAGTAGCCACAAGGTCTGCATGTCCAACCGGTCCGTTTTTCGGATCACTAACATGACGAATGAGCGCCTCGCGATCGGACGCCATTCTACAAAATCTACTGCCCTGATTAATACTAATATGCTCAGAATATTGATCATATTCTTCATAATATTACTGATTATTTATGTAAAAATATATCATTTTTATTATTATAATTTAAGGATGATATTTGTTTTATCTGTGGATTAAAATTAACGTTTATAAAATATTTGTTTAATACATTTTAATACAGTTAAAAAATGGAGGGTTATCTTTAAATCAGATATCCAAAAGAGGGCATTATTTCTCTATCGAATGAAGTCCATGAAGTGTCTAAATTTGAATTTCGCAATGCTTAATGAGAGCGTTCGTCAGAGCAAAGTCTCGCAGCTGGAGTCTCTCTCTTGCTCAATGATTTGAGCATCGCGAACTGAAGAGTAATTTTTCGAAACTTTTTCCATTTCTAATGATACCCACATGATGTAACAAACAATTTAAAATATTTGTGATAAATATTAATATTTAAAATAAAAAATGGATTCGCATGAAATATTTCCATTGTCCATTTATACACTCATATTTCAAAATCCACCGAACCGATTTAAGTCATTTAAAATGTATAAAAATTTGCATGGTTTTTTAAATAATTATTCTGTATATTATATTCAAATTATCAAAAAGTAGCATATTTAAATTGATACCAAACTGATACTGAGACTGAAAAAAAGTATTGTATCTTAAACTTTTCGGTTTTCGGCTCTGTTTTTATGACTATTTAAGCGATTTGGAACAACAAAGGGGCTACAAATTTAAATTTTAAAATGCCGAAATATGTCCGTGAAATATTTATTCCATAAGCAGAGGCGGAATTATTAAAATGCAAATGAGGCCGTAAGACGGTAGGCATTTGTTCTGTTACCCGTTGTTCAGCATTTTCTTCAAATTTATAAATAGAGCGATCGTTTTGCGTAGGCGATAGACTGTAAAGGAGGGTAACCCTCCCCCAATATGTTTCGAATGGCATTTGCGCAGGGGCTGTCCTCATCCTACCCCACTATTGCGTCAGACGCCTAACCTTCGCAGGGAGTGTGTGCGAAAGGCTATAGGAAAGGTTTGAAATATCACTGTTTATTTATAGGGAGCTATTAAAACCTACGCTGGATAAATATAACCTTAAGCATCTGACAAGGATTAAGCCCCCAAAAATGGAGCAAAACTCAAACAACATGTCTGCGAGCCGAGAGAAAGACAAAGAGGGTGTTGAATTATGAAAGATCACGTTCGAAGATTTATCTGAAAGACGTCCTTCTTCAATAATATATTAACTCAATTGAAGTATATTCGTTATTGTAAAGCCTTAGGATTGAAATGTATTTATTTATATATTACGATAATATCAACACGTTGCGATCCGGAGGGCTTACAAGCCCGTCCATGATGAACACGATCAAGCAGAGTATGTAGACACTATATCAAATTGATACAGAGTATGTGATACAATTTTCTAATTAGATTCCTAGATATTCTTGCAGTATAACGACGTGAAATGATTAAAATACTATTGCATAGGGGTATCGTAGGGCGCAGACCCCGAGTGTCACCCCACCCCTCATGTATGCTCTTCAAAATGGTTCCATAGATCTGTTCACTATCGGATCATGGAAATATGCCATATAAAAGCGCAGAAAGGAAGAACAGGGCAATAAAAATAAGACTTATATATCCAGATTATTATCGTTATGCTCGGAGTAAGACAGTTATGAGATATAAATGAATGTGTGTCAGCGTGCGTGCAGTTTGAAAGTTCCAGATACATTCCTGTACCGTTCATCCGATTGCGATGAAACTTTTGTGAATTATTGGGCGTGTATCCAAGAAGGTTTTTAAATTGGTACAAGTATTATTTATGTACGGAATTTGATTTGCGAGACGTTTAACGGATGCACCATGTTGGCGCATATTGGTCTGGTAAAATTAAGCAAGATGGGGAGAAGAAGGATGCGTGCGCAATGCAGCGGTTAAGCTCCGCTCACGGGAGAGAGTGAGACAGTCGGTCTTCTGCGTTTCTTTTCAAATAATTACTAAGTACGCGTGGCATTGCAATGCATGCCGAGTACTCGTTAATATGAAATAAATATATGATTTTGACCAATAAGAGCAAATTGAAGAGTCCTTTGTCCTGTTCGGTAGACACATTTCATGGTAATTATTCCTCTTTTAATCAATCACCTTGCTATTTTGTTCATCATCCATGAAAACATAATTAAATAAACAAAGAATGATAATGGATGCCTGTTATCGATTCATTGACAATGGACTTGTATAAATGATTATTTAGCCTTTGCATGTTTAAGGTGGGATCGATATTGACCCCTAATCCTAACTTGAATATAATAATTAAAGAAAATGCCCAAGCTTGAGATTTATTTTGGTCCAATGAAGCTGATGTGATGAAATAAATTTGCATACAATTGCGCAACTATGACATTGTAGTGTTTAGTGCGCAGGCTAAACGGCCTGCATCTTCGATGGTTAAAAGCGGCCATCCCACTCTTTTGTTCCCCCATCTCCCTGCTATCCCTGTTGCCGTCCCTTTCTGCCGGTGCTGCCATCTCGCTGACGTCACACAACTACCATGACCAGAGGCAGACAACTCGACCTATCGTTCCAGAACATTATTTATTTTCATTTATCATTCAACTATGACAAATTTCTATAAGACACACTATTAAATAGCGATGGCTATTTCAGATGCGATTATTCATAAATTACATAAGCACGCGAAATTGCGATATTCCATTTCGGCAATTTGATCACGAAGAGTACATGAATTTTGACTGCTCGTTGTGCAAATTTATGTTGCAATTTTGAATTATTTTAGTCGAAGACAGATGTCGCCGTTTGTCGAGTAGCAAATGTTGAAAAACTTTCAATAGTCATGCTATTCCTATTCATGAGCTTGGATATGATTGGATCTTCGCGGAAAGATCATAACATAAATATGTGAAAAGTAGAGAAAAACTCCGATAAATAACAGACGAAATAAAATGAAAATCCTGAATATTTTATACAAATAGGGAAAACTCACCTTATTTATTCTTCATATTCAATTGACATTATTATATGCGATTTTTTTTAAATATTGATCATGTCTCATCATTCACATTACAGACTGTTGACTCTAATATTAAAAACCTTTATAGCTTGTATTTATGCAGTCTTAGGCCTGATCCACACTATGGTGCCAGTAACGGTTCGATCTCGCTCTCGGTCTCGGTCCGGTCAAATATTCTCATACAAAAAACGGGATTGGAACGATCCTATAGTGTGAATACTCTGATTGTTTCTTGTGTAAGAATATTTGATCGGACCGAGACCGGAGCGAGATCGAACCGTTACTGGCACCATAGTGTGGATCAGGCCTTAATTAGCTTCTTGCATATCCTGTGTATAGTTTAAATAAGAATAAGCAATTGTCTTGCAATATATTTAAGCTGGTATTGGTAATGCTTGAGGAAGTTGCTCATCATGCTGATCTGCGCTCTCAGTCTACAAAACCGAGGGTATCTTCTTTACAAGACGCAGGAAACTCGTTCCTCTACGATTAAAGATCGACTAGCATGGAATCAAATTCTCCAGGATACCTGGGGGTACAAATTGATGACAATCTCCGATTCACGGAACACACGGATCGCTGAGGATCTGGTCAGACTGATGCTTAACATCGGAGGGCAACTAATTGAAGAAAATTGTACAACAAAGTAGTGTGCACGGTGCTTTTGTACGGTGCCCCAATATGGGTCTACGCATTACAAGTCCAAAGGGCTAGACTCAACATGGCTAGGATACAGTGCAGAAACGTGATCAGGGTGGCTGCTACATATCGCACAATGTTAAAAGACGCCATACTGTTACTGATTGCCATACCGCCTATTGATCTGCTCACCCAAGAGAGACAGTCTGCCCAAAAAGGTGCAAAAAAGAAGGCTGAGATAACACCATGGTGGTGTGGCAATCCTGACGGAACAGCTCCACAAAAAGTCGGCGAACAGGTTCTTACCGAACATGGCTGCTTTGAAGCATCTCTATAAAATATCCAAGGGGACAAGCCCGGAATACCATCACCAACCACAAGGAGCAAGTTCAACTGCGCAGCATGGAACGCCGAAAAGGATGTGCTACGTAAATAAGTCAGTAAATATTCTCCCGCCTGTTTGTATGATCCCTTCAATGCCCGCTAGGGCATGGGATGCCTCCAATTCCAATTCTACGACTCGAATAATGAAGCCGTCCAGTATAGTACATGAGGCGTCATATAAGCGCCAGTCAAGGTTATAAACGAAATTAGGGCTTTAATAAAGTGCGACGCATGTGCCAGGCCAAAATCAGCAATAATATGTCTGTGAGTCAGTTTAGTTGGAGACGTAAGTCAGATCTGGGCTTTTGATTCTTTAAAGAGTTTCCAGGTAAGTCTTGGGATCCGACCAATCGTCTTGGCCGCAGGAAGACCTCGTCTTCTTGTCGGCTTTTCCGATTTCGTAACCATGATCTTTATCTTCTCGTGTGAACAAAGACCTGGATAAAGGAGTTGTATTTTATTCGCTCCTGCTCTCTCCTGTGGATCTTTTCTACGAACCGATAGTAGACGAACCCGGAGAGGCCGTCCATTTGAAAGTGTAACGTTGAAGCGGGGCGCTCTCGGAGGCAAAATCCCCGGGCGATTTTCTGTCCCTACGTGCTCGTTGGGATGCATGCATATGCATATGCAGTCGGTAAAAAGCAATCGGTCGGTATGCAGGTGCAATGTCTCCGCAGGGCCACAAGAGATGGCGCTGTTAAAATAACACATTGCACCTGAAGAGAGATGGAAGATGTCGCTGTTAACAGCGCTACTACATGGGTATGGTAAATCGCCCACGCTACATTTCTTAAAGCTGTATTTATTTTGGAATATTCATACTTAAATTATAAATCTTACTGCATCAAAGACTTTTTCGTGGAAAATGATATTTGTTTTGTTCATCCTAAACTGTTTGCGGAAGTAAGTAGGTTAGACCTTGACGGTGCAAAGTTACCCGGCAAACAAATCGTTTTCCTATTTCAAGGAAACCAAACAGACCGGATAACGCCCGATTCGAAGTCCAAGTTCAATGTCTATTTCGGGGATAAGTAATAAAGTGAATAAAATCGATAACAGAATTGAAAAGTTTCCAATACACCCACTATGTTAGGGGGCGGGGGGGGGGGATGAGTCAAGTGGGAGCTTTGAACCCGATTCCTCATTTAGTGCTTTTAGACTATTCGACCGCGGGATTTTCAGATATGTCACTGAAAAAATAAAATAAATAATAATAAACGGGCATTCTGGAGCTGTCAAATCGAGCGCATGACACCTGACGTCACGTCCACCCACCGCCATTTAAAAATCGAAGCTGTCAAATTCGCAGCTGTCGCGTGCTAGCATTTTCGGCCAATACGACAAATCATAATAAACAGCCGTCCGCGGTGAGTATCTTTATTTATTGCGATGATAAATCATTATCAGGGGATTTCTTATTCGCTAAGCCATACTCTTTTATGTACTCGAATTTAAATAAATCATTGTGATGTATTTCGGTGTGCATGAGAGAATTGCTATTTTTCATTTGACGGGTCGTGCTTAAACATCATCTTTCTCGATATACAACAAGTCATTCATTGAGATATTTCATCGAGGATGTTCTTCGAAACGACTCATGTCAATCTTCAGAATACTTTTGCAGTTAGAATTATCTCCGAAAAATAATGTACAGACGGCACAAGAACTTGTTGGTCACATTTAAATCTACACAAATTTAAATATCACACGATCATTTTGTAATAAAAGTATAATTATTACTCCAGCTGCTTATTATCCATTATTCAATCCAAATCTTGGAAACACAATTCGTTTTGTTTCTTGAAAGATGACGCCACTAATTTTTATATTTTAAGCATAGTTCAAATACATTTACAGACATTATATAGAATTTATTTGTAAGTTTTTCCGATTTACAATTCATATTCAGACTGTTTTTGTAGACTTATCATTTTAGTCATCCAAGAAATGATTGTATTGTAAATATTCATATTAGGTACTCCCAAAAGAAATCCATTATTTTTACACGCTCTCAGTTGAATATGGTTGTAATTGAGGATTTATGGTATGGGACTTGAACACAACCAAGGCCATAAAAACCATCAATGCATTTTATGGATCAGTTCTAACAATAAAAAAAAGAAATTTTTGTTTAACTTTCATTAAGATCTGCTACGATCTTGCTTGGGGCGCAAAACGCAGAATACTGACCCGATCGAAAGTTGAACATGCTTTTTATTTTACTTAACCATTCTACTTTACATTCTACAACACTGATTAATTCTGTCGTAATCGTTCTGTAGACATGTTCAGATATGGCATCCGACCTCGAAGGGCTCATTCGTCATGTCAGCGATCTGAAAATCGGACCGGTTGGACACAGTGACCTTGTGGCCTCTCCGTCCTCTTTTAGGGCCTTTTGCGGTATTTTTTATGATCACGGAAGCTCCCTTAATATGTTTTTAAAACAGCAACTGCCATCTATACGTTAGGTCGGGTATTTTTGGGACTATTTTCTTATATTATTTCCCCCCATGTTCCCCCACGTTCCTTTGTCTCAGATGTGAAGTGATGGATCCATATTTCATCCATGGTTATGAATTCACCATTTCTGGAGGAGCTATTTGCTATAAACCTCTTAAACTAGGCGAAACGATAACTGCTGAAGTGAATTAACAATTAAGATTAATTAAAAGGCGGTTATATTTTATATTGACTTGTGTAAAAAAAATAAGAGATAAATTGGCAGTCGAAGAAAATAATAGATTTCTTTCGGGACAACCTAATATTTATACAAACAAGTCTCATTCAAATGAAAATATACTTACATATTTTTATATGTTTATGTTATATGTTTTATTAATGATCTAATTATTTCAACATGTACTGTCAGCCACTGGTGCTTGCCACGGCGCACTGGTAAAAATCAATGTCAGTCACCGATGACTGACACGGCGTGAATTTTAAAATAATGCAAAGCATTATATTATGCATAGCCTTTGTGACGTTATTCACGAATTTTAGTACTATAAAGGTCAATGCATTATTGAAGACAATCGATTTTCTGGTATTTTTATGGAATTTGTTGAATGTGACCTTATTTATTTTTAGGCTGTATATAATTTTAGACTCTTGTAGTAAATAGTTTGGTTGTTCTTTCATGCCTTCAGGCTGTGAACCTTTCAAATGTCAATTTTTCTGCTAAAATTCTCATTGAATGTCAATTTTTTTTTATATTTATTCTTTGATGTTACAATAAAAACCATTTGCTTTCTTGTTATATTTTTATTCGGTTCGTATGAAAACCATAAAAAGGTGCTATTATTATACAAACACCTTTGAATATCCAAAAAATAAGTACTCACTCTATGAGTCACTAGAGAGAGCGCGTCGAAAGATGTTTTTTGGTCTTTCTCGATTGGGTTGATGATGTGATGTACGGAAGAAAAAGTATTTCTTTTTAGAAAGATGAAAAGTAATTCATAATTTTTTTAAAAAATATTTATCTACATTTATCTATATCTACAACGGAGTGACAAGGTCTGTTTCCAACCGGTCCGTTTTTCAGATCGCTGACATGACGAATGAACGTCTCGCGAAGATTTACTCCAATCATATTCGAGTTATTTTTGTAGTAACGGACATAAAATTGTATTAAAATATTAATTATGTACCTTTTTATACTTCGGACATGTCAGTCTGTCCTTGATCACGGAATAACCGATTGTGACCGAATGTAAATCTGTTTCATACAGGAAAACTCCTAAGATATTTTGATATATTTGGAAAATTTTCAAGCGTTATGATTTAATAAATTTTCCTCGTCGAATACATTATGAATGAATTTCGGATATGAATTTTTTCTATTATAAAATTTCATCATGTCATATATCAGCAAAAAATGAATGTCTTCATTTCGGACAAGTTTTGCTTACAGAGCTAATGGAAAATATGATAGACTTTTTCTACGTCTCTAGGTTTTTTTTTAATAATGTTCTATACTTTTATTGATACTCTGTCGATTCCATTATAAGTTATGGAGGCATGGAAATTGAAAAACACTGACCCCATTACTCTTTCCCAGCAACAGCTGTTGATTCTTACCACAAATTACACTTTGTCCAGGCAAATATTTTCTTTTCGGGATGTACACGTAACGTATATTTTTGTCCGTAACTCAAAATAATTACACAGCAATAAACGAGAACTAAAATACATATTTTAAATAGATCAGGCGCCATCGAGCGTTCATTGTGTTCTTGTGTGAAATCTTAACGCTAGACTGGCTACCTTGATGCTTCTGTCTATTTTTCCTGTTTACGTTTCGCGATTTTCTTTTCTATCTAAAGTGTCCTTGTCAGACGAGACGTTTCCTCGTAAAAGGGCCCAGACAAAATGTTTATCACTTCTTTTAGAAATATACGATCAGAGACTCGACCTTCCTGGGCCACACCCTAAAGAAGTTCATTGGCATAATATTTCCCAACACGTTGATTTTTCTGATGTGTGAGTTTTTATTTTATTTTTTTTTGGCGGCAAATGACCTTCAACAACTCCACCGAAATGACACGTGTCATTTTTTGAGTCAATGATGTCAAAATGTCAAGCCAAAATTTCAGGAAAATACTTATACCTCAAAAAATGCTCAATTTAATTTTCTTGAATAGTGTTGACTAAATAGCTATTTGAAACGCTCAAATTTTCATATTATTTAGTTGATGAATATATTCAGATTTATCATTTAGAAAGCTGGTTGAATGATATTTGCCAAATTTGCTAGTTGCATGCAGAACAAATTGGAAAAAGAAGTGAATATTACTCATGGATATAAAGACAATATTGTTACAAAGAGCTCCTGTGTTGCAAAATCACGTGCAGGCTGTGCTGTGCTTCGCCCTGCACTTATAAAAGAGAAAGATAAGCCCCCATAGGCAGAGCCATAACGAGGGTATGAAGCGCCCGCGGCAAATATTTGACTTGCCCCCCCTCCTCCTCCCAATTTTAAAAAGTTAGCCACTGAGGGATCATCCGTTATCGTATCAATCATAGAAAATATCGCAAAAAGTCCTAAAAGAGGACGGAGAGGCCTGTGTGTCCAACCGGTCCGCTTTTCGGACCGCTGACTTGACGAATGAGCACTTCGCGATCGGATGCCATACTCGAACATGTCTACAGAGTGATTGTGAATTCTCATTACAAAACGAAGTTGTGCGAAGAAGACTGATTAGATGCGTTGTTTAAATTTTGCAAACAGTCCGAAATATCTTTGCCTTTATTTTATTGCGGGCTTATGCCGGCTGGATCGATCCAACGCTTGAGCGATAACGAAGAAAGTAGGGATTAGATAACTTAGTATTATATAATAAAAACGGTCAGTCAATCAGTATTGATTCAAGTAAAGTAGAATGGTCTAGTAAAATAAAAACCATGTGCAACTCTCGACCAGGTCGGTATTTTGCGTTTTGCGTCCCAAGCCCAGTTGCGCCCGTGGCGGGCGCCTGCTTTGCCACCCCCTTGTTACGGCCCTGCCCATATCGAATCGATCGATATTCGATATCGAATCGTGAACAATGCGACAAGAGAAGAAGAAATGGTCAAGTGGTAAGAAAAAGCACATCTTCCGCGACCAAGACTTTTGGTCGACCTTTTCACTTCTTTCCTGCATGTTTGCATCCCTACTCGCGCATACGCACTCGCTGGAGAGTGGAAAGAGACCGTCGTTAATCTCATGAATTGTATTTTAATGCGAAATATATTTAATATCATTTTATGGTTTTTATAAGGGCTATAAACTGAATAAAAACATTTTATTTGTTGGAAACTTTTTCCTTTTAAATTATTTAATTTCTCAGACAACAAAACCTTCCAATCTTTCATCACCTATTGAAAAGGATAGCATATATCAATGGCATCAGAGGCTAGAATTTTGGATCCAACGATAAAAAAGATTCACCTTCTCGAAGTGGTTTGATTATATGCTCCTTGTTGAAGTATCGCAGTTAGACCTCTCTTTCTTAAAGGTTTGCTGAAAACACCTCGGACTGAAACCATTCACCCTTTACTGTCGACATGTTATTCTTAGATTAATTCCTTGTATGGTAATAAAAGAGTTTTAAGCAATAAATTCTTTTAACCAAATCCATTTATCTGTCAGGACCGTCGCAGCGTGTATGAAGCTTGTACATAAATAAATACACACTGTCGATAGCACACAATATTCGGTAATTTCTTCAAGTAAACATAAACAATACACCTGAAATCGATTCATTATATCATTCATATATCATTATTAGTCGATAAATTTGGGTTAACGATCTATACAATCGTACGATATACGCAAGATATTCTTTCCGTCAATGTCTTCAAACTCAACGTGTAAGAATGCTGAATCACTGGAATTCGGACACAACACTGTGTCTTACCTCTTTAAAGGATTAATAGCCAATATTAATTCAGACTATATCATTTTGCATTAATACTATATACGGATGCCTTCATTGGACGCATTGTTAAGAGCCCATTCTATTGTTTTGATAGACAGTACTCAAACTTCAATGGTGATCAAATTTTTGGCAAATCATAACTCTAATAAAAGGTAGCTTAAAAGCGATAATTCCAATGAAATCTTTTATGAAAATATGAATCTTTTTATTATTGGCAGCCTCAGATTGCTGAATCGCATGCCGCCATTTCCATCTGTCCTGAGTTTTTTCCCTCCAATTGCCCAAGTCCAGGCATGCAACGTCTATCTCAGCGTAGATGAAGTCTTGTGATGGGTCTACTGCTACTCTGTGAGTCCACAAGATGCTTCGCCGTACATGTCCATGACCTCTCGATTGGACCTCATGGCTTCGGAGTATGAAGTCTTGTTTCGGAGAGGATCAAAAATCTTTCAAATATTGAAATAATTGATATCGAATATTAATCCATTGACGCTCGTCAATGAAGACAACTGGCATTTGGATTGTCAATTATAAGCATGACCATAATTAGGTGGAGACAGTGTGCCTCAAACGGGACATCATTCAAATTGATTAATAGAGCCGAAACTGTCAATTTTGATGATAATTCAAGCAATAACCGTGACCGTGAACGATGAAATTAATATCATCACGCCATTGTTCCATCGTTCGGTAATGGAGGGATTTACATCGGGCATCAGCTGAGATACTGTATGTATTTGATCCCATTTTTGTGGGGAAAATCGTGTACTAACCCAAATATTTGGAGTCTACTTTTAGCAGAGATCTATATCAGTGGAACAGGAGTGGGCAGAAGCAAGACAGTTCCAAAACAACGAAAGATCTGTCATATTTGCGTCGATTCGAATGTCTTTTCTGGATCACCTTCGGTTGGTTTATATCAGCAGTAGGTCGTCGAAAATGTGTATTATCTATATTTGATGATGATCTAGTGACCTCTGTTCTAGTATTAAAGCTAATTTCGTTATAAAAGATGGCGTTTTTAAATTTTATTTGATAAAATTCTTTGGATATGGATCACTTCGTACTTGTTGATTTAACTATTCAATAAATTGCAGACAAGCTGAATCATGCAAGAATATACAATCGATAAGGTGTGTATATAATGTCATTGAAAACGACATTTTAACATGATGTAAAGGCGTAAACTGATATGTAAACCCGGCTAAACAACAAAAAGTCTAATGTAGACTTAGTGGAACTGCAATTTCATAATGTATGTACTTCAGGAAACCTGATCTTGAATAAATGTGATGGGGTAAGATGATCGTGGCAAAATGAAAAAGCACTCAGCAATAAAAAAGTACTTTCAAATATTCAACCTTTGACCTATTTCGTTCTTTTAATTCCGCGTCTCGATATTTTAAATGGCTTACGTAAGACTTTAAAAGGATTACGGACGATCCAATCTGAAAGAGATTGATGGCCAACAAAGTAAAGTGCAAAAAAATCGCAAATCCAAGGGAAAAAAGGACGAAATCTCAGCATAATTGGAATTTATTTAATTAATTTGCTTTATCCCCGAACGAACGTCAAAGTCTCAAGTATTTGCTATCGATCTCGTCTTAATAATTTCGGTATAGCAATCGCGTGCCATACTAAAATTAATCAACTATATCCTATCACGACATAGTGGCGGCCCGCGATACAGAACCTGCGTTTAAAACAAATTTATATCGCATCGAGATAAGTATTTTTGCACGTTATATTTAGTGATTAATTTAGATTTTATGGTTTAAAAAAAATCATAATCATGACGAAAATTTGTTTCAATCCCAAAGATATCATAATCATATTTTCCACATGGAAACTCTAGAAGAATCATAAGGCTTTCTTCGAATTTGTTTCTATCCATAATCATCAGCAATGAAAAATGGTCTTCTCTGTGAATGGTGATGAGTTTCAGCTAATAACGAAAAATAGTCCATCGACATGATTACGTTAGATCACATTCTACAGAATAAACAAGAAAAAATAATGAAGATTGGTTTAGAAGCCTCATCCTCTGATTGCCATTTGTCTAGGTCCTCAGAAAACTTATTACGGAATAGAAATTGAAATACAAAAAAGAACAAGGAACTCATGAACGTATTTTTAAAAATTGCATTAACGTATATTTTAAAACTATTTTTTGGTTCCCTAAAATAAATACATTTTATCCCGAAAGTAAGTGTACTAAATTTTTACATTTTTTTTTAGAAAAAGTGTATTTGGTGGTTAAAGCTATGTGAAGACGGGCGTTGTCGTGCAACAAGCATACTCCTCTCATCAGCATTCCTCTCCTTTTGTTTTGTATGGATAAGGTGTCTTTTTACTCAGACATGTAATGAGGCACCATTTTTTTAGCTCTATCTTAAGCTCAGAAAATCCCCACCTTCCAATTCCAGTCGTGCAAGAAACTAACGGGCACCATTGACCCGCTCCCACTTGGCAGGATTTCTTACCGACATCTTTCACGCAACTGGATACTACAACGTGAATTTACGTACTACCGTGTTCCTGCTATGCTCGCTAATCAAAAACACAGCCCGTTATCACAGTACACTTACTTTCGGGATACGCCTCGTACATTTAGAATTCAAATGTATATATTTTCGATATTTCGAGTCTCCTGTCGGACTCATGGACGCGACCAAACTCTGGGTATGATTGTGGAGTTTCATCCTTTTTCGGTTTTTATCGCTTCTCTCGCAGTTCTGATGCCGTAGTTTTCGACGGTTGCTATGATTTTTGTACTAGAAAAATAGATGTGATAATCGTTTTTCATCGTAAGCTCCCTGATTTTTACTTTGTTCTTTTTATTAGGCAGGATACTTCCCATATTTTTTTCCTGTCCCAAAGATCGTGCTTATATCGCGCCAATGAAAAACTGTTGTATATACAATATTTTTCTTTGTGATGCGTATCATCTGGTAATAAATGAGAAGAGCGTTAGCAGCTCACATACCTATCCATGTGAGAAGTATGCACGCATACCCTATGTCCCTATGCTTTGTTGATGCTCACATAGGAAACTGCATATTTTTCAATTCGAATGGCATATCAGTCGGAATCATTGAGACACAACATCTTCTCCTTGAAATTTTCAATTTCAAACTGTAGCTTCGATGATATTATTCATCGTCTTTTTGACTAAAAGCCTGGTATCAAAAAATCATGTTTTGCATTTCACAACGCTGATACATGGTACACACATTGAAAACCACTGTTATGTTTAAATATATCGATGCAGTAAGCTTTTTTGTAGGCACTACTAAAATTTCGTTTAAATCTATTAGCTAGTTTAAGAATTATATCAATTTTACGAAAGAAGTAGATTTGCATGATTTTTTATGAAATCGACAGGACCAGCGCAAAACGATGCCTTCCAGCATAGTCCACCGAAGACCGAACGATTAGTAACTATACAACACATCGACGGTTCTTATGGTATAATAATGTACCTTGTACAAGCAAATTAGCTAATAAACTGAGATTATTTTTTAAATATACTGGATTATAATTATTAAGTGAAATATATTTGGTAATTTATTTGGAGTATTAAACTATCGTACATATTAAATGGCAGTGTTCTTAGTTATGCATATATATCAAAATTATCTATTAAGTCAATCGAAAACCATAGAATCAATGTATTAATATTAAGGGTATGTGCGTGCAGAGGGAAGGTTCACACGTGAAGCCGCACCCTCGTAAAAACCAGTAGCATCGGTTAGTATTAATTAACGCCTTTGTAAAAAATGGCAATCGTAGTACTCAAATCTTTTGTTGCGTGGACCAAATGTTTTATCGTAAATATTTTAGACAAGCAAAGCTGGCTAATTTGTAAGATTCTGCTTCCTGCTGTCTGATTCTGTTTGAAATTTGAACGCGTCCTTTTGGTCCAGGAACTGATCTCCGCCTTAAATATAGGCCTAACTAGCATTAAAGACTTCTTCCTTTCAGCATGAATGAAATATGTACAATAATAACATCAGAGCATTCGGCCTCTTTAATTTTTACTATAATCAAGCTAATTATTGTTTGATAAAAAAATAATTTGCGATGAATTAACACACTTTAGTCGGGTGCTGACGCACGTGAGCGCGGCCTTGTAGCGGCCGAAATTGCGCACCGGGTACAACAAAGTCCTTTCATGTAAAAATAGCTATAACTTTACAACTGCCAAATGTTTCTGAAAGAAATTTTGAATCAACATTTGCTATATTTAATAGCATCGTTTTATGTTATATAAATAAAATAAATGTGTACTACACCTTTTTTGTGCGGTAGATATTTTCCGCGGAAAATTGCACAAAAAAAACTATGACTTACAAAGAAAAAGTAAAGATGCGTTCTATGGATTTAAAAAACCGCATAACTTTGAAACTTCTATATCAAATATATCCAAAATCGCATTAAAAAAATTAATAAAAAACCAGGAAAACAGGACAATTAAAAAATAAATTTTTAAGGATGTCTGACATCTGGCATCTCATAAATATAAATTCCTTTGGAGAATGTATTTTTAAATGCAAATAAAACGAAATCAATTTTTTCAAAAATATAAACCAGAATAAAGGGCGTGGTCGTAATTCAACGATAGCAGATGCAATATGATTTACACAATCCCAAATTATATTTTTTTTTCCAAATTTCGATTAGTGTTGATGACATATTTCCTATTTTATCCAAAATATCTCGATACGTACTTTTTATGAAACTAAAAAAATGCTTTATGCGCATAACTTCGAAATCGCACAAAAAGAGGTTTGAGTGTACTTTTAAACTATACACAATATAAATAATTAGTTGTTTTTTTTAAATTTCTGCGGAACAGCAAATAGGGCATCATCTCCAAACTGGCTTTGCCTCTTGGGAAAGATAGTGTAGACAGAACGTAATATTTCCCACAATGCAGCACTAATCGCGAATAAATCTAGCATTAATAATCCCGAATAAAATGTGTTAAGTTATTCTTGCTTGGGCGATGTGAGAGCGCTAAAAGCGCCATCTATGATTGGAAAGTGCTTTGCATATAACATTAAAATATCTTAGATAGTTTATGTTACCCTTTCCGCGGAGTTGTTGTTATAAATACAAATTTACGTTAGAGATCTAAAATTGAACTAAAGATTGGCAGATTTATGTGTTGGATAAGAGCATTAGCAAAAAGCGCCATAGGCGTCATCGATCTGCAGCTGAAAAAAAATGTATTTTCGGTAGACAAACAGGAAAGCGGATGACAAGCGGTTGCCTATCGTCAAAGGCTTCTTTCGTCATTCTTTGTGGTCGGTCAATACTAGGTTATATCAGTCGTCGATGGCTCCGGAGCCAAGATGTTTTGGACGTTCCACCACATCACGGGACTCTCGTGCAAAAGCGCCGCGGCTATTTTCGCGCGCGAATCCACTGATATTTGTCACGGCTGACATCTACGGCTATTCTCGTCACCAGCATGCATCACTTGCGTTTCCATTTTGTCAGCTAGCAGCAGCTAAGATGTGTTCCACCTCATGAATCATTGAGCATCATAATACCGACCTCGGCGAAAGCGAAAGCGAGTCGGGCCAGCATCATAATATCGGCTGACATAAGAAAGCCACAATCGGACTGACCTTAGATCATTTTTTAGTTTTGAAGTCCAAGTGGTATTTTGATCCACAGCCATCTTAATTCAAAGCATGCTAAACACCTTCACAACGTGGCTTACTGACTGCGTGCAGCGTCTAAAAATGCAGATCAACAGACGTGCTCAATTTATTACTACTCAGTTTTGTAGTATGGCCATAATGAATTAACTATTGCATTTACATGCTATTAATACTGAAAAGCATCTATTATTATCCTAAGTGACTTTTCATTTAAATATTATGTTATTGATCATACTAAATATAGAGGTTTACCATTCATTTGGAGCATCGAGTGGTCATAAAAACGTGCGGATCTGCTCAGGTTATAATTTGATGCGCAATGATCAACTAAGGCTGCTCTCAAACCTAATATTAAAGATTTTTTACTTTATATTTTTTAAAATTTAAAATGGTAAGATCAGCCAAATTAAATATCGTGATTCGCAGCTCTTTCATTGCACTACAAAATTAAGACTTTTAAATCCGGGAATTAGCTAAAAAAAGAAGATTTCTACCAAAAGGATGCATTGTACCATTAGAAGACATCAGGAGACTGGAACTTTAATGGACAGGAAAGGACCGGACCGCCCAAAATCTACTACGAATGCCGAGGATCATTATTTTATAAATCGATGCCTTAAAATCCCAGTCGAAAAATTGAATTAAATTAGATCATCTAATGCTGGGGTTTCCAGTCCCATGCCCACCAACCAACAATTAGATAACCGTAATTGGATTCATCAAAATTGCATAAATTGACTTGGCGTTTTTAAATAATATTTGTGAAAAAATCTTTTGCACATTTCTAAGCTTGAAAAAAGTTACTGGTGAAAATGACTTTTAGAGCAATTTGAAAATAGATTCCAGCAATTTTCCATAATCAAAATTATTTTTTAGACCCTTTTACATTACTTATTCCAAAGCAGAAACTCTTCATTATTTTTCAAAAAGATGCCAAAAATTGAAGAAGAAGAAGAATGTGTGCAAATCTTTTTTTTTTAATTCCGGCCTATATGTAATATGATAATGTTAAGGATGATATGTTCAACAATATCCATTTTTTTTTAAATATCAATAAATTATGAACTATAAGTGTGTAGCGTGGGCGATTTATCATCCCCGCATAGTAGCGGGATCTTCCATTTCTCTTCAGGTGCAATGTGCTATTTTAGCAGCGCCACCTGTTGTGGCCCTGCGGAGACATTGCACCTGCTTACCGACCGATCGCTTCTTGCGCGTGCATCGTTACCGGCTGGGTAGTGACGCGCACGAAGCGGGAGTCGGGAGAGTCATCGGTTGGCCTTGGCTGCGGGAGGTTGTCCCTCCTGCAGCCAGACCTCTCTCTCTACCTGTAGTGCGGAATAAATAGTTAAATAGAGTCTTTCCTTTCGACGCCCTTCGTATTCCCATCCATTCGTCCAGCACATCACAGCACGATAGCAGAACGGACCCGTGCGGTAGCGCGGCCATCCCGACGAGCACGTGGAGGCGGGGAGCCACCCGGGGACTGCCCCAAGAGCGCCCCCGCCTCAAACGTTACAAGTGTTTTGCGAAGTACTAAGCATTTCCAAACTTATTGTCGATAGTGCCATAATTAGGGAATCCAATCCCGGGATCCCGGACAGATTTAGGTGTTTATGAATCCTGGGACTAGTAAACGTAATCCCTAAAAATTCGGGATTGAAATTTTTATCTAACAGAAATCATACACCTCACCAGCACGATGAAGGATACTAAATCGAAACATTCCCGCCGAAATCGGGACACTTGGGAACAGTGGCGTAACTACTGATTGGCGAGCTTAGGGGACGCCTAGGGGCAGTAACTGTCTAATGTATGTATACGTATATACAGTACATATATATTTTTCAAATCGTTATATTAAACTTTTCCTAGCGGTGATGTATTTACTACACCTCGACTCTAATAACGGGAATATCGATATGAAATATAATAGAAACGGGATTCAGAATGTTTGTATTCTTCCGTAATATAATTACGAATCACATCAAAGTATTATAGCATATAAGTATTCGTCTGCAGCGACGGAAATAAATAATTTGTGGGAAAATCGGGAATTTTGCTTCAAGTTATTTTTTATATTAAAAAAATGGACTTATTAGTAATCTTTGATCAAATTTATCAATGTAATTTCTTAAACTATTGAAAATCCCGAAATTCCGGGATCGAAATTTTAGCTCTGGATTGGATTCCCTAGCCATAATGTCCCATCTTACTCATACTATGACCATTTTATGGGTACAATTCACTATGAAATGATTACCAGCTTATGGAGATATCTTAAAATGGGCTACAACTTTCGCATTAACTCTATCTATATAAATCTAATAATTTGAACACGTCTGAAGGTCTCAATAGTGAAGTAGATTTTTGAAATCTGCATGAATGTTGTTTTACCTAGTTTTGTTATGTAAATGAATTGTATTTCTTAAGAGCAAACCCAGCCACCAATAAATATGCAACTGAGGTATTTAGATTGCGTGACTCATAGATCTAATATCGATATTGACATTCATTCAGCCTACATAAAATATTGGCATTGTGGGTTACTCCTTGGACTCGTATTGTAAAGGTTTGGGTTCAAACCAGGCTGAAAAATGGCACCTAGTTCTGAATGCATTGAGACGGTTAATTATGTCGGACACCTCCGCTTATAAGTGCCTGTGAGCATTAGCAATAATTATAATGTAATCCAATGGAGATAACAGTAAAATGAAAATATTTCTTTGATGCTGTGGTCCAAAATAACGAGCAGCTTCCGCAACATTCACCGGTGCTGACCCTTGAAAGTTTTTTGATCAAGTAATTATCACCCAGCCTTGTCGGTGTCCAACGCTCTGTGAAAATTATTTTTCATTGCTCTGTTAGTAACGCCTCGTGTCCATCGATGTTGATATATATTCTTAAGATAATTAAAGTGTATTTGCTTCTTCCGCTTATAATCAGTATATAATTACCTTCACCTTTGAAGTAGAAGTAATTATATAAAAGTATATGACGTTCAGTCAAGTCTATGCAACGGGATTTCATATAAAATATGTTGAATACGAATATTTGCTAATAGTTGTGTTATAGAAGTTTTGGAAGATTTTTTGGCTAGTAGTTTTCTTCCTATATCGTTAAAAAATTGGATACCCCTTTAACCCTTTGAAGAGGTAAGACATAGAGTTGTGTCCAAATTCCAGTGATTCAGAAAGAACATTCTTACACATTGAGCTCGGAGATAGAGACGGAGAGTATCTTGCGTACATCGTACGATTATATAGATTGTTAACCCAAATTTATCGACTAATAATTATATGTGAATGATATAATAAATCGATTTCAAGTGTATTGTTTATCTTTACGCAAGAAATTACCGAATATTATGTGCTATCGACAGTATTTATTTATTTATGTACAAGCTTCATACACGCTGCGACGGTCCTGACAGATAAATGGATTTGTACGGATAATAAATGGCGGACATACAAGTGTAGCATCTAAGTGAATGATTTACTACTCAAAGGGTTAAGTTTGATTCAATAATTTATTTATGTAACCGACTATCTTCAATGTATCAATACATAGGAATCCTGAGCGCGTTCAATGAAGCCACCCGCTCGGAATCCCACTAATGCTGCGCGCACGAAATATTCAATTTAAAGACGGATAATTAGACAAATTATCCCGATAAAAAATGTCAGCCGTGTGCAGCTGGTCCGTATTTACTGACTATCTAATTAGTTCTATTGAGTAACACAATTGATTTTTTAATCTCAAAGTCCCGCCATAGTAATAAGTAATTAGTCGTGTCACCAACAGGAACTAAACGGTCAATGTACTAATGCTGTATATGTAACGCGATCAAATATAAATTAGAGTATTTTCAGGCATCTCTATTGCATCAATATATCATCATCATCATCATGGTACAGCCACACGCGGTCCATTATACGACTAGGGCCTCATCAATATCAATTAATGAGAGGGCGTAACACTCATATCGTCTGTATCATACATTCACCTCCATGTGCGCTCGATGTTGAAGCGAGCATGATATCCGAGTTTGTATTTGTAATAAACACTCCCCCAGCGGGCCATCTGGGTGAACGCATCGAAGAGCCATCTCAATAGGGAATATGGGCGTTTTTTTTAAAGACTCAGCAGTTTTCTTTAATAGTGGATGATTTATCGAGATGAACATGTTGATTTTACGGAAACCTTATGGAAAGTTACTGTTTAATATGTATAGGCGCAATTCGTGAGATTAGCGATGGTTTATTATTACCTTTCTGCGCGTATGTGAAGTTGGAATGCAGATGTACCAAAAGAAAGAAGACAGTCCACTGATAATCTTGTCCGCGGGAATACGCGTTCTTCTCGCAGCCTTCGCCTGTTGTTTCGTAGCTGGGATCATTCTTTGAGCAAAAAAAAAATCATGACCAAGATGAGCGACTTTTTATAACGACCTGGCCATTTTATTCCTTCTTATCAATAACAACAACATGGGGAACTTCCTTTGACCCAAAGTCCATTATTCAGAACCATATCAACACACTCGTAAAGTGCACAGCATAGTGCAAAACCGTGAATTTAAAATTCCATGTCCGCAAGGACACACTCATTCTCCATTTCTTGCGGCCAATTGCGCTATGAGCGCAAGGGAAAGCTAGGTGAAGATTCTAATTTAACTTTGAAATTCTTAGGATAAGATAAATACTGTTAAATTATGAAATAAATGATAGAAATCATCGAGAATGCATTTTATATCAAAATTTTTATAAAAAGTCTAAAATATCATAAAATTATAAGGAGCACAAGGCTTCCGTGTCCAACCGGTCCGACTTTCGGACCACTGATACATCAAAGGAGCGCCTCGCGATTGAACGCCATGCCCGAACATGTCCACAGAACATGTTCTACGTCTATGAACAAATCTCCTCATGGGCACTCCAAAATTGTTGAAAGCCCAAACCTAACCAACGAGGCTTTGAATTGCCCGTATTATATCAAGAATTGGGATATCCAGTGATATGGGATGACCCAGCAATATCTCAGGCGGTGCCTAACCGAGGGTAGAAACGTGAGAGGTGGCGATCGACGACCAAATTTCTTCTTATCAGATTTCCTGCGATCCGATAGAAAACGGACCCGCGTGAGGTCATTTCTTTTGATGCGTGTTTCGATATCTGAGGTTACGCTATACCCTCGGCCCCTCACTACTCTATTTATAGGTTTATGGACTCTGATATTGCCATTGATCATGCAAGTAATATTTGATTTATAAAACTTTTATTTTATTAATTTACTACATTTTCATTCAGACCAAATTCTGGACCAAAATCAGATTATTTCATGCATACGATTAAAATTCCAAAATGATACAAAATTTTTCAGTTTTCATGCACCATTTCGATTTACAGACAGTTGTATAAATATAAGTAGAGCAACTTTAGCATGCGCTTATGTTTTATGCATTGTTCTATTTCCAGTCATTAATTTGAGAGAAAAATGTAAATTTGTCGATATTTAAAATAACTTCATAGCTTACAAATATTAATTTTGAGATTTTTGAAAACACATTCATTAAATATTTGGAAGATTTCCACGCCTTGGGTGCGTTGTTTTTCGTTGAAGACTGAAAGACGAGGCGCCACTATTAAGCATTATCCTGACTGATTTATGTTTGTTTTTAAACAACACGAAAACATTATTTTCATTCATTTTCTGGATCATCTGCAAGAGATTTTATTAATGGTCGCAGTAATTTGCGACGAAAAAAATTGGACCCAATTCTTCCCAGTCGCTATGATATATATCCCGGTTGGGAGATCTGTGCGTCGATTAGCTAATGCGTGATTTAGAAATCAGGTCCATTAAGTTTATGACCATAAAATAAATCGCTTCTTCGGAATTATGTCAGCAGAACATTACTGTGTCGTCTGATAGTCCAGAGCCTAATTTCTATATTGTCGTCATGGTTTTTATTGATTCCACGATCAAACTGGTTGAATCTGGAGATCACACGATTTTACGAGTACAACGCCAATAGAGGTTCAGCGCGGAAAATACGTCTAAAATATGCCAATTACGACTCATAGAATGTGCAATGATGGTCTCTTATTGTGTCGTCTCTCAATCTGTGTTACCCAGAAGTCCTAATAATATATATAAACTTCTAATAAAAAAATCATAATTAGGCAGCATCTTCATCAACTGCATGCTTATTAAATAAGAAAACACATAACTGATCATTATAAACAAAGGGATCCACATTACATCAACTGATCATTGTGCCACTTATTATATTGAATCAAATCAATTGAATTAATTCAATCAATCAAATAATATAATAATTGATCGAAATACTCGCAGATGTTTCCAATGTATGAAAGAAATTAGTGCATTTAACCCTCTTAGCGCCAGACATAAATATCGTGGTTATCGTTTTTAACTAGTGATTACCCGGCATGCGTTGTAATGCTACGTCTTGCATAACAAACTGCGTACACAAACAATATTTTTACTACGCTTATGTTATTCCTGCAAGTGTAAGCACTAAGTTGACAAAGTTTTATCGCAATCGAATGAACGGTATGGCCACGCATTAAATACGGACAAACAAACATTGAATTTTATATATTAAGAGTATGCTTATGTTACTCCCGCAATCTTTAGCAATAAGTGGACGAAGATTTTTTGTAATCTGATGAACGGTATGGTAGCGCATTAAATACGAACAAACAGATATACATTTTTATATATAAGATTTGTTATTTTTTTGAATTTTAATGACATTCTTACTTTTTCATGATTTTATTCTCATGCTCCAAATTATTTTTGATTTTTAGGAATATTTATTTGCCAGTATTTCAATGTGGATTCTAACAATGTTCTTTTCAAAATATGCAGCAGATCTGAAAACTATAATAGCGATTGTAAATCGCATCAAAATTACACATCGGCATTTTTATGTATACGAACTCCGCCAAAGGTTATTTATTGGTATAGAAACCTTTAATCCAAATGATGATGATGAATCTGTTGACTGTTAATATTTTTGTCGAAATAAATCTGGTCATATATTTTGTTGTTAAGACTCCACATTGGTGGAGGAGTCCGAAAAATCCTTTAGAGTAAAGTTTGAAAGTTGTGCATACATTTGGTCAACGAACTGATCTCCTCCTTGCATGGAGGTCGTGTACCTCGTGATCGTCGCCTGTATCAAAAGGGTAATCAAATTATATACCGGAGAATTCAACATTTGAATTGTTTCTCTTTTACGTCTTTTGAGTCATTTTTCTCGATGTTACCCCCGAAGAAACGAATCGCCGCCAAGGATCAAAAATCACGCCACCTTATTCGAAAAGGGGTGCATCCATCGCTCATTAGCGTCGCGATCATCATCGAATGGTATGGAGCATTCCAGCGCTCCAAGTGACTCCCAATGCGATACCTGCGACCGAACAAGGCGACGATCGGGAATTGTCGCAGCGGCGAAGACAACGGCAGTGGTTACGAGAAGTCGATAAGGACCTCAGATTTGTTACACTTGTATAGAAATATAAATGTGCAGTTTTTAAAACCATATGTCTATAGATATTCTGGGTGGCTATCAGATTTCACGATGCCCACCCATAAAACCACGGGGGGGGGGGGAGCCAGCCCTACGCCCGTGGACAACGGTTGAACCCTTGAAGTAATGTTGTGGAGTTCGCTCATTAAACGCTGCTAAGGTAGCCCAGCTAACATGAGTTGGGTACGCAGGTATCTGGGTAAGGGGAGGGGGCAGAGCTGCTGATTACGGAAGTGATGGAGTCTGTGTCAAAGGCATCACCACTATCCTCAACGGACTAGACAAACAGGGGAGAACGGTTTTAGGCTGTTCGAATGGCGACTCGTCTACGTGGCTTGGTACTAAAAATGACTGAACTGATACGAGTACCATGGGGAAGGGATATCCCCTGCAGCCCTTTTGAATTTAGCTAAATCTTTTTCCTTTCTCCTCCATCGCACCTTAGAATGCACATGGTCTGAAGCTGGTCTTTCTCGCGGAAACCTCGTCTCTTATATAGAGTCTCTGTGTGGCTAGTCTAGGGAAACCCAGAATAGATCGCTCAGAAACGCAGACAATAGGGTCGTACATTAAAGATGCTCCTTAGTTGCTGTCTGTCGTCTGTCAATGTCTATAGATATTTTACATAGTGGATTATTGAGTGTCTTCATTACTTCATTGATATTTTACATATGTTTTCTTGCGAATTGCAGACGTTGAATTAAGCATCTGTTCGTCGTTCATCAGCGTCGGGATAATCTCAGAATGCAGAGCGCTCGGCGCTTCGAATGTCCTCCCGGTGCGGTTTCCGCGGCTGAATAAAACGTCCGTCGGAGATTGTCGCAGCGACGAAGGCAACAAAGAAGGGACTCAAAAAGTCGACTCGGATTATATATTGTTTAAATATCGTTTTGGGTTGTCTGCAACTGTGTTTTGATTAAATTGTACATAACTGAGTATAACTGTTCATATGACATATTTCAATGCACTTTAATGCTACTAACCACGACTAAAAACCATGTCAAAATATAATATACACATATCTTTTTGCAAACATGATAATTATACTGGATTGCATAAAATGTGTACATTTATCATTGGGTAAATCATTCATTTATATTATAAGTCACTCATAGTAGGCCCTGCCCAATCTGTATTTGACCACAAATATAATATTTATAGCAAGTTGATAAATAAAATATTATATTTTCTGCATCAATTAAGATGTCCTTTAAATCTCTTTAAAATTTTCATATGTGCATGTATAAAACGTTTGGGAACATCCCGTCAAGAAGTAAGAAGTGTTATGAAATTGAAAATGCAAACGAAGAGTATTAGCACGATGATCACAAAACTTTGGCGTAGAAAATGTTGATAAACATTCAGTGACTCTTGATATTTATGCATTATTGAGGTTGATAAGAAGATGCATTTGATTTTGCTTCTTTTGGAAGTTGAAAATCTTCTATTGGAGTGTCAATGTCTCTCCGATATTGATACGAGTACATCAATTGATATTCTACTTTGAATTCACGTGCGATTAAGCATTGATAGCATGGAAATTCATCGGCAATGTAGGACACAAAAGTGGGACATAAACATTTGTGTCAGTCGAGGAAAGAGAAAGTGTTTCAAGCTCTTGAATCGTTCTTTCTAAGATTACGCAGTAATTAGAAGACCACGCAAAGGAGCACCTCCGGTTAACCGAACGTCAGGCCATGATTGATGAAACGAGCGCTTTGGCTGTTTTATTCATAGATGTCTCAAGGCACGAATGTTGGCACAAAATGTAACCGTGTGGAAAACGAACGAGGTGTATAATTTATTCGGTAACAATAGAGAGGTCTGAATAAAAACAAATGGAGTATGCAAATTGCCAGAACCGCCGTGTGAAAATGGTGCTGTTTTGAATAATGAAGCGTATTAGAGTTTCTATGAAGACGAATGAGTTTCGGAGAATGAACAAGAGAAGTTCTTGGAAGAGGCTGTGGAAGACGAGAAGGAGGCGTGCTTCACATTCCGTCTTAAGGACCCGTGAAAATTATGCCAAACTTAATGAGACCGTCTTCGTAAGAAGTCGTCATTGTAACGCCAAAATCGTTTCATCCAATCCGGATCAATCAGCCAAGCCAACCGAGATGGGATAATCTAACTCTCTGGTCCTATGTCTTACCCATTTTTCTGATGTGGGGAAAAATAACAAACCATGAAAAACAAATCTGGTAACACGTTAAATAAATAGAAACTATTACGCACAAAATAAGATATATGCAGACATATTGTAAAGCGTGCCACCGTGTCAAGTACACAATAGCTGAATGTAGTTTGACGTCTATGTATCGCCACGCCGCATTTTAGGCGGAAATTTCTCGCAAAAATAAAACGCTGATTTGATGCGCGCATTTGAGCAGAGCCATTATGAGAGTATGAAGCACCCGTGGCAAGCATCTACCTGTGTATCCAACCGGTCCGCTTTTCGGACCACTGATACGACGAATGAGCGCCTCGCGATCAAACTCCATGTCCGAACGTGTCCACGAAACGTGATCTTCGTTTATAAACGGATCTCCGCATGGACACTCTGAGAGATCGGAGAAAGTTTAAGCGTAAAAAAAACAACCCGTGCTCACAAGCCGGCTGCCCAATGTTTAACCAATAATGAATAAAAGAGGAATTAGACAACTTAACACATATTATAAAAACGGACAGAGTCAATCAGTATTAATTCTGCGTTTTGCGCCCCAAGACTAGTTGCGCCCATGACGGGCGCCTCCTTTGCCACCTCCTAGTTACGTCCTTGCATTTGAGAAAGGTCTTACTTAAATTCTTATATTTTTACTATTTATATAGCTATTAAATATAATGTCATTAGACTCTGATTCTGATGAAGAAATTCGGATTCCTGATTATAATCCAAATATTTATTTTTCTGTTGGCTAAAAATCAGTAGGAATTCATATTTAAAAAACGTGTATTACACCATTTTTTAACCGAAGATTTGATATTTTTTAATACCGCGAATTATAAGACCGCGAAGGGTTAATCCCGCCATAATAAATCAAAAATGTTTTCTCTGAAAGAGTAATTTTTCCAGCGCATTTGGGTCAGCATTCATTGCTGGTCTGCTTAACCACCTGAGTATGCTGACCCAATTCTGATGGTTTTACACTTATTTGATTTGTGATCAGCGGATGTGCTTCAGAAAGATCATATCACAACTGTGATGATGGCTGCTATTAGCCATAACTTGAAATCAATTGCTGGAATCGTTTGATTGGAGATGAGGAGCCATTCGTATTTCAAATGATCAAGCAGCGTATTTTATTGTGCAGAATATAATTGGGTGGGTTTTGAACGATAATTTTCCAAAAAAAAGACCAATGTATTCGGTATTAGTGAGATTTCAGTATAATAAATATGTACTATAAAAAATGTAATTGTATATATGACCCTGAAGAAGAACAGAAATCGAATGCTAAAACAATCTGTATATGAGACTTAATTCTAATATTTTTTGCAAATTATAATAAAAAAGTATACGAAATGTTAGGTAATAAATTTGCAAATTATACATTATTATCTCCATCTACTTTGAAATCAAATCATCTTTATATATTTTTTTTTCTCCTACAGCGAAAGCACTAACTGTTGTAATTGTGCATTTATATTATAAATGAGAATTTCATATAACATTCTATAAATCTCACGCGATGCTTATATTAGAGCCCCATCGCATAAGCAACGAAATATCGTCGTTGGCACTTCTTGCAAGTGTTGATAACGATGCTATATCGTTGTCCAGCACTAAAATGGTTAAAATTAAAACTAAGATTACTTGTTATATTTTAAGAAAATCATGCATGAATAACAAGATCTTTAACATATTGAAGCCCTCAGTATACCCATTTTTAATGATAGATGCTATAACATCATATCAAAACTCACCTTGAACTAGACCAATTAGGTAAATAGCAACCTTCAACACTAAAAATATGATTGAGAAGTAAGATTTTAGCACTAACCTTTTTTTATTTTTGTATTTGCATAGTAATTATGTTAGATATAGCTTTTTTTAAAAATAAATAATAATGTAGTCTGATGATGACCTTCGTCTTAAGGGGTTATCTCACTTTGACGGGTCAAAAAATAGGCAGTTTTTAACAATTTTTTCCACAGTAAATACACCGTATAATTAAATGAATCTATTTGGGATTTATTAGGGCACACTTAAATAATACTAAAAAAATCATAATTAAAAAGAATATAGACTTAAACCTTTTTTGTGCGGAAGATGCGTTCCGTGGAAAATCGCACAAAAAAAGTTTAGATGCGTTCCATGCTTTTATAAAAACCGCATAACTTTGAAACAGCTATATAAAATATATCAAAAATCGCATAAAAAAGTTAATAAAAAACAGGAAAACAATAAGGCAATTAAAAATAACATTTTTGGTAACATTTATAAGATGTTTTACATCATTGGTAAAATTTAAAGGATGTCTGACATCTAGCATCTCAAATAGATTTTATGTAGATTTTCTCTTTCCAAAAATAAAATTCATAATTAGTAAAGATGTCACTATAGTCCCTAACTAAAAAAAAATCACAAAATGGCGACTTTTTAAAAAAAAATTGGCTTTATTTTGTTACAGTTTTAATTTAATTTTAAATAGTTAAAAAATAAATTTTGACATAAATCTGGTAGGAATAAAAGAGGATTATATAGAAAAGATTCGTACCCAGTTTGAAGTTAATTAATTATGTCAACCGTGTTGAAAAAAATAGTTTCGAAAAAAACGCGTTAAAAGATATAACTACGTAAATAGTAGGAATTTTGAAAATTCTTTTGGCGAATGTATTTTCGAAAGTCGAAACGAACGAACGAAATAAATTTAATCTAATCAATTTAATAAAATAAATTAAATAAAAATAAATTTAAATTTAATCTAATAATAAATTTAATTTAATTTAATAAATCTAAACCAGAATAAAGCAGATGCAATATGATTTACAAAGTCCCAAATTATAATTTATTTTTAAATTTCAGTTAGTGTTGATGATTTATTTCCTATTTCATCCAAAATAACTCGATACGTACTCTTTACGAAGTAAATTAAAAAAAAAACGCATAACTTCGAAATCGCACAAACAAAGTCGCACAAAAAGAGGTTTGAGTTTATATTATTCATTCAGGCTAACCTGAAACAAAAAGTTAAAAAGGATCTTATTCTGTATGAGTGTCGCCATTATATAACACTCAATTAATATGTTTTGTTTACAAGTAACAAAATGGCGCTGGTTTGAAAAAAGTGTGTACCCCCAAAAAACACCTTTTTTGGGGGTATTTAATTGATTTTTGATATGATTTTGCGGACTGCCATAGACATACATGTGTAAAATAAGCTTGTAAAATTTCAGACCAATCGGCAACTTGGATTTTCGCGTTTAAAGTTTTAAACTTTAAACGCGTTTAAAGTTTTAAGTACTAAAAAATTGTTGAAAATGGAAATATACTACTAATTAGCGATTCCAGTTCCATAAAGTAATCCTTCAGATATTTCAGCTTTGTCTTTTTGTCTGATCTTTTGCTACAAAAAATATGTTTCAGTTCCAGAGACACGCGTTGAAACTCTCATTTTTATTTTTTGTATTCGAACCAAAGTATCTTTCAGTAAATTATCAGACGTTAATTTTTCATATATGGGTCTTAAGATTTGTTGATCTTCCTCGTTGAGAATAGGAGGATGCTTGTACAAATATATCAATCTTGTAGTTGTAGCCCTTACTTTCCACTTTTTTTTTTTTACACACACCTCTTTTAAATCTGTGTTAAATTTTTTTAACTTTATTGACCCAACAGACCTGCAAACAAAAGCAGGTTTATTTATTCAACAAAATTACGGACAACATCCTTAAAGATATGTACTACGAAAAATTAAATAAATAAAAAAAACATTTTTTTGTACGAGATAAAGTGAGATGATAGATAATAGATAATAAATTTAGCAAAATATATGTTAATCGCGATCGATTTTCAACAACAAAAAAATTCAGCAGTTTCATCTGGTACACCTCTATAACAATATACATAGATGATATATTTTTTACTATTTAATGATCCAGGTCGGTTTATTAACAATGTCTAAATACGATTGAACCCAGTGGTGCTTTCCATGATATGAACTTTAAAGGGGGCTCATTTCGCCCCCAACACACGCAGCCTCCCTTCCCACATCTGGCGTTTTCAAAATACATCGGGGCGCACGGGGGGCGCGTCACACAACCGGGTCAGACCACTTTTTAACGACCCATTTTCGTGTAATTTTTCTTCACACACGGCATTTATAAATTAATTGACCTGATTCATGTTTGGTTTTTGAATCACAGCATGTAACGTAATCCGTTTGACACATGATGTGCGGTTGACACAAACAGGCTTATATCAATGAGCGTCCATCGAGGCCGTGGCTTTCCGGGAATTCCCACATATTTAGTGAATCATGTCAAGTGCTGAGTGATATAAATCAATGTAGAATTCGGCTCGGAAGCGTTTTAAAATCTTTTATTTAGCATGACCCGTGCGACAAAGAACTGTGAGGCCGAATTCGTAACAGTACATTGTTGGTGACTCACGAGAGTTTCATGACGTCATTGGGAAAAATCTGAAGAGATCCATAATTTTCTGTGAATATTTTCGGCAAACAGTCGATTTGATTGTTTAACACCCAATAGTTATTTAATAGATAACAACGCAACAGTCCAAAGAGGTGTAATTCAATCTGTTCCAATTGAAATCTGAGTTTGCCTACATTTGAATGACTTGTATTAAAATGTATACAGGTATAACGTGTTAAAGCGATTAATAGTCCGATAAATATAATGAATATTGATAAAAATGTATCTTCTTTAACCTGTATGGGAGTACTATCGGAAATATCCGTTTGGATCTTCACTATTCAGAAAGAGCACTCTCGTGCATTGAAGCTCCGAGGCGGACAGAGACAGAGAGAACTTAGCGCAGTTCGGGAGACTGAGACGGAGAGCTTCTTCATATGCATCGCATGATTGTATAGATCGTTAAGCCCAAATTTATCGACTTATAATGATTTCGATTTCAAGTGTGTTATTTGTTTACGCAAAGAAATGACCGAATATTGTGTGTTATCGAGAGTGTTTGTTTATTTAACTCCTTGCCGTTTTTCGCTGCATGTTGAATGAGTCTTTGTTCAATTATCATTTCCTTCTAAAGGAGGAGCAAATGAATCGATTTTTTGTGCATTGTTTATGTAAATAAATGACGTGGTCTTGTATTCACTATCAAGTGTTCATTTACAATTGACTCTGCCTCGAATTGAAGATTGTCTTACGCTGATTAGGAGCTGACAGAAAGTAATCGGTGTAAAGCGATTATGACAACAACGACTTCATCGATTTTAACCTGTTGAGGAGCGAGTAAATTTAAAATCGATGAAGTCGATGATGTCTCCTGTCTCAGTCTCCCGAACTGCGCTAAATTCTCTCTTTCTCTGTCTGTCTCCGAGCTTCAATGTGCAAGAGTGCTCTTTTTGGGACATGAGAATTCGGACATGCATGTATATCGATGCTCTCCAACAGCTTAAATTTGCTCACTAACGAAAAGGTTAAGCGCGGTAGGGCAAATTGGCTTGAACGTCACGAAAAGTGAAACTCCAATCGGAATTTGACTTGAAAGAGTCTTACTATTATTATTTGTAATTAGTATTTCTTTACTACTTGTGGCCACTTTGCTCTAAGCGCGGGGGGGATGCTAAGGAATGGAGAAGGGCTAACTATATAATATATAAATATATAAGCAATATATGCATAAATAATTGTATTATATATATAAATTATAGGTAAAAAGGGGTGCTAGCCCACTGAGTCTACTGGCCGCCGGGAGGGGCTATATGACCCTATCAAGGTCGCAGAAGGCCCCAAATTTATTTCAGAAAGCCCTAAAGTTGGAGGGAGTGACCACAAGGTTTCCGTGTCCAACCGGTCCAAAATCTAGACCGCTGATACAACGAAATAGCGCTACGAAATCGGACGCCATGCTCGGACATGTCCACAGAACATGGATGCAGACCATTAACCATTAACGGATCATTTGGAATTGGGAAATCCTGAACCTGTGGAGAGAAGAACCAAATATGGAATATAGGTATGTGAGCGTAATTAATAAAACCGACGAAGAAAATGACGAAATTCGTGTCGCATTTCTAAAGCTCTACGATAATAAAATCTAAACATTTAGATCCAATCAAAGCAATGTGGTAGATGTTACAATAGAACAGTACCCTGACATATATTCAATAATTCCTTAATAAATGAAAACATTATTGGTTCATCTATGATATTTTATTAGCCTGGTGAATAACTATTCCTTTAATAAGATTTGATCAATATATAAGGAAAAAAGATTTTTTTAGAATGATTTGATAATTTTACTGAAAAACTAACATGACTCTTGTGACTTATATTGCATTTGCATTATTTAAAAAAATCAGTAACACGCATACAGGATGTTTTGCACACGGACAGACAATATTTTTTTGGGGGTTAGGGGAGTCTTTTGCTACGTTTAACACATAGTCCCTATGTCCTAGTATCGGGGTTGTCTTGACACTTAGGACATAGAGCTTATATGTGAAATGTAGCAAAATATCCCCTTAATCCCCAAAAAGAAATTGTTGGCCCATGTGCAAAACACCCTGTATAATAAAATCATGAAAACGATGAGCAAATTCTAAATAATCCATCTCCGGTGCGCTTGGGTTGACCAGTGCAAAATACTTCATTGAATTACTCCTTTGTAGCCATGATTGCGCCCAATGGTTGTTCAGAATTGAAAGATTACTTTCGATTATAAAAGGAAACTTAAGGGCAACGCTTTTATTTCTTAACCGACCTTGACTTGACTCCATGACATTGCCATGGTTATATTACGTACCAATTTGAAGCAAAAAAATCATTATGAATACATCAGGCAAAAAGTTGTCCAAGCCTCGTATCATATGATCTGTGTTACAATAATTATTAAGTTGGTTTTCCAATTAAGGCGCTACTTTATCAAAACAATCTCAGTTTAGTTTTAATCAAACACGTGGAACTCAGGCGATTGTTTTAAGTTTCTTGATCAAGATTGTAGACACTTGAAATTCTTGAAATAATTCTAAACATCGTCACATTTGTGCAGTGTTATTTGAAATTGGCCACGTGGCCATTTAAACATCATTGTATACATTGAATCATTCCGGTTGCAAAGCAACCTATTTGAAATGGCATGTAAATATTATGATTTTTTGATGAACCTCAACGCTGTTGAGCATTAATTGACCCCATAGAAATCGATTTAAATATAACCTGATTCGATTTAATAGTTTCCTCTCTCGAATATATTATTCTGATATTTTTTGTTCAAATGACGTGCAAAGTATAATATGTATTGCTGGATTGGCAGAATGACGCAAATATACTATACGTATCATAATAATCATTTTGATGATAATAATCAGCTAGATTAACTTTAATAAACTATTGTACCTGCAAAAAATACCATTTGAACAAGCTTAAAACCTATCTGATATTACAGCTTAGATAGCATCAGATTATTCAAAATATAAGTATGGTACAGGCTTTACCATTTCAAGTATAAGGATTTTATAATAGCATACACCAGAAGCATTGTTTTAAAGAAAATTTCCATTTTCATAGATACTTTTATTGGTTTGTTCAAAATCTGTAACCGAATTAATTATATATCTGAGTGCCCCCAGAAAAGTCACACAGGAACGTGTTCCACTTCTCTTTGATCCCCGAGAAACACTACGCATAGAGCTTCCAACCCCACCCACCTCTTTCACTTCGCGCCCGCCAAAAGGAGGCGATGTTCCCGAGGAAGATCCCGGATTCAGATTACGTGTACCCGAACATGCTTTAAATGAGGAAGGAGGATGTAATGCTACAAATAAAGGAGGTACTACGCATGGTCACTGCCAATACTAGTTCAACATCAGTTTGAAGGGCATTGCGGCAGATGACGAACTGCAGGGACTCCTGCTTCCCCATGGTACTTGTATTGGTTGGGTTATTTGTAATACCTAGCCATGGAGACGAGTCGCCGTTCGATCTGCCATTTTCCCCTGTATGCATTAGGATGTTGAGGATAGTGGTAACGCCTTTTGCACAGTGGCGTAGCTACCAAGGGGCTAGGCGGGGCAGTGCCCCGGGGCCTTCAAGCTCAGGGGGCCCTCGAATCCTTACCAGACATCTCGATCGAACTGAACTTTTGGAAATTTCTCCCATTTTCAAAATAAATTTGACAGGTTGCAACTCTACTTTAATCATGACAACTCAGTTGAGAGAAATTCATAAGTTATGCCTAGGAAATTCCCCTAAATTCTTTCTGTAGGTTGGCAGTGTTGTCAATCACAAAAAAGAGCTTAAGTAGCTTAGCATTTTTAAAGTTTTCGTATATTTCATATTTTTATTTGATAAAACCTAATCAGTTTACATAGCAGTGGGGCCCCATTTTTTTATTTGCCCCAGGGCCCTTGGTTACCTAGCTACGCCACTGCTTTTGCACACAGTCTCCCTGCTCCCACTATAATCGGCAGTTCCACATTACATTTTACGGGTGCGTGACACAGGAAAGGCAATGCACCCAACTAATTTTAGCTGGGTTACCCAAGAAGCGTCTGATGAGCAAACCGACGAGCCTACTTTCACCCACTTCTACATCATTACACCAAGGGCTCGACTGTTACCCACGCGCATAGAGTTGGCCTCTCCGCTAGGTTTTTATGGGTGGACACTGAGCAGAATCTTGCAGAATCAGAGCAGAATCTTGTTAATCAATGGTTGCACAAAATCAATGAAAATTTTCTATTTCGATCAATATACTAACTTTGGAAGGCTATCATGAGCATTTTTATTTAATTGATACTTACTGGTCCAGCAGCTAAAAAACCAAAGAAACAGAACAAGCACAAGAAGAACACAAAGCAGACGGCCCGGAAGAGCGACAAAGGAAGAATTACACTTGGTAACGATAACACTATCTTCCGTTGCCTTCTATATCGCTTTGTGGGAGATGGAAACCACTCAGTCTCGAATTCGCAGGAGTAAGTTGCCGGGCACCCTAGCCCGGCAGTACCCTCACAGGGAAAGGGGGAACTGAATTTTTTGTCCTCCAGAAATTCTTTTCCAGTAAAATCAACAAGGTCACCTAAAATAGTTTTTCAATATCTCCTGAGAAAAACTACTCAGTCTCGGTTGAGCAGATTTAATTCTCCAGATTAACAGCGACATCTTCCGTCTCTCTTCAGATGCAATGTGTTATTTTAACAGCGCCATCTCTTGTGGCCCTGCGGAGACATTGCACCTGCATACGGGCGGATCGCTTCTTGCGCGTGCACCGTTGCTGGTGGGGGAATGAAGCGCAGGAGGCGGAAGTCGGGGGAGAGGTCGGTTAGCCTTGGCTACGGGAGGTCGTCCCTCCCGCAGCTAGATCTCTCTCTCGTGTGTAATAAATAGTTATTTAGAGAAGAGAGTCTTTCTATTTGACGCCCGTCTATTCCCATCCATTCGTTCAGCAACATCACGGCCTGAAAGAAGAACGGATCTGTGCGTTAGCGCATCCATCCTGACGAGCACGTGGGAGCGGAGAGCCGCCCGGGGACTTTGCCCCCGAAAGCGCCCTATATTTCTATTATTTTTTGCCCCATTGTTCTAATAATTTCCTTGGTGTCAGATCATGTATAATGGAGAAAAAATGATTAAATCTAGACCTTAATTTTGGGAACGATTGGGAATCACGTTATCGTTTTAAGGTAAACTACTTAAAAAAAAACTGATAGCTAGCGTATCAATTTTTATTAACTAAATATGAAATACCCTTGGTTTATTCAATATATGTATTTTATTATTGAGGATGGTTCTTTAATAAAAATAATCAAAATTTAATTATTTTTTGAGGTTTTATGCGAATTATTTGGAAGATGTGTCATATGATTTAGCGGGATAATATGTATTTTTTGAAGGTATTAATGCGTTTCATTAGTCAAGGCTGTCTGAAATCCCAAATGACCGTGAAAAGAATTAAGTTATAATATTTAGATTATCCGAACGTCGCTTTTCCATCGTCCTTGGCCTTGGGATGTATTACGGGATAATATCCATTGACTCATTTTATTCCGAGAAGAAATTTCCCCGGCTCCGTCGTGCCTCATCCGATTATTTTCTTTGGGGATATCCGATATTCCGAATTGTTGATCTCCGAGAAAGCGACCAGCTCATTAGCCGTCAGTTGGTGATGCCAAATCTTTATGGATGGTTGGATCTGCTCGTTCGAGATTTGTCTCAATAATATAAGTTACATAACCGAAATATCATACATGAAGGTCTTGCAGGCAGCCCAGGAATCGCAGTGTCGCATTTTATATGAACGCCGGGCGCCTGTCTCGCCGTCTGGTCTAAATAGTCCACGTGTCTGTCCAACTAGGACACGTGGTATGCCAACCGGGCACGGAACCGATTACGAAAGGAAAGCAACGAACTTTGAGAGCTCTTGGAGATCACGTAGACCAAGATCAGTGAAAGGCGAAATCGCGAGAAGAAAGCAGCTCGTGTGGGTGTTCCCTCGAGGTGATGACCCTTTTTGATTTGGTAAATAGAAGACAGTTGACAATGTTGTCTTGAGATATCTACAAGTAAAATTAGACCCGGAGAAGTTCTTTTGGCCAATAGAAATCACATCTACAACATGATGAAATTAAAATTAATTAAACACCACAAGGAAAATCTGATCTTCGTCCGATGTTAAAGTAGTCGCCAGATTTTATCTTTGATCTATATGATCCTTATATAAGTCTTTCGCTAAGCACTGTAAGCTTTTGGTAGCTTTCCAAATCTTCCTCTCATTGAATAGTTTTAATTGATTTTTCAATATGACATCCATAAGTGATCTCTTCAGCACAGCTGATTTTTTTCTATAAATATAGCTTAATATTAAAAAAAATGCATGTGCTTGTTAACACTTCATGAACCGGCAGCACGAAATGACATATTTTAGGATTCGCATGTTACCAAACGTATACCATTTGATATCGTGCATTAATTTGACAAAAAGGCAAATAAATTATTAATGAAATTCAGAAAGAAGTTTTAGCACCCAACAGAAGTCCATGCTATTTTCAAATGATAAAATCAGGAAATAGAATAATGATAAACTTGAATTTCAATAATGACTACAATGATCCCCACCAGCGCAAGATCTAATAATTATCGATTTTAAACATCAACAAAGCCATTCCTTTGTTACTAAAAGTGAAGACACACACGTGAATGAATATGGTGTATTGTGTGCTATCAAAAGTGTTAAGGTTAATTTATCGATATACAAGTTTTATACACGTTGCGCGGTCCTGAGAGAAAGCTAGATTTGTATGATCTTACGAATAGCATTTGGTTTACGTCATTTGAAATCAACACAAAGGAAAACACCTTACCATGTCAAGCGATATTTGCAGGGTTCATAACGGTTTTATCGGTTACTGTTTTTCGGTTTCCCCCCCCCATTTTGACGTCCTTTGTCTCTGACGTCTGCATGTGATGTTTTTTTGCCGACCCCCTATCGATCACTAGAGGTCTAACGATGTTTTTTTTTAAATAACCAATGTCAAGATAAATTAAACCAAACAAATATTTTTACCTGCATGAATAACAATGCGCATCGTCACATGACACTTGACTTTCGACTACTATAGTGCATATAAACAAAGCCGTCATGTCGTTGAACTTGTGAAGTATTTAATTTGTGATTATACTGAAAAGTGATAGTCACAATAACAAGGTTGGCGCCAAAATTAAAATCTAAAATGTAAAATAAAATGCATTTGACTCTCACCCTATAGAAATGAAACCTCATAGTTCCTAGAATAGTTTTTATGCATTGATTTTTTCAATTTGTAAACGGAATTGTCAGTTAAGAGATGAATTTCTGTTTGTGTAATATATAATAAAATAGGCAAGCTACTGGTATAGCGGTTGATTTATGAGACGTATAGATACACACACATACAATAGCGGTATTCCAATCAACTACCAGTTGGAGTTTCACTTTTTATGACGCTCAAGCTAATTTGCCCTATTTGAAACGTCTGTTTTAAATTAATTTATATCATGGAATCAATTGATATAGAATTTATACCTTTGATGAAATATGCCAGAATTTAATTTCGTTATGGGTTTCCTTAAGGGACGTTTTTACCTTGTTCGGCCTAAAAGTGATCGGTTTTTTAACATTTTTTTTATGCGAAAAGTATTAAATATAGCACGTTGATATTTAGTGTGTTGACAAGGCGATCTTTATTGAATATAAAAATATTTTTTAAAGTTTAACAAAGTATGAAAGTGGGACTAGGGTCCCCCCCCCTAGGCGACATATGTCGGTGCCCGAGCGATGACATTCTTCATCATGGAAGTCTTAAGTCCTGAACAGATAATTTGCAGCAAAAAAAATTAGCATATTTTTACTATGTATAATATTGTTTATAGCTTAGACTATAATTGAGAAGAAATATTGGAAAATAAAATAATAATGAGCGATCGAAGAAAAGTTTGTGTTTTTACCAACATTTTTTGTAGTTTTTTGTTCATAAAATAAACACTTTTAAATATTTTTAGATAATTGTAGTCTATACGATGAAGACGTTTATTATATACATGCTTACCAAATTTTATAAAGAATGATCATCTAAAGTGTTTTGGAACACTTCCATGAGTTTGGAAAAGTTAATGAATTTACGATCCAGCGGCATTTCTTTTCTCACTCACTGATCTATACATAAGAAATGAACCAAACTTCACAGTAACACATCATAATATACTAATTCTTATTAATTCTATAAATGATATTACATTTGTCATTGGATGACCCAATTTTGGATGCTTGCGATTGCGACAAAGAATAAATTGTTTTAGCCATTCAAAGGAAAACTTTTCGTAGCTGATTTTCATTTTCCATTAATCATTTCGTATATTTTTTGATCTACTTCCATTGTTTAACCTTCGATACGACATTTTCCAACGACGTCGCGTTCATCTCCCGCATGCAAAGAAATAAAAGCAGTACGGGGCATTCCCGTTTTATTATCTCATATAGAATAATTTGTCACGAATATTTTATTATCCGACATACATAAAGTTTGGAATAATTTATAACTCAATTCCAACTCCGGCTTTATATTATTATCATACCATTAATATGGAATCTAAATGACGCAAACCAAAAATGAAATTGTAGCTCTTTTATAGTCGGCGTGCATATAATCGGGCGATCGAATCATTTTCGGCCAAAAGATTGTTCAAACTTAATCACTTCATTGGCATACTATTCTAGATTTTAATTAGTGCTTATTTACGAGGCGAAATAAAAATATTTTGGGAGTCATAAAACTATGAGGCGAATATTCTGGGTGATGAGTTGTACCTACATGTATACAGATTGGGGTCAAAATCTAACGACGTTTATTACATTGCCCTGATTAAAAACGATAATAAATCTTCATACGCAAAATTATCATCAGTTTTGATTGCCTTTTTATATTCAATGCCTTTCTCGGATATATATTAAAAAATGCGATTTTTTTTAAGCTGGCGTTCAGTGCGAATACCATCGAAACTGTCAAGACGATGTTGGATCATCAATAAGTATAGTATTTCGACTTGGCACTTCATTATGGTACTTGTAGTGATGTCACTATTGTTACAAAGACAATTAATCTTTTTAATTGTTGTTACACGAAGTGAATGTCATGACTTTTGAACGAGCATTCAAATATGAACGGACAATGGGCTATTCGATTTGAATATGTTTCGCTTGGAATACAATCTGGGGTCTTTGAAATTTAGGAATTCAACAATATATAACGAGGGTCGTCGCACCATCGACCACGATGGTTTGTTGAATCATCGGGCAAATGGAAATCTGGAAATTCCGCAAAATTTCAGGACTCCCCGATCAAGAACCGTGAAAACCCTCGCATTTTTTTATATTTGACATATACATATTATACCGACAAAAAGTGACACTCCAAGCGTTTCCGTTTCGCTTCAACAAACCAATATGCGCCAAAATGGTGCATCCGTTAAACGTCTCGCAAAACAAAATCCGCACACAAATAATGATTGTGCTACTGTAATTATCTTCTCGAATACAAGCCTAATAACTCATCAAAGTTTCATCGCATTCGTATGAACGGTATAGGAGTGTATCTGAAACAAACAAACATTATGCACGCACGCTGACATACATTCATTTTTATACATACGGATACAAACACAGCTTAATATTTTGGCGGTTTTGAAAAAGTGCTAAAAAGCACCTCGGGAGAGAAAATCGTTAAAAATGGAAAAAAGCAATGCATGGTATCGACTTTTCCTATGTGCTAAAAAGTTTCGATTTAACCATTTATTTTTGTTAAAATATTAAGAACGTTTTTTCCGAGTGTTCTCACGGAAAAGTACTAACTCATTAGCGTGATCGAGCGATCGTGCTTACATTAAGCAATTAATGAAATAATGTTTTGTTACAAGCTAATACAATGGAATAACTGATCGCGTAATGGGCTAAATACCCCAAAGTGTGGCTGGCGACAATTTGTATAGAGAGCGTGAAGCTCGACACGCTTTTAGACTATTATCTAGGGAGCGCCCGGGTAAGTATCGCCAGTTTTTGATTATCGGTTACTCGAACAGATTGGAAGGATACGCGAGCTTTCCCGCTTCTACATCAGTGGAAAGACTGCCGTCTTGTACAGCGGCGATGGGACCTTTCGCAGATCAGCAGTGGGATTCGTTCTGGACAAGAGGATCCGGGTTAAATTTTAACCCTATTAGCGATAGAATATGTACGCACAATAAGAAACAGGGGGCATAACTTATCCTTGATGTGTGTATGTATGCTTCCACAGAGCAGACAGGAGACAGCATCAAGGACGCCTTCTATGAACAACTATAGAAGGCGTATAGTTGACTGCCATCTTATGTCGCCAAAATAGTTATGGGGATTTGAATGCTAAAGTTGGTAGGGAAATCTTGTAGGGTATATTAGTAGGGAAAAAACAGGCCTCATAATCGGAGCCCATAATCTTCACGAGACTTGCAATGACAACGGGGAGGGACTCGTTGATTTTTCCAGATCCATCGATCCAGGTGGTCATTGTGAGTAGCACCACTTTTGAGCACAAGAAAATCCACAAATATACGTGGTTATCTGCCGACGGGGTCACCCAAAATCACATTGATCATGTATACTATATATTGCATGGCATAGAAGTGATGTGGTTGGTGTCAGAATTTGACTCTGACCATTGTCTTATAAGAGCAAAATATGATTTTGGAGCAAACTACAGTAATTTGAAACTCCCCAAAAAATATTGGACATCGTGGTCGTGAAGTACGCATGGTCTACAAAAAACATGTGTCGGAAGCTGTAGAGGCGGGGGTTCTGGGTGAGAGCAGACCAAGTACCTTTTATCCAGTTATCTTCTTTACTAGGCGAAGAAAGCTTGCGCCCCCACCTCTGAGTATCGAGAACTGTGAGATCAAGTTCTCAAGATCCATCCGTTACTTGGGGGTTGAAATTGACGATAAGCTCCGTTTTGTTACACATACGGAGAAGGCCGCAACAAAGGCGGCTAGTATTGCGGAAGGTCTAGCTAGGTTGATGCCTAACATCGGTGGCCCTAAGACAAACCGTCGAAGACTATATAACGAGGTGGTGCACTCGGTACTATTGTACGGAGCTCCGATATGGGCCGAGGCACTACACTTCGAAAGGGCCAGGCTCAATCTGGCTAGAGTACAAAGGAGAAGCGCGATCAGAGTCGCAGCAGCATATCGCACAGTGTCAGAAGACGCAGTCCTGGCACTGACTGCCATTCCGCCAATCGACCTGCTCGCAAAAGAAAGGAAAGCTATACGCACCGGGGAAACCAGGCAAAGAGCTAGGCAGTCCACCATGGTGGAATGGCAGTCCCGATGGGACAGCTCCACCAAAGGTCGATGGACCCATCGGCTCATCCCTGACCTTAAGCCCTGGACAGCTAGGAAACACGGTCAGCTGTGCTACCACCTTACCCAGGCACTCACTGGGCATGGCTGCTTTGGTAGCTACCTGCACAGGATTCAAAAAGAGGCCGGTTCGAATTGTCACCACTGCGGAGCGGAGCTGGACGATGCCGCGCACACGCTATTCGACTGCCCGGCTTGGAGCACAGAGAGGGATACACTGCGGGAGGAGCTTGAAGTCAATTCACTCACTCCCAGCAACATGGTCCCTACGATGCTAACCAATGCCAGGGCATGGAACGCGTTGTCCAGATACGTCGCGTGTGTTATGCTGCAGAAGGAGGATACTGAACGACTGAGACGTCGGACACGAACCGAAGCATCCTCCTCCTCCTCAACCCATGAGCGAGAAAACCCAGCAGAGATATATCAAGAATAGAAGAACCGTGAAGAATTCACGTTAACACGAGGCCCTAGAGGGACACATACCGCCACCCTAGAGCAATACTTCGCGGCAGCCGGGTGGCGGCGGAACCGGAGGAGGGGTTTAGTGAGTCTGGCGATGCTCAGTCAAATACTAGCGAGACGCATTACCAATGCTTAGTCAAACCTCACACTACCTCAGAAGGAGGCGTCTTCTTGAAGATTCCCCTCCTTCGAAAAAAAAAAAAGACCAAGTACCGGCTAGAAATTTCAAAATATATTTAATTGTGATTCGACTAGTTAAGAACGATGACAGAACTTTACGGCTCGTCTGTGGACCTGGAAGAATTACCTGAAGCATTGGTAAACAATATTGAAACTATTTCGACTCCGACTGAGTTTGAGACCTACTTGGGTGGTTACCAGAGAGGCAGGGCTACGGGAGTGGACAGCATCCCGGCGGAGTTGAAATAGGGAGGACGCCCTCTACTCAGGAGATTATATGGGCTCTGGCAATATGGCAGAGCGAAGTCATGTCTTCTGGACATTGAGGATTCCTTCTGGAAGACTGCTGTAATATTCCCCAATCCATAAGAAGAGGAATATGCTTCTGTAATTCAACTACAGGGACATATCTCTTCTAAATATTGCATATACATTATTTGCAAGATCTCTGATCGGACAACTATCTCCCAACGCGGGGGAACTTCTTGGGGAGTACTAATGCGGTTTCAGATCATGCAGGTCTACTGTGGATCAATCAAGCTCTGGAGAACCATATTGAAGATGATAGTCCCGAATAAAGCTTATGGTTTCATAGTCTGAGGTCTCATCTCGGATCAAACAATGTTTACTAGCAATATTTCTATAAAAAAAACTTATTGCTACACAATTTGATGCAATAGCAGAAATTGATATTGGAAGTACAAAATTTTATTAAAAAACTTATAGGGTTGTATAAAAAATACACAGACAGACATAGGTAGCTATTGGGATAGGATATTAATGAATAAAAACATTATTTTAACAAAAAAATAAATATTTTTTTCATACATCTTTCTACAAAGCATCAAGAAAACTTCCAACATTTTGGAGAGGATCCTTGACACCAATGGGGTTGCGAAACACTGATGTAAGTCACTTCATCAACTACGTAGTATAGAATGTTTGCCCTCAAAAATGTTCTCGAGAGAGCCTTATGTTTGCCAAAAAGCTTAAGAAGAAGTTGAAGGATATATATACTGTGTCTTCCTGTGTTGGAATATAATTTTGTCCGATTACATCAAAATCCTGAATCTACGTTCAAATCCAACCATTTGGGCTTTCAAGATCGAAAGCCAAAATATCTGACCACCGCATGTGATGCTTATCAGTTAAATTAAGCGGTCTTTCGAAGCGAAATTTCAGCTGACTTTGCGAAATAAATCTGAAATAATGATAACTCCAAAATAGCTCGTCGCAGTGCTTTGTGGCACGTGCCTTATCAGAAACATCTCGATTGTTACGTGTATTAATATTTCAGAATGCTTTTCACGAGGCCCGGAAGAGGAACGAAGGTTACTTTTATTTTTGTTGTTTGTTGTGGTTAAATAAACCAAGTGCCAAGAAGTGATCCGCTCTTATAGCATCCACCGAAAATAATGCGAATTTGAAAAAAAAAATCGCTGACAGATTGCGGTCGTTTATCTAACGAAAGCTGCTGAAATAAATAATGAAAAGTAATACCGACACTCTATTTTCTACCCGGGATAAGACCGAAATTGAGATGAAGCTGAAATACAAGCCTGATAAATTTGCAAGTAAGGGCATACTGCCCTAATTGTACTAACATGAATAGGAAAATCCATATGTATGAACAGCAATATAAAATCGATTACTATATATATATTATCTTTTCATCATGTAGCATTCCTATGGGAAGCGAATCAAATTATTAGGTTCTATTTTTATATTAGATCGAAAGCCTTAGGTTATTTATTTTCATACAACTGTAAGCACTTTGGGAGAAACTTGTGCTTGAATTAGGTTTCGGATTAATTGCTTCGATATTGAGTTGATATTACACTTTTAGAACGATATTTTCATATATTTGATATTTACTTTCGTAATTTCAGACGCATTTAATGAGACTATTTAAGGCCATGTTTCGTCCATTGTAACATATCGCATGAAAATTTTGTATTTATTGCGTTAAAACAGCTTCAAACAATGCTCTGAATTATTGACGCGTTGTGCTTCTGTGGACAAACGTGATACCCGCTTCGAACAGAGCTTTCTCAAGGACAAATGTTGATATAAAATTGTGAATACACTGCATTTTGAGATCTTGATGGTGTCAGCTATCTCACGCAATTTCTCTTACGATCAAAACTAATTTGTGGGTTGTTTTGTCAACTTACGAGTGACGTTTCAAGTAATAGTATGCATTACAATAAAAAAATTAATCGATTGTAAAATGTGGAATTGTATACAGAACAAACCGACAGACAAGACGACAGACATCAGACAGCGACTGACTGGATTGGGGGTTCATTAAAATCGAACCCATTTCCTGCGCTGCTGTATGGCTGCAAAAGATGGTACTCGTACTTTCCTATGGTGCTCGTATCGGTTCGAACATTCTTAGTACTTAGCCACGGAGACGAGTTGCCGTTCGATCAGCCTAAAATCGTTCTCCCTGTTTGCCTAGGCTGTTGAGGATAGTGGTGAGCTTTTGATACAGTCTCCACCAACTACTGTAATCGACTGTTCTACACACTCCTTTATGCGTACACAGCACAGGGTGACCTGCGCACCCAACTCATGTTAGCTGGGCTATCCCAGCAGCGTTTGATGAGCATATCGACGAGGTTACTTTCGCACACCTCTACTGCACATCATTACCCCGGCGATTCAACCGTTGCCCACGGACGTAGGGCTGGCTCCCACCTCTCTAGGGTTTTATGGGTGTTCATCGTGGAGTCTAACACCCACATGGATCGCATTAGGACTGTGAAAAGAGGTTTATGCACCTTTTTTTATCTACATTTTTCGACTATGACGCTTTTTAACAACCTTTCCCTTACTGTGCTAAATCATCCGCACGCTCCGATGATATGTATTTGGTACACCATATTAAAAAGTGAATTAAAAACCACAACATTATTCGAGTCAAGTTGTAGTAAATGTACCACAGGGAAGGAAAGGTTAACGAAAGTGAGAACTTATTTTGGAGATATAAACTTATGCAGCACGCTACGTGTTTATTACCAGACTCAACGCCATCACCCATGTCAAAGATATATTTAAATACATCTCTATTAAATTCTACATGGATAAATTTTATATTTAGAGATAGAAGCTAAGGGTTGGATTAAATATATTATTAATGTTGATAGATGATTAAATCAGAGTAAACATACTTTATATTTATAAATGACTTTGTTTATCTTTAAAAAGTGTATTTTTAAGATAATACATTATTTTTCCATTAATTCATGAGCATGTCAGAATTTCCTGCTGGAACTTTTAGACATTTTATCCAAACAAGCCAAAACATAACCATCCAATGATTATTAATCAGGGGAATTGTTCGCAGCTTGTTAAACATTACGCAAAACTTAATCTGACATTTCCAAGGCCTACCTTTGTTTCAGGGGCTTCAATTTTATAAATATTCATGAGCAATTTTTTCACTATGAATAACCAACGCATAAAATTACTACAAAGCTTTAGATATTTTTATTTTATATTTTTAAATATATTTGAATAATTTCAACGCGCAATACAAGACGAATCAATAATGTAATCTTGCCAAATATTGATAAAAATAATGGGCAAAATTCACCCTCGGCAATATACAAAAGGAAGCACATCAAATAATTTCCCTGCCGTTTCATTAAAAGTTTTTTTTTCAATCAGATCGAAATTACCTTCCATTGGGACAAAGAAAATCAACGATTTAACGAAACCCTCTTTCACATAAAAGAAATCCCGTTCGCATTCACGTTATTATTACTCTGCTGAAATTATTTATTTCAGGCCATATAAAAAGTTCCTCGATTAAATTGGAACCAAAATCAATGCTCAATTTTCGGCCTCTCGAAATGATGAGATTTCAGCTTATGTGATCATGAAAAAATGATTTTTAAGAGTAATGGCGAAGTTTAAAAACGCCATTTATTTCATCGATGGGGATGAAAATTGAAAACCACCCGTGAACATTTTTATATGCTATATATTGGGTGCTTTTGGCATATTTTTTATATTAATTTTTATAACATTTCAGAGCTTTTATATTGTAAAAAAAAAATGTGTATAGCTGATGGTACAACATATGTGCCATCGTTTATAACTTATACATCATTTCAACATGATATTTGTGATTCATGATAGCATTGCATTTAATCTTCAGCTATAATTAGCAAAAGAACACGTAAGGTCAATATGAAGGACTACAAATAGTCTGAAGTTATGCAATAAATGCTAATTGTCTTGTGTTGTGCTGAGACGCTGTAATTATTATTTATTTTTTAAACGAGCAATAATTAGGGTTCTATTTTAAGAGAAGGATGTTGGTATAATTGCAATCTTATTATTGCAGTCATAATACATTGAAGGTGCTTGAAAACAGTAAAATGATCGTTGATACAACATGTGTGCCATAGCGCAGGCCATCTGTCAAGCATTAGTGACTTAAAACAACAACAAAAAACTAGCTTAGATGTATACATATATATTATAAATTAAGACTGGATATTATTCTCCCCATAGCTTACATAAAAAGTCCCTAAATGCCCACGTGGGAGTGGGCATAAGGTTTGTGTGTCCAATCAGGTCCGCCTTTTCAGACCGCTGACACTTCGAATGAGCGCCTTCGCGATCGGACGCCTACGCCTGGACAGTGTCCAACGTCACGATCAATAAAAGCAACCTAATTTTAAGAAGCAGAAACAATATCTTAATACAATTATCAGTATAAAAATAATTATACAGTCGTAAGGTTTATTTTCCAATATGTCGCGAACGGAACTTTCGATACTCAGGTAATTTGATAACTTTTCTGCGCTTTGGTTTAAACTTAGCTCAATTTCTACCTTGACCTTCCGTTTCTGAGAAAGTTGCTTTTCGACTCGGGACGCCATTATTGCATTTTGCAATGTTGACAGTTCCATTGAATCGACTAATGGTACGACACAAAAAACATTTTGTTCACTTCAGAAACTTGAGCTCGCGAATATTAGCCAATTGCCAGTCAAATTTAAAGAAACTATATATTTCGCTTAGATTCTATCGCAAATGTCTGTTTTAATCCTTAATGATTATGGCTTGTAAACAACTCAATAATCCGATATCCAAAAAAGAAAAGAAATGCTTTATAGTCTCGCGCGGTAATTGCGGAAATTGTTTGCTTAAATTAAGCTGTGTTTGTGTAATATATAATAAAATAGGAAAGCTACTGGTCTAGTGCTTGCTTTATGCTACATATAAATGCACACATACTAGAGGCGACGCGCCGCATGTGCGTAGTGTTTTTATTACGTGATGTTTCTTCTCTTTCCGACCGATTGCCGGCTGGAGTTTCACTTTTCGTGACGTTTACAAACACCGGCCTTTTATAAATTTTACTTTACTTTGTTTTTTTCCTCTGAATGTTATCACGGAAATACATACTACAAACAGACATATACATGTATCTCATAAATATCAATACGGCAAGCCTCAAAATGAAAAGAATATCGCGATGAAAAATTACTTTTCAAAACATTTTCACATACACATTTTTTTCATTATCATTAAAAGCCCATTATCTCTCAAATGAACGAAAGTAAAAGTTGAAAGTCACACATGAAAACTGTGTACGATTTATGGCTTCTCTAATGGCTCTATCGTTTGTCCAAAAAGGTTTTATTCTCGAGTTTAAATTCTACATCTCAACGTGGATAAAAATGGCTTTGTATTGAGAATAATGTTTTCGAATAAATGTAAAATATTGTGAATAGGCTGAGGGAGATTTCGGGGTGGTTTATCGGCAGAAAAGCGTATGGGGAGGGTTATACGTCGTATGTGCTGGGATGAAATGTACGTGGGCAGGTCTTCCATCTCGGTTACATAGAAGTTTTCAGGGCTATGGGATTCAGTACGGAACATGATGGGTTCAATTTCAGATTGAGATGAACGTATTTTTTCGTTTTAAAATAAATAGCAGATTTTAATATCAAATTATGAGAGGGAATCGCGATCCTAAATGAAAATGTATACATTGCTACTAAAAGTTAATTTCATTCTAAATATCCTCCCTACATTTCAATAGGGTGTTTTTATCTTTTTATGGATGTTGAATTCCTTAAGACCTTCAAAACCCAATTAAAAGGCTTGTTGTTTTTGATTTAATTGGTTTAAATAAAGAGTATGATTTATTTTATATGTTATACCCAGAATAGAAAACTAATTCGACTGTTATTAAATGCCCGTAGCGTTTATTTACTGAGCGTTCCAATGGAACCATACAGAGCCATAATGAGGGTATGAAGCGCCTGTGAATGTATCATTTTTGTGGGTAGACTCCCCTTAGACTCGTTCGCGACTTCATTTGACGCGAGCTACCTGTATAAGTAAGCCTTTGTGGGAGATCAAAGGATTGGTACAGATCAAACAAAGCCCCGGATACGCATTTATCCTCGAAAATGCAGCAAAAATCCCTAAAAGAAGACGGAGTGGCCACAAGGTCTGTGTGTCTATCCGGTCCGCTTTTCGGACCGCTGCCATTACGAATGAATGCTTCGCGATTGGACGCCATACCCAAACTATTACGAACTCTCATTACAGAACAAAATTGTCCGAAGAAGATCGGATGGGTTGTTTAAATTTTACAATCGGAACAAAATATTGTTGTATTTTGCAGCTTGGATAAAAATGCCCTGACATTATCGTGATAAGTTTTTTTAAAAAATTGGTTGCCAGCCACATCTTCTGTGAGATTCGAACCCAAGATGATTGATTAACGAGTCCAACCGCTTAAGACACAGGACTACCTACAGGTACATTACTTATTTTGCTGTTCTAATATATCTGCTAGATATGCTACTCTTTTCAGCCAAGCTTTGTCGATAAAGTTTACCAAAATGACATGTTTCTCCAGAGCCGTAACGAGGGTGCGAAGCGCCCGTGGCACAAGGTCTTTGTGTTCAACCGGTCCGCTTTTCGGAGCGCTGATATGACAAATAAGCGCCTTGCATTCGAACGCCATACTCAAACATGTCTACAGAACGATTACGAACTTTTATTACAAAACGAAGTTGTCTGAAGAAGACTGATCGGATGGGTTATTTAAATTTTACAATCGGTCGAAGATATTTGTTGTCTTTATTTTATTGCGGGTTTATACCGGCTGGGTAGTTCCAATGTTTGAGCAATATAATAAGCCTACTTTGCCACCCCCTTGTTACGGTCCTCTTGCATCTCCAGGAACAACTCGATTTCATCTTTCAATTCAGACACGATTCACAAAACGTTCTTTCGGCAATCAAAATACTGCAATGTAGAAAAGAATAACATCGTGGTCAGAATCCATATCTTTACACAGCAAACAGACGAGTGTTAAGAGCTCCAGATTTGATGTAATTTACAATTTTTATCAACGAATGAAGTACCTTCTCTATGATATATTCACTTTTTGTAGTAGTTTTAAGTTCACTACCAAATAGGAACTCTTCTTTGATATCATCTGGATTAATATATTTCACGAAGACAAGCAAATGAGCACACGAGCTTAGGTCTGTTGATTCATCTACTTGAAAAGAAGACAATGGTGAAACCTTGATTTCATTCAAAATCTACTCTTTGATGTCTAGATTTTTTTGCTTAGCAATTTCCAATGCGACTTCATATGATGCTTGCACTGATGCTGTGAACCATTGCTGAAAACGTCCTGTTCGATCAAGTCTCTGATATTTGTAACTAGTTTTATCCTAACAAAATAGTTCCAAATCCTTTTTAGTGTGTTCTGAATGCTTTGCCTCTGAGTGAAGTTTGAGTTTTGAAAGTTTCATAGATTCATAACTGAGAATAAGCCAATGCCACAGACAGACAGATAATAATGATATTCATAGGCTTTTCTTAGAAAATCCACTAATGATTAATAAAAAATACAGAATATAGGATCTGTGTCGTTGAACAGTAACAATTGATGCTAATCGTCCGTGAATGGTTAATAGAGATATGATACACACGTTGTGTCATCGGTTATTTAAGACACATATAAAGGATGCAGATATTTGCTTGCACTTATTATACTTGCTAAATACTATATTTTTTGCCTGTAAATGTACAGTTGTAATATACAAGTCCATACAAATATAATTATCAAACATAATTGCATTCCTTGCGCAATTTCATTTTTATATTTTGTAAATAGCCAAACAGTGGTCTTTATTTTGATTACTTCATATTTATTTTGGTATGATACAAATCATCGTCTGTACACATATAGACGATAAGAATGCGGCGTAGAATGTTAATAGTAGAATTTTGTGATATCGATATTACTTATCGGTCGATGAGGTCTGAAGGCTGGAATAAATTTACCTCGGCTTTTAGTCCAAGAAAAGAGGAAAAAGACAATCAGAACCTCAAATTATGGCGATAAGATCGACATTTACATATGTAAGTGCTCTATGGGAAAACACCGTTGAGCTATTGTCGGATATTCAAGGAAGCTACGGCTGATACGCGAACGTCGAGGGGTTTTGCAAGCGAATTCAAATGGCAGACGTTGCTGTAGCTCAGAGTCGATTCTTGGCAGTTAATATTTATTTTATTGCCGAGGTCACCGTTTAACATTTAGCAGACGTCGCACAAATGACGAAGCCATCAAAACGGAAGACGGGCAATATTTTTTTGTCTAATCATTGTCGTACCATTATGTGGCTGGGACTAATGGTTTCGGACACGAATCTTTCAGCAATGATGTTCATGTAAGCACTTTTTTGTGGAGGTGCTTTAAACGCCGATGTTGTGAATGAAAGCGGTGAAAGCCTAGCAAGAAAGACAACCATAGAAAACAGAGTCCATTTAACATGGATGGTTTTCTACGTCTATGATAAAGGGCGATTAATTCTTGCGACAACATTTCCGCTGAAAAATATTACATAGCACTGCTGTATTTAATACATTGTAATCAATTAAATGTATCTATTCCGTAAATAGCGCATTTATTGAAAAAATCCAAAATTAGCTTCAGCTCTATGTTTATCCCTATTACTAGAACTACTTTTAAAAATGTTGCGTCCACCGTTCATCGAGGATAATGGTAAGGAGCGCCCTATGCTTCTAATGACCCCATGGTGTGATCTTCGCGGCCGAATAGGGCGACAGTCGAGGATTGTCGCAGTGGCGAAGACAACGAAATGGGGACTTGAGAAGTTGGCTAGGGCTCCCTGTAATGTTACACTATATTATTGTCTTCCGCTATATGTTTATTTAATATATTGAGTTGCCAAATTAAGGTCCATGATATTGCTTACTATGACTATTTATTATTAAAGCGAAACGCGATTTTTATTAATATGTTTTCCTCAAATTAAAATATTTTTATAGACCAAATTTATCGAATATACATATAGAATTTAAATGTAGAAGAACAGACTGGAAAATGTCTATCTAATAAAACCTAATCGTCTGGGGATATGAAGATGCCCGTCTAAACATACTTGCTTCCTCTCCCTAACGAGTTGAGTTCTGGCCGAGCAGAGAGGTAGTCGATTTCCATTAACACAAAAAAATATAGTTTTGCTCCCTTGAGCAAAAAGGGATTGGCCTTGAATAAATGGGAATAAGGGGTAATTGAAGCCTGGTCAGTGATTTTTGAGAAAAAGCCACTGTGATGCTATTAACGGTTTTTGGTTCTATTATTATGTATGTTATGAAGTTTTAACCCTTTGAGTAGTGAGATAATTTTAAATCATCATAAACTTAGATGCCATATTTATATGTCCGCCACTTATCATCCATATAAATCCACTTATCTGTCAGGAGCGTTGCAGCGTGTATGAAGCTTGTACATAAATAAATACACACTGTCGACAGCACACAATTTTCGGGAAACGCAACAGACAAACGGACAGATAAACCAACAGAAGGGCATACACAGAGCAAGATGTTTTTAATTTTCAATAATGATTCAAGGAAAGAAACAAGTAGATGACTCGATGAAAGCCTTAGTTTACAAACTTCATTGGTTTCACATGTCTTAATGCGATCCGGGTGGGTGTTAGACTCCACGATGATTACCCATAAAACCCTAGGGAGGGGGGGAGCCAACCCTACACCTGTGGGCAACGGTTGAATCGCTGGGGTAATGATGTGGAGTAGAGGTGTGCGAAAGTAACCTCGTCGGTTTGATCATAAAACGCTGCTGGGGTTGCGCAGCTAACATGAGTTGGGTGCGCAGGTCACCCAGTGCCGCGTACCCATAAAGGGGCGTGTGGAACAGCCGATTACAGTAGTTGGTGGAGACTGTATCAAAAGCTCACCATTATCCTCAACAGCCTAGGTAAACAGTGAGAACGATTTTAGGCTGTTCAAACGGCGACTCGTCTCCGTGGTTAGGTACTAAGAATGATCGAACCGATACGAGCACCATGGGGAAGTAAGAGTACCATCTACTGTAGCCCCCTTCAAACTGAGGTTGCACTCGTGATGGCGAACTCGCGGTAGTATTTCCTTGAAGTTTAGCTTAACCTTTGTCCTTCCTCCTCAATCGCACCTTTGGGTGCTCATGGTCTGAAGCTGATTTGTCCCACGGAACCCTCACCTCCTATGGATGGCGTTAAGCAAAAGAGAGACGGGGGAGGGGGGGCACCTGAACGCTGGGAGTTTCTCGTAGGGCTAAAGGGATCAATGGAAGACACTATTTGTGTGGCTAGTCTACCCGAAATAGACTATACAGCAGCGCAGGAAATGGCTTCATAAATAATATATACGTTCTCACTTTGTAAAGGTGACAAAAATGTGTCTCCTGAACCGTGTCTCGATACAAGTTGACTGCAAAAAAGTAAATTGCAAAATTACTTTCCAAACTTGATTTTAAAAAGGCATTATTTTTCGATTAAATTTATTTGAATGCATTGCAATGAATGGATGCATGTTGAATAATTTAGCTTTTTCATAAAATATGATTCATTGGATGGCAGTGTCATGTATTAATTTGCAAACAGACCTTTGAATTCCTCTAAAAATAAATATGCAAAAAAACCAATACAGCCTTGTCGTATGCCAATCGGTCGAATTAATTCTGAATTTCTCCAATGGTGGCATTTATATGATTTTTTTAATCTGATGTATGCAAATACAAATAATTTAAAAAACCCAAAATTTCAAGCATAAGAAACAACAGCAGTAAATGTACTCGTTTATTGTATGCAATTTGAACAACTTTCCATCGTTATTTACGAACTGGATGGAGCAATAAATGTGAGACGACGTTGGTTTTTTCTCTTTCAATTTTCATGCATGATTGATGAAGAAATGAAAGGCGTCTTTCATTCGATGTATAGCTATTTATTTTCTAACGCAGTCGCCGTGTAATCAAAGAAGACCGGTTTTTATATCCACGAGCGCTTTTAAAAATACACATATGCGTATTAATTTGCGACCGACGACATGTAATGCTTTGCGAAAAAGTCGTACGAGGGATGAAAGCTCTACAATACAAGAGCTTTCCTTTGAAAAGCTCACTTTGTAGGTGCTCAGCATTCCCAGTGGGATATTAATTAATTTCATACAAAAAAAAAAAACGAATGACTCCATTAAAATAATTATGCGTGGGTTCTTAAATTAAATGACGCAATGTAAAAAAAGGAAAATTGAAGAACATCAAAATTAAACAATTCCAAATATTTAATTTAATTCAAATGCCAAAGGTCGTATTTGATTGAATTCAACCCTTATATAACATACGAATTAATTTCACTGAGTGGAAATTCTGCTTATTTCAGCTTTGTATTTGAATATGACTTCAGTATTTTAATAAATATTTTCCGGCAATTTCCAAGGAATTACATGGAATGTAATTGAATGCACCCTATTCTATTCGCTATGGCATTCTATAGTACAAATCGATGATTGTGTGTTATATTATATTGAAGAATATTGCGCAACGACTGTTTTATTGTATGTAACTAAGGGAGTTTTATGATCGAACGATCTGATGCAATGAATACACAGAGTTGAGTAATGTAATACGTTGCAAAAATAATTGTTGACTAGTAACTTTATATGATTTTAAAATAATTTAATTTTAAGCGTTCCCACAAACGCACAAATGACACATAATATTGGACGACATAATTTGTGTAATTATTAATATTTTCATAAAGCTGATTCATTCTCATTTTATGGCAGCCTATCGCGATGATGTTGTTGCCGACATTTACAACAAATTTTGAAAACGGCAAAATAAATGTTTTATACCTACAAGCTTGAAACTATGTTGTAGCTGTTTATAATAAATATTATATGTACTTAATAGTGCAATGCTTGGAATGTTGAAATCGAATTCTCGCATTATAACATTAGCCACGTATACCGAAGCTTTAGCCACCTTGTATCGAAAGTAGACGACGTTTATTCAACGATAATTAATGTAAACTACTTGTAGATACAAAAACAGCTTTGTATATTTTAATTTAATGCCGGTAAATACAATTATTCGTGAGTTTCGAGAAAAAGATCTTGCGAAAGATTTTTAGTCCTCTCTGGAACGAGAGCTCGGGCTTCGAAGCAATGAGGTCTAATTGAGAGTCACGAGGTTGAATACAGCAAAATGCTGAGATACCTCACAGTAAACACATTGACGGCTCATGCCCAACATCAAAGGGCCAAAGCCGTGCAGAAGAAGAACCATAAACGAGGTTATACATTCAATCCTTCTGTACGGAGCCCCGATATGACACGCTCAGACATGAGAGCTACAGGAAGAAGCTGGCAAGGGTCCAAAGGCATGGAGCGCTCCGAGTCACCACAGCATTCAGGACAGTATCTGAAGAAATGGTGCTCGTGATCACTGGCGTCTTCCTGTTGAATCTCCAAGCAAAGAAGAGGGCCTTGGACTTTGAAGATTAAAAAATCAGGCAGCAGAAATGGGATCAGTCCCACAAGGTAAGATGGACCCGCTAACCGGCGAGGAGCGACTCTCTAACACTAATACAAGGCCAGCTACTTAAGCCAAGACTACCTTATACAAGATTCCCCTCCCACAGGAAAAAAAGGTCCTATACCGAGTGGCAGTAGACACATCGAAAGACTTTATTTACGCTGAGATATACAAGTAGACTTAGACGCCGCACATCTGCGCCTGGGCAATTGGAGCAAGTTCAAAACAGATTGAAATAGGAGACAATTTACTTTTTCTGGTCCAGGTAATCAAACTGAACTTATATCGATACATAAACATAAAAGCATATTTTAAAAGTCGAAGCTGCAAGGGTTGAATGGAGGGGTGGCAGATGATTATATTGTTGATGACAGGGACCTAAAAGACGTATTCGAAATGAATAGTGACCAATGGAATAAGAGGCCAAAATTCATCAATTATGATGGTTAAGGGATTTTTCTGCCTGGTTGCTTAATTTTTTTTTTCGTGTATTGGAAAGAATAAATGTTTAAGAATGCTATCAATTAATTTCAAGCCGATATAAATGAAATGTTCTAAAAACTGCGCTGCGTGAGGCTGAGGAAAAGATAAACGTTAAACGCGTTTTTCTCGAAACTACTTTTTCTAAGCTTGCGGAAGTGCTACTCATACTCTCTAAATAAGCATTCTCTTTGAAAATTGGCAAATACGTGTAAAATAAACGTTTTTATCATTTGACCTATAATTATTTAAAAATATTCAAATAATTTTATTTAATGAACAAAAAATGTGGATAAAAATATATATTTTTCTTTGAATGCTCACTATTTTTTAATTTTTTAATATTTCTATTTAATTATAGGTCAAACTATACATAATATTGTGCAAAATAACAATATGTTTAATTTTTTTAGTATATACTACCTGTTCAGGATTTAGGACTTCCGTAGTGAAGAATGTCATCGCTCGCACACCGAAATACGTGGCTTCCCCCCCCCCCCATTGCCATACTTTGCCTAGTTAACACACTAAATATCATAATTCCATATTTAATACTTTTCATTTAATTTAATTGACAATATGCACCACAATTAAGTCATGGATTTAACAACAGTGGCGCCAACTATATGTCATCCTACGAACTTATTGAGTGATTTTTTTTTTAAATAGAGTTATATGACCGGGTGAATAAGCGGATATCAAAGATGTTAATATATTCCATTCACATTATCCTCCTTCCTTAGATACCTTTTTATGCTTTAATTAGCACATACAAAGTATTACAGCGAGCATCAAATACGGTTATGAGCAGCTTTTTGTTCATATGCCCTTATGTGCTCGAGGGCTCGAGGCTTACGTTTTGCGATACACAAATGATAGTTTATGTTCATTAACAGCAATACTTGAACTAATTGGAATATGACTAATTGAAGATCCGATTTTTCAAAATGTAAATATTTTCCTCATGCCATTCGATCAATCCAGTTCTATCAACTAACTATATTATCTTCTGATGGATGCTGAAAATAAAATATGTATTTCCATCACAGTGGTTTTATACTTTTCTAAGAATTATGTTAATCCCTCCATTCATAACCGGTTTCAACGGAAGACTCACCGAGAACAATTAGCTATAGTGTTTATAGGGGAAGAAAGGGGGAATGATAAAAATAAGTCGATTGAGATAACGTATTTCCAAAACAATAGCGTATTGATCTGTATTTTGCGGAAGGAGACGTCACGGATAAAGGTCAGGGAATGTTTTCCCTGAGGTCGAAGGTTGCGCACCCCTGAGTGCGAGGCTGCGGGAGGCTGTGTGCAAGGCCATCGGTCTACGCCGAAAAGGGATGGGAGGCTCTGGAGGAAAGGTCGATCAATACACGTGCACTCGGACACGTGCTCGTTCCATTCCGTTCCCACAATAAAAGGACGTGTGTAGGAAGCAGACTAAATAAGCAAAATCGATGGTCATAATGCAACTGCGTAGCATTTCGCATACAGGATGTTCGCTTTATTTTTCTAGGAAAACGAGCAAAATATTCGCCATTTGCGTTTTAATTACAAAAAGGAAAAACATGACTAGTTCATACCATGATGCTAATGAGGATATCATTTGGAAGAGGATGCACAGTATGATGATTTTATCCCATGCCGTGCCGTCTGGGTCTCAAATCGCTCACACGCTATTTTTTATTTGTTATGGGAACAAACGATGCTTCAGAGCCATTGTCTTCATTGTCAACTTTTTCATAAGAGCTTCCAAATTAAATTAATGACAATGTGATGACGGGCACGTTATGCTTGTCTGTCATGTCTTGTAGCGTTTAAGCTATTTTTCTTTAAAGTCATCCAATATAATGAGTACATCATAAGAGTCGACAATGGAGATTGACAATGTAATTTTCGGGGATGGGAGGATTGTTATCTATATTCAAGTCACAGACATGTAAATTAATTGATATTGAATTCTCATTGAGTGTGATACATTTCAAAAGTAATATTGAAAAGAACACGTCGCCAGATGTGTGAACGAACGATGGACAGGGACAATATTGGAGTGGAGCAAGGAGCATAAGGTCGACAGTATTAAGGGGAGTTATACAACAATGTGGGGAGATAAGGGCTGAAAATAGATTTTAATAAGTCCTTTTTCGCAAGGGTGATTTTAGACTAGGGTAAAGACCTGCCTGACGATATTTCGATGTGACAGTGTTTTTGCTTCAGTCATCATTCTAAATGGCATGTTGAAACATGGACCATAATACGAGGCTCATCCAGAAAGTAAAGTTACAACATTTATGTATGTAATTGTAATTCATAGGAGACTTCATAACTAGTCGAGATCGAGATATTTCCAGACTCATAGATTTTTTAGATTATCTTTAGAAAAGTGTGGTGTAATGATATACCCACGTCTTATTCCCCATCAAGAGTCCAGAAAAGCTTCTCCTTCCTGTGTGAAATTATTCAAAAACTCACACGCGGCGCTCCGGTGTGATCATTCTGGTCACCCATCTTGCAAACAATTTCTAGTAATCAAGTCTTTCCGAAACAATATCACCAAGAAGGCACCAAGAAATTTCAGAAAATTAAAAAAAACCATACCCTCCCTCCCTACTGTACGATCTGTTCTGAATACCCCCGGACTTTTTTCCTGCGGGTGAGGAATCTTGCAAATGATAGGCAATCTGACCATTAGACCCCTTCTAGTGTTGAGGAGACGCCTTGTGTCTTTCTTTCTTTCCTTGTCTTCATAGACAGTCATTAATTCCTCTATAAATTCCCGTCATTGGCCCCAGTTTTCTTTGCTCACCATCATATCTTCGCTTTTAAGCTCGGCTGATGAGTGTTTGTTTCAGGGTGTCCCTCGGGAACTTCCAAACATCGCAATTATTAATAGTATGTATCACGTCGTCAATCTCCGCCCGATGTGGTTGTCTCTTTGCCTATCCGTTTTATATAGACTCCAAAGCAGTCATGTTTTATCAGAACTTGTGTAAGGCGGAAGGTGGTCTCTATGTGTTTCTGAGCCCTCCATTGATTTACGTTCAGTATACGTCCATGGGTCTATATTTCTTTGTCGGTCTAATCTCATCTCTGTTGTCAGGCTTCCTTCAGTTTCTGTTGATGAGCTTTGCGATTTTTTGGGATCTTCAAAGTCCAAGGTCCTCTTCTTTGACAGGAGATCCAACAGGGAGATTCTGGATCACTAGTACAGAGTAGCTACACAAGACTGTCCTGTACCTCTCTTTGCTCCCCAAGTTTTCAGGTGCCCACCCTTTTCACTCCACGCCCTCCAAAAGGAGGCGAGGTTCCCGAGGAAGATCGGTTTCAGATTAGATGTACCCGAAAATACGTTGGAAGAGGAAGGATGAGGTTATGTTGAAAGCAAATATGCCACCACAGTTTAAAGGAGGCTACAGCAGATAACAGACTGCAGGGGCTCCTTCTTCCCGACAGTACTTGTATCGGTTCGATCATTTGTAGTACCTATCCACGGTAATGTTGAAAGGCCAAAGCCGTGCAGAAGGAAAATCATAAATGAGGTTATCCATTCAATACTTCTGTACGGTGCCCCGATATGGCACAAGTCACTCCGTCACGAGAGTTATAGGAAAAAACTGGCCGGGGTCCAACGACAGGGAGCGCTCCGAGTCACCGCAACATATAGAGCAGTATCAGAAGAAGCGGTGCTCGTGATTGCAGGAATCCCGCCGCTGGACCTCTTAGCAAAAAAGAGGGCCTTGGACTATGAAGATCCCAAAAATCGTAACAAACATGAACAGAAACTGAAGGAAGCCTGGCAACAGAGATGGGAACAGACAACAAAAGGAAGATGGACCCACCAACTTATACCGGTCGTAAGTCGGTGGAGGGCCAGAAAACACGGCGAAACGACCTACCGCTTAACTCAGGCGCTCACCAGACACGGATGTATCGGAGCGTACTTAAAGCGGATTGGCAAGGAAACATCTACCAATTGCCACCACTGCCAAGCGGAGGTCGATGACGCAGAGCACACCATCATTGGCTGTGAGGCATGGGCACCCCAGAGGAAACTGCTGAAACAAGCACTCGGGGTAGCCGAGCTCAACGTCGATAGCATGGTCCACAGCATGATGGAGAGCAAGAAAAACTGGGACCTTTGGCGGGAATACGTAGAAGAGATCCTGAGCGCCAAAGAAGGCAGTGAAAGAGAGAGACGCAGAGCGCAATAGCCTCTCCAATAATAGAATAGGGCCAATCACCTAAGGCCAGACTACCTGTCCTCCTGAAGCAATGTGGAAAACAATTCCAGGGGGACAGAGAAGGACAAGGGGGAGGTTTAGTGGGTAGGCACGACCGAAAAATCGTGAATCCTACACTACCCAGATTCTCTGGGAGTCTTGTGAAGATTCCTCGCCCTCAGAAAAAAAAGTACCTAGCCACGGAGACGAGTCGCCATTTGAGCAGCCTAAAGCTGTTCTCCTCTGTATGTACTAGGCTGTTGAAGATAGTGGTGATGCCTTTGACTCCACCAACTTCTGTAATCTGCAGTTCCACATTTCACTTTATATCCTTACCCCAGGGATTCGGCTGTTACCCTCAGGTATAGGGGGTGTACGCCCACCCGACTCGAACGAAAGGGAGTAGGCGATAACGCGCAACTACCTCTCCATCGGAAAAAAATACTGTGATTGAACAAAATGGCCGACAAACACGCGGGACCAAACAAACTGTGTAAGCCTCAGGAGATTTTGTAACTTTATTTTCTAGATGACCCTCGTATAACGTAAAATACATGCTATTATGATTTTTTTCTAAATCCATAATCACGATCTTCTAAAAAATAAGTTTTTATGAGAGGAAACATTGGATATGAATAATGTGATTATTAAATTTAAAAAAAAACGTCTTGCAAGTACCAGTGGATCAATCTTCCAAGTCATTTTTCAAAGGATTCAAACTTTGTTATTTTTCCAAGGGCATTGACGATTAGAGTCAACTGAAGTAAATAGTTTTAAAGTTACTCTAGTTCTGATCTTCGAATTTAACATACATTCGACCTGATTGTGAGAGAACGTAACTTTGTGTTTTATTTAGAATTGTGTTATATACTAGTATTTATTCATCTAGGCCCGTTATCGTCATTCAATGAAAAGAGGGACTGAATATTGTATTGAAGAAATCCTTGTTTAATTCAATGAATACGGTCGCCTCAAGTAGCTTTCCTTCCACGCTCTGTGGATATGTCCGAGCATGGCGTCCAATCGCAAGGCGCTCATTCGAAGTGTCAGCGGTCTGAAAAGCGGACCGGTTGGACACACAAACCTTGTGGCCACTCTCTCATCTTTTAGGGCATTTAGGACTTTTTGTGTAAATAATGGGAATAAAATCCATCTCCGGAGCTTTCTATGATCTATATTATATATTATTTATTTTATCTAGTCTTAATATATAATATATATGGCCCGCTGGGTGAGCACTCAAAATAAAACTCAGAGGCCATGCTAACTTCAATATTGAGCGTGCAGGGAGGTGAATGCATGATTCCAGTGCACTGTTTGTGGCTGCACTATGATGATGATTTAAAACTGAATTCATATTCTTTATAGTCGGACATCACAAGATACACCAAACATTGCGCGATAGGAGTAATTATGAAATAAATATTTAACAATGCTTTTAATAAATCAGCCATAATGTAAAATTGTTTGGAAACAGCGATTACGGCAGACGTCATATGATCCACGGAGAACTTTGACTTTTACTTCGTGTGATGATAGACATTTAAATATCTATAATTGATCGTTGGCGTATGTATTTTTTTTACGCGGTTCTTGTTTGTTTTCAATCAATTCCATCGACTATGATTAAAAAATGACTTTAGATCGGACATTTGGAGGCTTTATTGGCAAGAAATCATTCTTGTTGCATAAGTTTGTGCTATAATTTTTTTTTCTTCACAAAATTAGCAAATCGGAAATAGCGTGTTCTCATCAACTTAATTGCGAATTAAATTTGAGTTTGCCATGAATACAGGCAATATTAACCCATTCCATGCGAGACGTTTTAGTAAATATTGAATGCTGATTGCGGATAATGTTATGTTTATGTGCTCTTATCTGCTCGAGGGTAGGGTTCTAACTTTTGTTCTGTAATACTTGACATAAATGTCAATTTCTATGACGAAACATATAAGCGATAGATATATATTAAATATATGAAAATCCAAACGGTAATTGATCGGAAATAGAGGGAAAATTGTTCATAATGTCTTCGTATCCGTCGCATACATCATGGAGACGCTATGCGCATGCGCCACGCTAACTCTATTGTGTGTATGTGTGTGTGTCTATACGAAGCATACAGCAACTACTATACCAGTAGCATGCCTATTTTATTATATATTGCACAAAAACAGGTTCATCTTTTAGCACAAATTCTAATGTATATTTTCAAATTCTAAAGTAAAGTTAATTTGTCAATCGATTTCGACTAGCGTTTGGTTAAAAATAGGCAATCAATTTCATTAAAATATTGATGTATTCAGACATAGTGCATTTACATAGTGCATGCTGGTCAATAGATGCATCATGCATTGAAATAATCAAATAAGGAATATCATATAAGAAAATTGCTCAATTTTATACGTTTTACTTGCTTTAGATTACGAAACATAATAAAGTAACCCATACAGATTCATAGAAGGGAATAGCTGCGATTTGTCGAATACCATATCTACAAAAAATATAAGGCGAAGGTCAGGGTCTGTTTGATTGATAGGCATCTTAGATTTTTGCAAAAAAGCATTATTCGCATTTAAGACTTGATTAGTGGCGAAACAGGTGATTTCCATACATTTTCAGTCGAACGATCGTTGCGTACAATAAGGGCAAAGAAAATGTTTTTACGTAACGGCCGGGTTGACCTTTGAGTTAATGCGCTAAAATTTCTTTAAGAAAATTGTTTTCCACATTTTCCATTGCGAAAAAATTTGATCGACATCAAGGTGATTTGGCCAAACACTCCCATATGGGAAAAATGATATTTTAGACGTTTTATATATATGTACACGAATCTAAACGGTATATCTATTCTTTGAATTACAATGGATGGTATTGAATATTTATACGCATTGAAATGCATTTCGTTTGCTCTTCGTGCATACATTATGAAATCTCATCAATTATTTATAAAAACGATCGTTTGGATGTTCAATATTCATGTTACTAGGCGTTTTGCGTATTTTTCTTTGAATTATTTTTTCGTTAAAATATTTAAACTTTGAAAATTCAAACATATTGTTTGATATAGCCGTCTTTGACCTGAATGATGACGTTGTGTCAGGCGATGAACGTGCTTCATACTTCTGAAATATGATTCAATTCATATCATAGACTCGATCGCGGCTTATGTAAGTACATCTATGTATTCACATAGGCCGCTTCATTAATTAGCATCTGAGAGAGCTTCCGTGTTCGTACAGATCATATAAAGAGGATGGAGAGGCCACAATATCTGTGTGTCCAACCGGTCCGCTTTTCGAACCGCTGCCATGACGAATGTGATCATCGCGATCGGATGCCATATCTGAACATGTCCACAGAACGATTACGAACTCTCATTATAAAACGAAGTTGTTCGAAGAAAACTGATCGGGTGGGTTGTTTAAATCTTACAAAGTTAATAGGAAGAGGCATGATAATGATGCAAACTCTGATGGAATGAGGCATGCTAATGATGATCCTTTTCTCGCTTGTTGCTTTGGACGCCAAGGCTTGTTCATTGCGACAATTCAAAGAGACGTTTAAGTCGATTGAGGAATAGAAAAGGGAGTGGAAATAAAAAAGGTCTAATCAGGAAGTCATGGACATGTACGGCGAAATGTTCAACTGAACCTGCCGTCTTAAATTCACGGCTGTGTATGATCAGGTAGATCTGGACAATAGAAGAAACGAGGTTCAGCACAGACGAATATGACGAAATACTTTATCAATGGCCTGGATATTTTTAAAGGGGTGTGTGTATAGAGTCGTAACGAATGTGTAAAGCGCCTGTAGTAAGTATCTTACTTATAACATAAAACAAAAAGGTTCCCAGGTCCCAAGTACGCATTTATCCCTGAAAATGTCAATGGTATCCAATCGGTCCGCTTTTCGGACCGTTGACATGACGAATGAGCGCCTCGCGATTGGACGCCATACCTGAACATGTTTAAAGAACGATTACGATCTTTATTTTATAGCGGTCTTATGCCGGCTGGGTCGGCCCAATGTTTAAGCGATAACGAAGAAAAGAGGCATTGGACAACTTAGTATATATCATAAAAACAGACAGAGCTAATCAGTGTTTATCCATGTAAAATAGAATGGTCAAGTAAAATTTAAAAAAAAACCATGTGCAACTCTCGACGGGGTTGGTATTCTGCGTTTCGCCCTCCAAGCCCGGTTGTGCCCGTGGTGGGCGCCAGCTTTGCCACCCCAGATAGATTTACAGACAAAAAAATAAATCAACCTCAACATCTTAAAAGGATCACGCCAACTATTATATGCACGTCGTTCATAAATGAACAGGTACAACAGGTTACACGTGTAGCATGATCTGCCTGATATGTACACAAAATGAACGATATTATCTTTATCGGAATGCATTATTTTCTCATTAATCACCAAGGTGGCGCCATTTGATGTATCTACAGTGTTAGTTCATGTCGTTCGTTGTATTTTGACCTATGACTTTGTATGATAGCAGTGCGTTTTAATGTGAATTAATCGCAAAAAGTCGTTGTGAATATCGATTTTATTTATCTTCCTCGAGCGGCTTTAATACAATTGATTAATTAAAAATAATCATGAATTATATTATAAAGCAGGGATTCCTAATCATGCCTATGTCCCATATCTTGAATAATGTCGGAAATCCCATAAAAAATAGTATAATTTTGAATATTTATAACATTCATTAATAACGTCACTGAAGAAAATAATGGATAACTTATTGTAATTTTATATTTTTATTTTGGCATAAAGTTTTGAAAATCGTGTTAATTAGGAGCGATGATCTTGTGATATTTAACAGAGCATTTAAATATCTGCAAAAAACTAGCTCTGCTTCGTTTATTATTGCTATCATCGGACATATAGACAATATTTATACCAAGTTGAATATATGCATTCAGTTTTTTATAAACATGCTCAATTCAACATCCGCAATTCGCAAGGAAACATATGTAAAATATCAATAAAGTGATGAAGGAACTCAATGATCCACTATGTGAAATATCTATAGTCAAATAGATTTTTTAATGGCAAATAAACATGATTTAAAAAAAAAAGTGTAACGAATCCGGGGCCCATTTCGACTTCTTGTGTCCCTAGCCGTTGTGTTCGCCGCCGCGACAATCCCCGATCGTCTCCTTGTTCGGTCGTGGATACCGCATCTAAGAGACACTTGGAGCACCGGAACATTTAATGCCTTTTGATAATTTATTTACGTTCGAAAATAAATATATATTTTAGCATGATTCAATATATTTGCAGGTAATGTAAATACATCATTAACAAGGAAAATGATGGAAATATATAATTTCAACCTTTCCTGTTGTTCGTTAATCAATAAAAACATGCGTACGTGTGTCATCGTGCGTGCTATTTTATTGTCTCTGTTTTATCTTAATGGAGTTATTCAAGGAATTGTATTCAATATGGGTATGTACAAGATAATTAAATAAGACCTATTAAAAGAGCAAAACTTATTTATCTTTTTATTATAATTAGGCTATTAAATATTTCCTTGAAATCTCCATCCATATAGTAATAAGTCAATTTATAATATGTTACATTTCTTGGTTTCTTTCATCCTTCATCCGATCGCCCGATACATAGCAAACCCACTGTCATTTCAGACCAGGGCCGTAACTAGGGTATGATGCGCCCGTGGTAATAATCTAAATTGCCCCCTGCATTGCATCTGTAGAATGGGCGAATTATCATCCCGATGCAATAGCGCTGTTAATCTGGATAGATTTAATTCATCAGATTAACAGCGACATCTTTCGTCTCCCTCGGGCGCAATGTGTTAATTTTAACAGCATCTGTATAAACGACAAGATCGCTTCTTGTGTGTGCACCGTTGCCGGTTGGGTCGCGGGAGTCGTCGGATAGCCTTGACTGCGGAAGGGCGTCCTTCCCGCAGCCAAATCTTTCTCTCGTGTATTATAAAAAGGTTATCAAAGCAGTATTTCTGTTCGACGTCCATCCACCTCATCCCATCCGCCTGGTTATATAACGGTCTGAAAGAATTCAAGATAATTCTTCACATCAAGAAAAGGAATGTAAGAGACGACAACGAGCACCGAGACACTTTCTTTCGGATGCTCGAAGAAGATTAATCGGGTCGACACTTAAAATTTTTGATCAAGTAAAATAAAAACGACGTGCAACTCTTTCAATCGGGTCGGTATCCTACGTTTTGCGCCCCAAGCCCAGTTGCGCCCGTGGCAAGCGCCTGCTTTGCCACGCTCTAGTTGCGGCCCTGCCAAGAACTTTGGTTTCTGCTAAGAGTGTAAAGTCATCTGCGAGATCACTGGGGTGCCGGCGGGATGAACGCGTTTTTGTTGAAACATCTTCTCAAGCACAGTTCGCGAGATTTACAGCGGTTTCCCGAAAGGGGGGAGGGGTAATTTTTATCCCAAACTGCACTGCGACATACTGTATGTTATAGCGTGCAAGATTGGACCAAGCCTATTGTTTTGTTGTACTCTAACTCTAATTTATCCTAGTATTGAAAACTCTTTTCCATGTTTTATTCGAAATATTAGGTTGGGGAATAAGTTCGTAGCGTTTTTATCAAAAACTTTTATTCAAACAAAAATCAATAGTTTTAACAGCAAATTAATTAATCATGTATTCGCCGTTGGTGTTTACTACCTCCTCCCACATCTCAGCCAAGTTGTTGATGCCGTTCTGCCAAAAATCGCCCAGTCTGGTATCGAAGAATTTGTTGAGTCAGTTTTTAAGGCGGTCTTCATTGTTGAAGGTAACGCCTTTCATATGGTTCGTGTGCATCATGCCCTTCCAGTCCCACCAAACGCAGATCATGGCCTTTGGATGGAGATCAGGCTTGACTCTCGGCTTTGGCGTATCTCCTGGAGCCACCCATTCCTTTCTTTGCTTCATGTTTATGTATAGGTATGATTTCTCATCTTCCGTGACTGTGTGTTGATCGATAGCGGGCGAGATGTTGAGAAGCATTTTGAAGGCGATTTTCTTTATTGTTTTTGTTAAGCTCGTGAGGCACCCAGGCTGCCAATTTTTCGGTAAATCCCATTGAATGAAGATGATTGAGAATCGTTTTATGATCACAATTCATTTTTTCGGCCAATTCACGACTTGTTTGGCGACCGTCCTCCTTCAAAAGTGCTTTAAGACGCTCTTCGTCGAATTCAGAAGGTCTTCCGCTACGGGGCGTATCGTCAACATCAAAATCGCCATTTTTGAACATTGCAAATACAGATTTGTAGAATACAAAAAGCTCTATCTAACGAAGTATAATACAATTTGCCAAAAAGCAAAAAATATTGTAAAACAAAAAAAAAATATAAAAACGCTATGAACTTAATCCCCAACGTAGCGTTCCACTGTTGTCAAGTAATATATTTCAAATTTAAATTCTATCCATTAGTATGAAATTCATAAACAGCAGAAGTTTACAAAAATCACGTGATGAATGACCTCACAAAATTTATTAGCACTTTTAGTACTATGGTCCCGTGATCAGAACTAAATCTGAAATGTACATCATCATCGATTTCTATGCATCGTACACACGTCGCTTCCACGAAGATAAACATTTTATTTCCACCCCGATACGTTCATGTTGATAAACAAAAACAAGCAGGTAAACATGTCATGAAAGAACGCCTCGTGGACTCCGACTCCTCTTTCAGAAGTGTTAATAGAGCCTATTTTCAGCCTGCACTTGAAGGCTGTCGCTGAAAAATGCGGCCATGCTGCAAGTTCACCTATCTTTTATCCATTCGACCTTGATGCAAATTTTTTCATGCATGAATATCAGTTCCTGCGGTCTAGAACTCAGGAACGTTGGCGCCGAATATTTTTTTATCATCACAACCAACGTGGAGACCTTGCGGTTTTATATCAATCTCTCGGTTGAGCGGTCTATGAATAGACTATTTTTCCATAAAAATAATAAGATAACTTTGATTTCAATTAGCGACAAAGCCACATCATTATCCGCAGGACATAAGGCGTCGATTACACTGTAAACATGTTTTTTAGTCATAAATTTAAATGTCAAATGGCAATTGAATTTTAGATATTCCTGCAATGTCTGATGCCTTTCTGCATTATTTATGTTTAATGATCAATTTTTTTATACGAAAAGTATTAAGTATAGAATTTTAATATTAGTGTGTTGACTAGGCGATCTTTATTGAACATAAAATTATTTTTTAAATTTTGACAAGTATGGTAGACATTCTTCACCACGGAATTCCTAAGTCCTGAATTATTGGAAATATTGGAATTATTGGAATTATTGGAAATATTGGAAAATAAGAAAACTGTGAGCAATCAAAGAAAAGCGTGTATTTTTATCAACATTTTTTGTAGTTTTTTGTTTATTAAATAAAAGCGCTTAAATATTTTTAAATAATTATACGTCAAACGATGAAGGCGTTTATTATACACCTTTTTGCCGAATTTAATAATGAATGTTTATCTAAGACGTGTGGGATCACTTCCGTGAGCTTGGAAAAGGTAATTTTAGAAAAAAACGCGTTTAAAGTTTCTCTCCTCAGCTTCTCCTCGAATGAAGTTTTGCAAATTTCATTTATAACGAATTAAAATTTACTTATTCTTAAACTTTGATTTTTTTCCGATGCACGAAAAATTTATGAGAAAAAAAATATTAGGGAATAAATCACTACCGACGAAAAAGAACATCAAAATTTAAAAAATAACATTAACAATTTACAATTCGGGTATTCCGCGCTAAGCTTCACCTAAAGTGCAGGAGATTTCATAAGAAATTCATGAAACTCTACTTCTTTCGTAAAATTGATATAATTCTTAAACCAGCTAATAGATTGAAATTCATTTTTAGTGGTGCCTACAAAAGAGCTTACTGCATCGATATATTTAAACAAAACAGTGGTTTCCAATATGTAGTACGAGTATAAGCGTGATAAAATTCAAAAAGTTATTTTTTGACTTGAATTGTACGTAATGGCATTGATTAAATGACACATGAACAAAACATAAGGACAACATTCAGTTAGTTTATCATTTTATATAAAAATATATTTGAATTGGGTAGTTTAACACTGAAAATTGGTTGTGTAACGGAGTGGTGTTGTAACGGTACCAGGTTTTTACTGAAAAAAAAAACATGAATAATATCTTCGGAGATACAGTTTGAATTGAAAATTCAAGAAGAAGAGGTTGTGTCCCAATGATTCCAACTGATATGCTATTCGAATTGAAACGTGTGCAGTTTCCGGTGCGAGCATCAACAAAGAATAGAAACACACAGGGTATGCGTGCATGCTTCTCACACGGATAGCAGTATATCGGCTGCTCACGTTCAAATAATTTATTACCAGACTTTTTCACAGACAGACAAATTCTTAGTCTATGATAAATATATGGATAAAAATTGTTTAAAAATTAAATAGATGAAAATATTTATGTAAATATATGCGTAGGGAAGAGTTTTGAGTCAAAAAAAGGATGTAAAGACCGGTTGTCACCGGTTGCAAGGAAGGGCCTCTACGACCCGGTGGAGATCGTAGAAAGCCCCGGGGATGTATTTTTCCTCAAAACTTTTACAAAAAGCCCTAAATGCCCTAAAATTAGAGGGAGTGGCCACAAAGTTTCCCTATCTAACCGGTCCGAGTTTCGAACCACCGACACAGCGAAGGAACGTCTCGCGATCAGATGCCATGCCTGAATATGTTCATAGAACACGGTCTGCGTCCACGAATGAATCTCCGCATTGAAACTCCGACATTGTTGAAAGCCTAAACCTAACCTACGAGGTTAAAACTCTTATTTACTGTGAGGAACTAAGACGTCCAATGATCCGGGATAACCAAGCGACATCTCAGGCGGTGCCTAACCGAGAGGAAGACACGTAAGAGGTGGCGGCCGACGACCGACGCAGACCACCTCTCCTGCCAACTAAATACGCGACCTTGCCGCGACGACGGAGATCGACGAGCGCATCTGCGGCTTCAGCCTCTATCTGGATTTATCTGAATCTTTAGGATGGGAGAAAATATAGGAAGTCTCCTGTCCACAAAAACAAAGTGAAAAACGAAATTCAGGGAGTTTCAGCCTGCATCATATCGCATATTGAACAAATCAATAGATATATCACCCAAGGGGTGACTGAGTATCAGAAAGCCGTCTTGCAATTGGATTACAAATCCGCAGTACACGAACATGTTATGAAGAACGATCATCACATCAATTTTGCTGGTACAAAAACCATAGCAACCGTCGAAAATTCCGGCATTGCGAATTGCGAGAGAAGCGATGGAAATCGAAAAACGTAGGAACTCCGCAATCAACGGACGAGACAACGGCACTAGCATACCAAGAACTTGGCTACCAATTTTATCGAAAATTAAAGCATCAATAACCAGGCAAAAATATCTGAAAATGCAAACAACACTGGACAGAGGATGCTCACAAGGAGCAGCTATTCCGCGTCCATGAGTCCGTCAGGAGACTCGAAATATCGGAAAGATATATATTTGAAATCTACCTCCCAAATAATTACTAAGCGCGATCGTATGCCCGTTTTTCGATGTAATTAAAAATATATAAAATCATTCCAATACATTGAATTCAAATACATACACTTCATTTAAATGTAGCATTACAACGCATGCCGGGTATTCGCTAGTGTTTGTATAAAACTTGATAATATGCCAGACGTTTTTAAACTTATTGTCGATAATGCATATCAGTCATCCATTTTGCGGTTAATCCAAGAACTCAGTCTACGCATTTTTTTCGTATTAAAACAATCGATGAAAAATATTACAATTAAAATGCTAATACGTATTATATATACTACATACTTAAATTCATATTTTTGAACCTTGGGATTTAAATGAAAATCAGCAAGAGACGGACCACTTGCGGGGAAGTCCACCAAACATGGACTCAACATGAATATTATCATTACAGTTCCTTACAAAAACTCAACATGCTACCGTTATTGTTTTCATGCTGTTTTATTTATTTGAAAATGTAAGGCATTTAGGAGTTTATGAAAGGATTTTGTATTATGTATTTCAATTCATAACTGAAGAAGGTCCATTCGTGCACGGCCGCAGAAAAGTAAAGTAATAACCGTTTTTGTGGCGACCTTAGACATACGTGACGAAGCGGCTCGTCATTAAAGTCTCGCAGCTTGTTCGTAAGCATAAACGTCACCTACATATTTATAAATTGATTTGAACGGTTGTGACATTGCTATCGAAGAAGGTTGGGAAATTTTGCCTAAGTGCAATAAAAATGCATGATCAGTAACATGCGTTGAAAATAGCTTTGATGCATTATCCATATTTGAATATTGGAAATTATACATGAATAAATAATTTGAGGTGAACGCTAGTCAGACTAAAGCTTGTATTAGGTCGATGAAAGTCAAATAAGGATGATGATTTTAAACATTAATATTGAAAATTACATACAGTCTTACAGTTTCACTCAAATACTCGAGCGTTGTTCATTTCCACAAAAAATGTTTATCCTTCTTTTTTTGTCTCTTATCCATATCCAGATATGCAGCCTTTTAAAAACATTCGTTTTGTTTTACATCCAACCATATCCTATTTTGTGTCTCAAAAATAAAATACCTATGAATAAATTCATGTCCATTTCCTGCTTGTTTTACATATACGTAAATAAAGTACGAATATGTTTGTGAATCATTCTCTATGGTTTTATAAATATTAAACATAGAACTGAGAATTACGGTCGAAATATATTTATATTCTTATTGCAAAAACACTTTTTGTTGATTAAACTTCAACGATATTAACCTTTTGAGGAGTGAGCAAATTTAAAATCGATTACTTTCTGTCAGCTCCTATCAGCGTAAGACAATCTTCAATTCGAGGCAGAGTAAATTGTAAATAAGCACTGTTGATAGCATACAAGACCACTTCGTTTTTTAACATAAACAATACACAAGAAATCGATTCATTTACTCCTGAATTAGAAGGAAATGATAATCGAACAAAGACTCATTCAACAAGCAGCGACGAACTGCAAACAATTAAATAAATAAACACTGTCGATAGCACACAATATTCGGTCATTTCTTTGCGTAAACAAATAACAAACTTGAAATCAAAATAATTATTAGTCGATAAATTTGGGCTAACGATCTATACAACCGTGCGATGTATGCGGGGAAGCTCTCCGTCTCTGTCTCCCGAACTGCGCTACGTTCTCTCTTTGTCTCTGTCTGTCTCCGAGCTCAATGTACAAGAGCGCTTTTTCTGAACAGTAGAGGGGAGGTCCCAGGCCCTGGGATAGTACTTCTTTAGGGTTTAATACAACTCGTTCTTACTGTCTTATGTTGATTTATGATATAAGTGCTTGATAAATTAAACGATATATAAGTATACTGTTCGTATCGCAAATCTCAAAATATCTTCATCAAACGTTATATGAAACAAGTGCTGTTGCACGAGATGTATTAGGAAGATTTTCTTTCTGCATTCTCATTCGGGAGCTAATTCAAATATTTTGCTTGTATTTAGGTTGAATTTTCGTTTTAGAATTAACATTTTATTAACCCATTGATTAGTGAGCTAATTTTAAATGAACGTAAACGTAGATAGTCCACACAGATCCATTTTTCTCTCAGGACCGCGCAGCATGAATCAATCTTGTATATCAATAAATTAGCCTTAACACTATTAATAGCATTAAATATATCTCTGCAATCAACATGCGAGAATGCTCTTTCTTTATCATTCGAATCCATTCGCAGCATATGCGGGATTCCTCATCAGCGGGATAAATTTGATTTTTTTTGACAGAGATTGGTTTTAATTTTCAAATAAATATTGTCATAAAAATAGTATATTTAAATAAAGCGCTATTTATATTATGATAAAATGCAGATGTATATTGAGTCGGTTTGCATTTGAAACCAAATTCTCATAATCAGTCCAAAAGTTCAAGAGTTAACCCACCATGCCAACACTCGATAACGCTGCTCATATTTTTGTACGAAGATAAATTAATTATTTCTTCAATTCAAATAACTTATTTTAATATCTCGGGTCAAAAATATGGAAATTGTCTAACATGTGTATTTATATTTAGCCTAAATTACTTCAATAAATATTATATTAATATGACTGTGCAACCTTTTGTTCGACCCCAAAAACAATCGCGTGACCTAACGCATCATTGACGTTAAAACGACATTTAAAAGACAACAGACGCTAATTACATTCGCAAAAAAACTGTTCTAAAATTGAAATTTAAGTTGGCACGAATAGTCACCCAAAGTCCCTGCAGCAACCTGACAATTCCTTATTCGAGTTAAGTCGTTTTATTGGTCCGAAAATAGACGACGTCCTCAGACTAAGGGGTCGCCAAAGTCTATACTAAACTTATCTTGTTAGGAAAGCGTTACTCGTTTGATGGGCGAAAATTCCAGAGACCGGCTCTGAATTCCTGAAATACTGGAATGAGTCAGTTTATTTCATTTTCAGCGCCGATCCATTCTCGGCTGTTGCGGAATACGTTTCAGCAAAAATGGACGGCGACGATGTGTAATCGAATATTTAGAACCACTGCTGATGGATACATGGAACATAATATCTTTACATGATATGATTCTTGCCGGCCAAATTGCAATTTCACTTTCATTCATCAGAAAGATCACATTGAATAATGCACATAAAAAAGGTATTTTTTCATAAGAGAAATTCTCTTACATAAGAGTCATTGCTGGATAAGTAATAGCACTCCATAGTCAAAGCATATCTGTTGTGAATGCAGAGAAAGTGGGACAAGTGTTTACCTTTTACTTCATCTAATGTTAATGCCAATGCTAAAGCTTGTATTAGAACCCATGGTAAATAATGAGCCCATTTCAAATGTATGATACAAGGCTGCGTATGTAATTATTTAGACACAAAAGACTTTAGATGAAGCCATAAATCAGGCGAACATAAATTTATGCCAAGACAGGAATGACACAGCAATGAGTCGGAGTGTCTGGAAGTAAATCTGCTTTATGGTGTTTCTGATTCCCAGATAAAATTCTTGCTCGTTTAAAACATCTCCATAACGGGCGAATCGAGTTCGTGTTTGCGATTAATGGCCATACTGCCTTCTTGGTTACTGCCATATTTATAAATATATTATATACATACATAGGTGGCTCACACAGTCCCTTAACGCATTCGTCGTTACGTCCACCAGATATGCGTGATAGGCGTTCTTCCGCGGGTGCTCGGTTCCATAAAACGAAAAAGATAATAATCAGATGGCGCGAGATCCAGCGAGTATTGTGGATGCGACGACCCAACCAAGATCCTTAGGTTTTTCACGTATCAATTTCGCAGGATGAGGTCAGCCAAGGCTTCGCCAAAGCATTGCTGATAATGCGTGGCGGTCAGTGGCGTAGTTGGCGGGACTACATGGCAGCTGGTTGGTCAGTACGGCGGTGGGGTGTTGAGATAGCGCGGTTGGCGGAGCTGCAGGGTGGTTAGCGTGGTGGTCAATTCAATGGAATCTTTTGATGTATGTAATAATAGCTGGGTGGGCGTTTCATTCCACGGTGCCCACTATGAAGCACGAAAGAGGGGGGGGGGACAACCCTGCGCACAGGAGTAACAGTCGAAGCCCTGGTAAGTCGAAGATGTGAGAATCTGCTGACCTAGCTAGCATGAGTTGGGTGTGCGGCTTACTCTAAGTCGCACACTCGTAAAGTGGAACGTGGATCTACTGATTACAAGAGGAGAAGGAAGAATCTGTGCAAAAGGGGACACCACTATCCTCAACAGCCTAGTGCAAACGGGAGAACGGCTACGGCTGCTCTAACGGAAACTCGTCTCCGTGGCTAGGTACTACAAATTAATGAATACCGAACCAATATGAGTACCGTAGGGAAGGGAGAGCCCCTGGGGTTCCTTCGCTTTTAGCATAACCTTTTCCCTCCTCCTTCATCGCACCTTCGGGTACACATTAGCCAGAAATTGATCTAAAGACAAATGAAAGGTACTCTGTGCGGCTAATCCGGGAACACCCGGGTCAGACTCCACAGCAGGGCTCGGAAATGGACTCAGTTATCAAAAGTCCAAAATACTGGAAAGTCATTGTCTGTCCAATCACACCGTGTATGCCATAACGACCTCCAACACTCAACCAACTATTAATTTCAGCATTTTACATACATAACACATTTGTTAAGATTTTTTAATTCTATGTACATAAATCAATTGACATTTATTATAAAAAGCAGCATAATTCTGCATAAACGTAAAAAAAGCTTGTTTCGTGATGCTGTTCATGGTTGCATAGAAAGTGTAAATTAATGTTATCTGTGACCATTAACATTTGATAACCGTTGGTTGCTGATTTTATCATCACCTGAGAGTTACAGACAGTGGCTTAATACTTGAACTCGTACTGTTGAAGTTTGGATTGAAGTCTAGACAGTGGAAAAAAATCAACATGCCAATAAATTTAAAAGATACGCGCAGTCATCGAGCTAAATTTTACATTTTTTTTTAGATCCTGAGAAGCAAATACCAAGACAATTAAATTAAACACGAACCTCAGCAATGCAAGATTTTCATGTTTTAGCCGCTTTGTCTCAATACTGAGCATCATTACTTCCTATGGTATTCCGTCTGTTCAGAGCATCCTCCCTTCAATTACCCAGGCACTTTGTCTACTTCGTAGACAGCGTATTTCGACGGGTCTGCTGTCGCTCGGTTCCGAATCTATTGATCGCGTGTTAAAAGCATTAACAATATGAACAGTGTCATAATATATCCTTGCATTAGTCATATCGAATGATTTTGTAACAATGGTAATTATTGATTAATTCGTATTATTTCTATGAAAATTAAATTTGTTAATTTTTGATATTCAATAGCGTTTAGTGGTAAAATCTCGAAAAACAATAGTGATCGATCAAACATTGATGTTTTTGATATATCGATGAATCTTATCGTTGTAATGAACTTATTGTCGTCTCAATTAAGATAAAAATGTTATGTACCTATATCACCGGTAATTGATAATACAAAGATGTATGATTGGACAAGGAAGACACAAATTAGATTGATTAAAGCAAGCTTTTTTTAGGTTTGCAAGTAAAATCCAATAGATTGCAGGCAATCTCTGATGGTGGCGACGTTCGAACACGAAGATTATCGAACAAGAATTCGGCCAATTGATGGATATCGGATTTTCTATTTTAGGGCTTTCAAATTGGTAGCTTTTGTGTCTCATGTGACTCAAACTTTAAAATTTCGTAGTTCGTGACATCTCCATTTAAAAAAAATATAAATGTGGTCTACTTAAATGCGAAGTATGCAAAGTGACGCATAATACGCCCACTTTATAATTCGTCATATTTTCAACATTTAAAATGAGCGATGTACTAAAAAGAAACGTCCCAAAATGCCCTATTGGCTTATAAGCAATTATTAAACTTACTTTTTTATAATGTTGAGTTTGTAACGTGGGGGAGGGGGAGGGCACCGAGCGTAGTCCCGCAACTGCTCCCCACTCCCGGCGCTTAAGCTTTCAAACGGATGACTTCCTTGGGTCCGTTCATTATCGGCTCGTAGAAGAGCTCAGATGACCCAAACAACGACTAACGAGCTTGGGGGGGTCTATAATGTCGACCCTATTGCCGTATGGTCTATTCCGGGTTACCCCGGACTAGCCACGCGGAGAAAGTCTTCCACTGATGTTTAACCCCACGGGAAACGCTACGCGCGGAGTAACCAGGCGCCCATCCCTTTTGCTTCTCCATGGTACTCGTATCGGTTCGGTCATGTGTAATACCTAGCCACGGAGACGAGTTTCCGTTCGAGTAGCCTAAAGTTGTTCTTCCCTATGTGCACTAGGCCGTTGAGGATAGTGGTGATGCCTTTGACACAGACTCCTTCAACTTCTGTAATCAGCAGTCCCACACACCCCTTTGCTGGTATGCAACACAGAGTGACCTGCGTATCCAATTCATGTTAGCTTTTTTTCCTGTGGGAATCCAACCCCAACCTTGCATAAGATACCCTGGGCTTGATCCCAGGGTAGTGTCAGATCCTTACTGACTAAACCTCTCCCTTGTCCTTCTCTGCCACCTCCCCCCGGTATTGTTTGGTGCTCAGAGTTTTTTCAACGTAATCGCGCCAAAGGTCCCAATTCTTCTTGCTTGCCATCGTGCTGTGGACCATTTGTCAACGTTGAGCTCGGCTACCCCAAGTGTTTGTTTTAGCGTGATTCTTTGGGATGTCCAAGCCTCACAGTCAGTGATGGTGTGTTCGTCATCGTCGATTTCCGCTTGGGAGTAGTGGCACGCCGCCGATGCTTCCTTGCCAACTCATATTAGCTGGGCTACCCCAGCAGCTTTTGATGAGCAAACAGACGAGGCTGCTTTCACGCACATTTACTCCACAATATGATGCCAGGGGTTCAACCGTTGCCCATGGGCGTAAGGGTGGCTTCCCCCCTCCCTGGGGTTTTAAGGGAAGTCAACACCCCTCCAGCATAGAAAAGATCAGCATAGAAAGGAAACGAGGTGAAGAAAATACGACTTCTTGATCCAGGTCTTTAAGCATACAACACAGGAAGATCAGCCCTTCCCGCGGCCGAGACAACCGGTCGGATTCTAAAACTTATCTTATTTGTCTTATTTTAGTCGAATATTTTTGCAGTCTTTTCCGCTTATTCAATTTGTTTGGGTTTCAAGCAATTTTTCACTGTAAATACCGATTCATCGGATAATCTGATCTATTTAATTTTGCGGCCAACTGAGGAACTTTTGGACAATAGTTAACCTCGGCATTCGTAATAGATTTTGGGCGGTCCGGTTTTTTCCTGTCATTATCATTTCTTACATAAACAATGCACAAAAAATCGATTCATTTGCTCCTCCTTAGAAGGAAATGGATAATTGAACAAAGACTCATTCAACACGCAGAGAAGAACGTCAAGCAGTTAAATAAACAAACACTCTCGATAAAACAACAATATTCGGTCGTTTCTTTGCGTAAACAAATAACACACTTGAAATCGAAATCATTATAAGTCGATAAATTTGGGCTTAACGATCTATACAATCATGCGATGGATGTGAGGAAGCTATCCGTCTCAGTCTCCCGAACTGCGCTAAGTTCTCTCTTTCTCTGTCTGTCCCCTTTTTGGAACATGAAAATTCGGACATACATGTATGTCGATGCTCCCTGACAGCTTAAAAGTCTCTGATAGCACTAATTTGTTGGCAATCTTAATTTTTTTTTTGCAATTTCCCTGATTGAAAAATATATATTTCGTAGCGTAAAGAAAGAGTTACGAATCATGATACGTAATTCGATTGATTTTGCCATTTTAAATTTAAAAATTGCCTGTTGCATAATTTTATTTATAGCATTGCTATTAACTTTATCAGATTAAAGACAGAAATATAAAAAAAAAATCTATGACATTTGGAAGAAATGTCAAAACAATTCACAGTTCAAGGCAAAGCGACGCCAATATTTCTATCATAATTGGTTGTCAATCTTAGACTTTAAAAGCAAATATTGGTAAGCTTCATATGCAATATCATTTTATTTATTGTGTCATTCCAGTAACATTAGATTGAAGGGTATTTAATTAAGAAAAATATCAGCCGATAAGAATAAGATATGGTTTATAAAAGGGGACGAAACTCATCAGACTTCCTAATAAATGAGCAGTCAGATCCATGAATAGCCTATCTATTAGATTGTATCATGATCTTTCAGCATGATACAATCTAATTCTGGTCGTTTGGAGAATCATATATTTGATTCTAACAATTTGTCTTGTTCTAACCAGAATTGCTGTTGATTTTATGTACGATTGCCAAAATAACAGATCGTCTATTTGGAAAGAAACGCTCCGTTGTGTCTGCGTCAATGTTCATTGCTAATTCACCCACTAATATTCTTTGCCCACTTGCCTTTGTGCTGAAGACAATAATGCATCGGGTCTTTTTTGGCAATGGTTGTAACGAGGGTCCTTTTTAGGAAACGGACAGGATATCATTAGTAAGATATATTTCATGCTGGATCGCCACTTTTGCGTTGCGGAAATTTTAATCTTTCCCTTCCGCTAGAAAAGTCGTATGCCAGTCGTAGCGATTGATTGGTCAATTATATTTTTTACATTCTTCCAATGACTGTGATTATGAATCGCGTGATTGTATTGTGATCACGTTGATTTTTTCCCGCGTCCCATGGCTCGGCGGGTACTGCCATTTTCGCAATTCTCGGCAATTCTGCTGGTTTTCCACAGCAATCTGCAATGGTTGATGATGGTCACGAGATCGTGGTTCTAATACTACGTTTCGTGTTTATACAATGCTTTATTTATATGGCGATTAATAAATTGTTAACATACGCCCACAAGAACATGATTCATCCTCATTCATGACGGCTCTTGTTATTTTTGGATGGAAATCGTATTTGTTCGAATCTATTGATCGTAATCATTGCGATATGACGTCGGAAAAATCGGAAAAACGTCGTCAAAAATCTATCATATCGTTTTTTTTTTTAATATTTGTATTTCAATGTTATCAACATTCCGGAAATGGATTTTAACACATTTTGGCCTGATGTTTCTATATAAAGTTAGTCCTCGAATAACCCAATCGTTCCTTAAAAAGACATATCATACGAAACTATTACAAAAGATAAATACATTTTAAAAGTTAAAATCTAATAAAAATATGTGTATTAAAACAATGTTAATCAAAAGTAATACATATTAACACATTCCGGTTCGCTATGTCACACATAATATTTCTTATGAATTATAATTCCTGAACTTACTGCATAAATGTACTTCAATATTATAAATATATATACATAGAAAATTACACAATATGAACAATAATATTGATATCATTTTTGAGGTAAGGCATGAAAAAATCAAAGCTAAAAATAAATACAGGGAGAATTTGACATTTACATGTGGGACAAAAAGCATAGACCGCATATGTCGAAGTAATTGAAGTTCATATAGTCTTTAAATAAGGACGCTCGATTTTTAAATGTAAATAAAACAAGTTGTGTGTGAAATATGCATAGATGCCATAATCGCTTTACACCAATTACTTTCTGTCGACTCCTATCAGCGTAAGACAATCTTAGATTCGAGCTAGAGTCATTTGTAAATAAGCCCCGTTGATAGCATACAAGATCACGTTATTTTTTTTACATAAACAATACACAAGAAATCGATTCATTCGTTCCTGCTTTAGAAGGAAATGATAATCGGACAAAGACTCATTCAACAAGCAGCGACGAACAGCAAGCAATTAAATAAATAAATACTGTCGATAGCACATAATATTCGGTCATTTATTTGCGTAAACAAATAGCAAACTTGAAATCATTATTAGTCGATAAATTTGGGCTCTCTGTCTCTATCTGTCTGCGAGCTCAATGTACAAGAGTGCTCTTTTTGAATAGTGGAAGGGGGGGTACCAGACCTTGGGATAGTACTCCTTTAGGGGTTAAAGATAGCCTCAAAGGAAGAAGTCTAAAGGCGTTAAATTGCACAATCTTGGTAGCCAATTCTAGGTGCAGAATGTCCATCGTGGCAGACATGTAAAGCATGTAACATTTATATATTATTTTTTGTGCGTCAAAGGCTCAAACTATAAAAGCGATGCTGAAATATATGGTTTCAAATCAGCGGACCGGAATGAGTATATATCACATAAGGCTTTCTTTGCAATCATTACCGAAATACGCTCAAACATCTTTTTGTGCGATTTTTTTTTGTGCGATTTTGAAGTTATGCGATTTTTTTCTGGCTTAGATTTTTTTTTTAATTGTTTCGGTTTTTTTTTGAAATGTTACGACTTTTAAAATACTCCTAGATTTATGTCAAAAAAAAATTTTTTTACTATTAAAAATAAATTGAAACTAACAAAATGAGGCCAAAAAATAAATTGACTAAATTTTTTTTAAACAGTCGCCATTTTTTCTTGTTTTTTTTTTTATTAACATTTTTATGCAATTTTGGATATATTTTATATAGCTGTTTCAAAGTTATGCGGTTTTTAAAATTCATAGAACGCATCTTCACTTTTTCTATGTAAGTCATAGAAATTCTATGTAAGACACAAAAAAAGGTTTAAGTGTATCATATATGCTTTTAAAAATTTGTGATTATATATCCTAAAAATTGCGTTTTTTGCGGAAAGATCTTCATTTATTGATATCATCATCTTTTCTTTGTACAACATCACTATTGCTTCATCAGCCTCTTCTTCCATCGGCAATTCTTGAATATCCTCAACGTCCATATAGTTAAAGTCTTATCCTTCTATAACATTAAGTTAATAGTCTTAATTCTTTGATAGATGAAATCACAATATTAATACATTCCATAATTGTAAAGCATTTCCATGCCTCCATTACCTCTATAGATTCATCATCGTTTAAATGAATTAAATCGGCAGTTAAGCGGTTGAACTAATAACTCAATTATCTTGGGTTCAAATCTATAAGAGGTGTGGCTGGCGACCACATTTTTAAAAATATATTTGATATGAAAAACCATGTAAATATGATTGGAAATGTTCCCATAAAAAACGATTACTAAAGGTCACCTCATACAAAAATGTTTTTCGAAACCCCAATTGAATTAAGCCTGGAAAGCTAAAAACAGTTTTATTCATTTATAACTCATTTATTCCCAAAGGAGACTTATTTGAGCAGAACTTTCAGACTTTGAATTAATTTGTATATTTAATGTATTTAAAAGATCATTTATGCAAATTTCATTCCACCGAAGCCAAGAAGTTTTAAAACAATTATGTCCCGAAAACATTTCAGCACCTGGGTTACTATATTTAGGAAAATAGTAAACTTTTATCCATTCATAAAACGAATAAATTACTATTGAGGTTATTAGTTGAGTTCCTCATGTTAATTCTTTTCAAAATAATAACCATTCATAACATCGATTCTATAAAAAGATGTTTGAGGAATATATTCTGTTATATTTTTAGACAATATTTAACAATAAGCCTGTTTAATACCCGCCAACGTGAAAGTCTTATCAGTTAATAACATCAAATGCATAGGATTTTGTTATAAAAAAAGCCAAATAAAAGTCATAGGTATTGTTATTTCAGTCTACTATAAATTATATAAATCTACTATTTAGCCATATATTATCGTAATAATGCAAGGATTTATCCAAAATTTCGCATAAAGATATGCAATATTATTTAATACTCCCATTTTATATAATGCTTAGGGCTAGTAGTAGATTTAATAGAAAAGTAATTTCAGATGACATGATATTGTATAAATTAATAACAAGCTCTTAGAGAAAACTAACAACGTCGATTTCATTTAATTGAATGTTCACTTAACTACACCAGTTGTTTTTAAACGATCGACATCAAATCCGAAGAAATCGATGAGTTATTGCTTTGGCGGACATTTCAAAATTAGCTGGGACATCAATTATCGATGCACTTCATGAAAATACAATAAAAAGTTAAACTAACACTAAAACAAATAGGTATTATTCAAAGAATACGGAGAACACATTCCCATGTAACATATGACTGCAATTGCAGACGTGTCCATGGACGCGTTAAGAGTCCGTTTTGTAAATATATATACGCGGTAATTAAATATTGCGCGCAAACGGATCTTTTGCTATGCATTATTTGATCGCAGAACTCGCATTGCAATTAGCTGCATTATTTCTCATTGGGGATCTACAGGAATATGTTAATGCACAATATGAAAATGCCGATCATGGCTCAATTGTAAAGTCGTGACTACTTTTTAATTAATTCAAATTGGCATACAATACATCTGTGATCAGTGAAAGTTAAATGCGAAGAATAAATAATTAAGAGTCTTCCAGCGGTATATGTAAACATATTTAAGCGATAATTGATTACTTCGCGCAAAACTTTTATTTCTAAATGTATTTCTTCTACATATCTAGTCTTCGCCCTATCATTTGCGAGACTCCTAGTACTTCACACAAGCATTTCCAGTAAAACTAACATAGTCTCAAAACTGTTAAGTATTTAATCCCTTAAGTGGATATGACGTATATATCCGTCAAGACCAAAGTCCATGCATAGTGGGTATGACGGATAAATCCGCATTTTGAAAGTTAAGCAAACCTCAATGGAAAATGACGAATATATCCGATTGCAGTGTTGTGTACGTTAAAGGTAAGAATGATTCATTTCGCGGACTTACCTTTTCGAACTTAATGATACACTATTTTCGTATACTGGATATGACGTACGTTTCCGCTAGCGGAGAAAAGATCGTGTCACTACGGATGACACTTTTAACAGTGAAACATAACGTTGAAGGTGTTAAAAACCCACAGCTCTCTATATGGACCCCACTAGCTTACTGGGCGAGCGTTCATAAATAAAACTCAACAAGGTAATGTTTCATTCAATATCAAGCACGCGAGGAGATGAATGTATCATAAAAGATAATATTATTATTGCATATTGAAGAAGTCCTAGTCCTGTAATGGACTCCGTCTGGCTGCATTATGATGATATTATGAATTTTGATTCATTTTCTTGAGGTTTTATATTCGTTATCAGAATTTGATGAACATTTTCTAAATATAAATTTCATGCCCTAGCACCCGTTGACATTGAAGGTACCATGTTGCCAGGAGAGAGCGAGCTGATTCCCAGCTCCTCCCGTGGGATGTCCTTTTTGGTGCTCCATGCTGGGCAGACAAATATCGTGTGTGCAGCATCGTTGTATTCCGCTCGGCGGTGGTGGCACTCCGGGCCGGTCGCGTTTGCCTATTTTGTGTAGGTAGCTACCAAAACAACCGCGCTCGGTGAGGACCTGGGTCAAGTGGTAGCACAGTTGACCCAAGGGACCTAACCTATGCTCGTGGATAACAGTAGAACCCCTAGGGTTATGATATAGGGAATGCGTACGAAGCGCAGAAATAATCTCATTGGATGATTTATCAAGCGATGCTGGGTAACCCAGTTAACATGAGCTTTGGTTTGCAAAGTACTCTATGCTGCTTGCTTATAATGTTGAGTGTGGAACTATCTCGGAACAGAGCCCCCGGATGGCGCCTCACTCTCGTGTGCTCGTCAGGATGGCTGCACTCGCGCGCGGGTCCATTCTGCTTTCGGGCTGTTGTGTAACCGGACAGATGTTGGTGGTAAACGGGCGTCGAACAGAAAGACTCTCTTCTTAAGATACTTATTTATTAAATATTAACGAGAGAGAGATCTGGCTGCAGGAAGGACATCCTCCCGCAGCCAAGGCTAACTGACGACTCCCGCTTTGCAAACCGGCAACGGTAAATCCACGTGCAAGAAGCGATTGATCGATATTGCAGACGAAATGTGTCCACAACGCCACAGAAGATGGCGCTTTTAAATTATCATATTACTCCTAAAGAGAGACGGAAGATGTCGTCGTTAATCTGGTGGATTAAATCTGCTCAGATTAACAGCGCAATTACACGGAGATTGATTGATGTGATTCTCTGATTCTTGTATCTTCAGCTACACATTAACTGGAAGCCAATTCAACATTTTGGTCAAAATCTTTATTTGACTAGGAAAGAGATTCCAGCTGCGAGACTACAGGCGATGCTGACAGAAAAAGCACATTTTCCCGCGGCCATCTAATAGTTCACACATGATAAACTTATCATATGCATTAAATTAAAGAAAATATGATATTATATTTCATTGATCGTTTGCCAACCGCAGACTAGTCTATAGAATGTGACGACGCAAATTTGAAACATTCTTGCAAAATCCACGTGTTGCCGGTCAAGAGGTTGAATTCTCTCATGACAGCATCATTCATATAAAGTATCCGAGGCGTCATGCACTATATGAAATGGATCAGATAAATATTTATGCAATCCTACACGTGTTAATACAGTGTTTGCGTGTTGCTATAAATTTTCGCGCAAATATTTTACGACCGCTCTGTTGAATTTTCATGATATTCTATATGATAGATTAAACGCGAGCAAACTATTTGGCACGAAACCGATGAAAATGGAAGTCGTAAACGTAAACGATTTTCGTTATAACCGACAGATTTTAATGCAATTTTATGTATATGGAAGGTAATTTAATTCAATGTATTTCGGATGAAAAATTCAAACGTCCATCATGTGTTAAATTAACACATCGATCCCATTATCAATGCCTATTGATTTTTTTGGGCAATGCTTCATAGCGATTCGATCAAATACTCGTTGGTAACTCAACGCATGACTTGCTTCGTAGAAAGTGATAAGGCGTTATAAAGTTATGTATCTTTGAAAATGAAAGCTGTGCAATCAATTAAATGTTGACAAAATGAACTCGATTCAATATGTACTGTTAATATTTATATTAATAAAATTTAGAGTGTGAAAAACAGCGATTAAATACTATTTATAGAGCTGAAAATATTATTTGTTTGAATTATTATTAGATTAAAGTTGATAGATTCATATCAAATACTATCGATTCAAAACTAAAAGTTGCATTGTAAATTTGCAAAATTAACAGTGACCTCTTCACACAGGAAAGATAAAGTCGATCGATATCATTGTGCGTGGAAATATGTATTCTTCCCGCCAGCTGCTCGACAGTGTTCAACCCGGTAGCAAACGGATCCGGATTCAATCTCATTCACCTTGAAGCGTATGCACGGAGCGGTAAAGTAGTTCGGGACCTCCATGTTACACTGGTGTCAGAAGCGGGAGTTCCACGTAACATAATTAAATTTAATATAAATTGAGATTTTTTTTTAAATATAGCAGATTATCCGGGCTAATACTAGGGAAGAAAGACACCGATAATCCGAATCATCAAATTGTTACTTGGTTTCGAATATAATATAATATTTCAGACCATTTCAGAATTTTAATGCTCATTATATATTAAGAAAAGCGCTCATACAAGAGCATTCAAATATAATCCGGAATTTTGCTATACAAATTTATCAGTGATAAAAATACAAATGGAGATTGTTTTTATACATAGTACTTTTTCTTAGAAAACAAATCATCACTGAAGTCGTCACTGAAGAATGAATGCGGTTGCTTCGAAAACAAGTTGCGCACGTATTGTTTGACCACAGCTCTGTCTTGAAATCGTTGCCCTCCTAATGCCTCAATAAGCATTTGGTAGTCATATTGGGCCAAATCTGGGCTGTAAGGTGCGTATTCCCAGTATAATTGGGTGAGTTGTTATCAGAGCCGTAACGAGGGTACGTGCGCCCTCGCCCCTACAGTTTTTTAAGACACGCCCATTTTCAACTTCGAGTGGCCACTTGCGCTTTGAGTGCGGGGTAAATGCCGCAAAAAGCCCTATTAGAGGACGGAGTGGCCACAAGGTCCAATCGGTCCGCTTTTCGAACCGCTGACATGACGAATGAGCTCCTTGCTTTCGAACGCCATACCCATTCTGCGTTTTGCGCCCTAAGCTCAGTTGCGCCCGTAGCAGGCGCCTTCTTTGCCACCCCCTAGTTACGGTCCTGGTTGTTATGCAGAAGAAGGACAAGTCAAGATCGAATAAATAACGATTTAGTGGTGTTTAATTTTTTTTAACAGCAGAAGGATAACTCGAATCAGTTTTCTTCGTCTTTTGATACGATAAGTAGTCTTAAGATCATCCAGCAGCTGGCAGTAGTAAGTCGCATTCACTGTTTGTCTGTCTTTGGGTCCAATCAAACATTTGGGTCTTACTTCTTCGTTCATTTCTTCGCGTAAATACACTTGATATCGATTTATTTGGGTTATCGATCTGTACAATCGTATGATGTACGCAAGACACTCTCTCCGTCTCTGCCTCCCATTCATAACCTCCAAACTCAACGTGCAAGATACTATCGGCCTCTGTCTCTCTCCAGCGTACAAGAATGCTCTTTCTGGATCAGAGCCGTAACGAGAATATGAAGCGCCTGTGGCAATTATCTGGCTTAAAACTAAATGATAAACTAAATTAGTCAATGATAGATAAAGCTTCCGTGATCGTACAAATCAAAGAAGGCCCCGGATACGCATTTATTCCCGAAAATGCTGCAAAAATTCCTAAAAGAGGACGGAGTGGCCATAAGGTCTGCGTGTCCATCCGGTCCGTTTTTCGAACCGCTGATATAACGAATGAGCGCCTCGCGATTAGACACACATACCCGAACATATCTACAGAACGTCTACGAACTCTCATTACAAAATGTCAGAAAAGTCATCCAAAGAAGACTGATCGGGTGTTGTATCATAGACCATTCTAGCGTTAATATGATATATAATATATTTGTTTTTTAAACATTTTTTCTTATACAAACACGATCTTTTTTTATCGATTCTTCGATTTCCTTATTTATTTACTATTCAATTGCATCGACTTGATTTATAAGAAACCATACGAGTTTTTTGAATTCCGGACGATAAAAAAAGCAACAATGTGTTTATTTACAGTTGAAAGATATATTGATTGATAACGACAGAGTAGATAAGCCTCAAGATCTTAGATGTGTGAAAAATTGCATTGAAAATCTTTGCTGATGAATCATCACAAGCAATAATATTATCATCATCAGGGATGAGTCATCGATGTTGAATTTGGCACGATCCTATTGAATAAAGAATAAATCTTTTAATGTACAAATCAACTAGTTCCCATACGTAATGTAACCGGTTTTAATTTTATTCTTTGAACACGTGTTTTCCTTTTTAGGACACCATACAAAAAATTGATTTGCCTTCCTCGTCTTTAGCGATAAACAACACAAGTAGTCTGTCTGGAATTATCGGAGTTACCACCCGGAGGCTTCAAGCGTCGTATATATTTTATTTTCTTGGGATTTGAGTGGTTTGTTGAACCGGTTTTTCTTATCAGCTAGAAATTCACATGCCAATAAAACCAGCTCTATCGGTCTTGGTTTCACATAAATATTGAAACGAACGCTGTCTGACCACGAGTGGGTGGAATGGACGTCGATACGAAGAACTCTTTGAACTTGTTCCTCGCTGGAAATCGATGACCAAGATGAACGTCATTTGGAGTCATTATTTTATTTAGGTCAACATCAACATCTGAGCGATTAAACGATGAATCAAATTCGAGTCGCTAATCGATCATAAATACCTGAAGGATGTCTTGGCTATTCAGCAGTTGAGCAGCAGACTATTTGATCCACATTTAGCAATAACCATCAGAAACTTAAGCTTCACTATGAATATCATATCTCATATTGATACTTATCCACCTTGACATGTAACTGCATAAAAGGAACAGTACTTCTGTATCAAAACAAATTTAAAATAAACATAATCAACCCCTGCGTATTAAATGACATTTTAATCCCTATCTTGTGCCAATATTGTAACATAATGTTTAATAATTTATCTATGACTAATAATGATGGCAGGAAACAACAACTCAATGTTATCTATACAACAGAACTCAATTCAACAAATATTTCGGAAAATGTACATACATTTAAACAAAAAATCTATATCAAGGACGACTAATTGTATCAAGTTCATATATAAGTCAAGTGACGATAATAAATTACATCGTATTGTTAAATATACTAAAATATGATAAATACATTATTGGAACACATGTTTCGAGGAATGATCTCAAAAACTGCTTTGTCACAAGAGATATTATTAAATTTTCCGCTGAATACGATTCTTTTTAGTATCATTGTCGTGTCAAGTTCACATCTATCATGTAGTTGCTGAAAGCCAGTTTAGACAAATATCTAGCTTTCAAAAGCACTCATTAACGCTTTCACGGACGCTTCAAAGTTAGCTGAAACGTCAATTATCGACGCAATTCATGAACATAAAATAAAAAGCTAAACCATCAGTAAAACACACAATTATTATTTATACAATATTAATCGTGAAAAATATTTTGAAAATAGGTATTATTGAACGGAAAAAGCGTCTCATGCAACATACAAAAAATGACTGCAATTGCAGACGTGTCCGCGAAACTGTTAACTGGAAATACGCTTGGAGTAGTTCTGTCTCCATTGCTATTTAATATATACGGGGAATATATAATGAGACATACACTAGATGACTGGGAAGAAGGGATGTCCAAATGAGGGGGAAAATTAGTAACTTGAGATTCACGATTGACACCACATTAATAGCGGCCAACGAGGAGGAACTCAAACATTTACTTCAAGTGGATAGTGAAGCCTACGGGAATTTAATAGAGCAGAAACTTCACCCACCCCTTTAGTTCCACGCCCCCCAAAGGAAGTTTGCGCGGGAAAGACCAGCTTCAGACCATGTGCACCCGAAGGTGCTATGGAGGAGGAAAGGACTAAGGTTCAAGCTAAGTTCAAGGGAGTTACTTCCGCGGGTTCACTGCCACCACGAGTCTAACCTCAGTTTGAAGAGGACTGCAACAGATGACGGACTGCAGGTACTACCCCTTCCTCATGGTACTGCCACAGAGACAAGTCGCCGTACGAACAGCCTAAAAACCGTTCCTCCCTGTTTGCCTAAGCTGTTGAGGATGGTGGTGAGCCTGTGATACAGTCTCTACCAACTACTGTAATCAGTTGTTCCACCCACCCCTTTATGGGTGCGCAGCACAGGGTGACCTGCACACCCAACTCATGTTAGATGGACTACCCCAGCTACGTTTGATGAGCAAACCGACGAGGCTACTTTCGTTCACCTCTACTCCACATCATTACCCCAAGAGTTCAACCGTTGCCCACGGGCGTAAGGTTGGCTCCCCCCCCCCTTGAGGGTTTATAGGTGGGCATCGTGGTCAAACACCCACCCGGGGATTCCGCGGACAGTCAAAATAACCAACCAGTACATCTTAACTGAGTTAAAAATCAAAAATAGATTCTCCTCTGTCTGACTGGGAATGATGGTGGGCAGTGTGTCAGGGAATAAAGAAAGAGGGTAATCCCCGCGATGATGGAGTGATCAAGTGAAGGAGGCGATCGACTCAATCCTCACTATAAGCCTGCGGACGACGAAAGACAGGGATGGCTGGATGGACGTAGTTCGCAAGCAGACAGACAAGAAGTTTAAATAGTCATAGTCACGATCCACAGTCATGGAGAAACTACGAAAAAGAAGAACCATGATATAATTCTCGGCGATGGAAATCGACGAAACACCGAAAAAGTAATAGCGAAAGGAGCCCGCATTGCCAAGGATCTGGCCAGGTTGATGCCTAACATCCGTGACACAAAAACAAGCTAATGGAAATTATACAATGAAGCTGTGCATTTGGTGTCGTACGGTGCCCCAATATGGGTCGATGGACTACACATTGAAATGGTGAGAGTCAACATAGTCAGAATACAGCGCAGAAGCGCAAACAGGGAGTTACTGCATACCGCACAGTATCAGAAGACGCCATTCTGGCAATGACTGCCATATCGCCTATCAACCTGTTCTCCCAAGAGAGCCGAAAGCAGGCCGTCCAGAAAGCAATAACGAAGAAGGCTGCTAGAGAACACACCATGATGGTGTGACAGTCCCGATGGAACAGCTCTACAAAATGGAACAGACAAGGAAGAGTGGAGCAGAAGAAAACTCAGTCAGCTGCGTCCTTGTCACCTGACCCAAGTCTTACCGAGCAGGCTGCTTTGCAGCATGGAGTAGATCTCCACAAAATGACCAAAGAGACATGCCCGGAATGCCATTACAGCGGGGTTTTAGTGGGTAAAAATTCCACAGTATCACCAAAATGGTGGTGTCTAAAACAAAAAAAAAACAAATAGTCAATTCAACAATACGATTGGAGAAGAGGTACTACAAGATGGATGAAGATCGGAGAAGCAAAACAAAGCTGGTTTGACCGTTTTCAAAACGAGAGACCCAGCTGCGAGACTTCCAAGACGAACATGGCCAAGGACAGTTCAAAAAGAATACGTCTTTCACGGACCAAGATCCTCGGCCTATTCTTTCGCTATAATTGCTTATTTATAAAAAGTCAATAAGCTAAGCATTGACGATAAGAAATATACAATAGGAAATCCAATAAGAACTTAAGCAGTTTATTGAGCACCTTTTAATTCACAAAAAACTGTTCTAATCACTATTTGAAATATTTCAGTAGTCTTAATAAAATATTGGATACATTCTTTATCTACAAAAATATTCCTTGATAAGTAATTTGCGTTATGAAGAATTGCTAATACTAATATGTATCAATTCGAATTATACCCTAATTTACCTTTCCATATAAATATATATCAATAACATTTATTCTATAAGCTTGTCTTGTGCTCGAATACTGCCAATATTTCACTCATAAATGTTTTTTTTTTGTCAATATCAATTATATAGATCAAAATCTCGTTGTTTATCTAATTATAATTATATTGGGGCTTAAAATCTTTGCAGAAAATATCGCCATTGAACATATAATATTGATAGAAATGCAGATTTCATATGACAACATGGACATTAAGCCGGTGATTAATACAAGTACTCGGCGTTCAGTAAAAACCTCCACATGTTCCATTTAAAGTTCAGCAGCATAATTACTTACGATTAGATCAGACTACTACAATTATCTGATAATTCATTTTGAAATAACGAACAATGGACATAACAATTGACTTCCTAAGAAAATCTCATCAAGTGATAGATTATGGGTCTCATGTCAAAAGACAATAAAAGCAAGTTAGCGCCATCTTCCTCGACGATCTTTGAAAATATTGTGACCGAGTTAATTGATTTGTGCCATTTAGGACTCAAATTACAGGATGTAACTGCTTGTCCTGTGGCTCTGATCTCTTTGTTGGATTCTTCGCAGTTGCTTTCGAGACGGGTCAAAATCCTCGTTAATCCCAATTCTTGCACAATCATTTCAGTTTTCGTCGATGCATTAAGAACTTTGAGATATTTCTATGTCTGTGGTGAACGTCCATGACGTTGAAATGATGTGGCGCATCAGACAAAGTCGAAAGTATCTTCTGCGCCGTTCCTAATCCCGATATTCCTCGTGGGCTTCTTAAAAATAAACCGTTTGTATGGTATTCGGATCTGGGACAATGTCCTCCATGAATTCGACGCAATTAGATAAGGGCATCGTTGTTGAATGAAACCACTTATCTAGGAATTCGGATTGATAACAGATGATAGCTTCGGAAAACCTGTTTTGGGTGTCGGTGTATCTAAATACACCAAATGACATGTTGGAGTTTGACGTCACACCGAGGAATCCCTGCGCAGACTATGTATTTGCACGAGCAGATTAAAATTGCCACATTTTCATCATTATCTTGTGCTCTTATCATTTCTGAGCCAAGTTTTATTGGTATGGAGATATTTTCATTGCTTGCTTTAGTCCAAGACGGACTTTGCCCTATGGAATTTTGACAACATCTTCAACTTGTGACTTATTATTCCAAGCTCGCTTTGCTTCGATGCTGAGTTGCTATAATCATCCATATTCCTTTGAGGCCTTACCTGTATTATATGAACAATGAATGAATAGGTATTTACAAGCTTGGGAAGCTTCCAATCGGATAACTTCCATTCTGTCTACCCTCGTCAAATACTTTGCTCATGTCAGCCATCTCGATGTCTATCCTGTCTTTGTGTCAATTTCAATCTTTGACATTACCTAGTCCCCGTGGATTTAATATTATACACTATCATTGCCATTCAAATTAATTTCGATCTTATGAATATATGTAGTTAGCTTGAATTCTAGATTATATTCCATACGGTTCCAGTTTGTTTATTAAATCTTTGTGAAATTAATGTTCAACACTTTTGAATTAATTATCAGAGGTCCGTGCATTAAGCGAATGAGCTCCCTTAGACTACACCCCGGATCAGAACACACCATCATCGGCTGTGAGGCTTGGGCACCCCAGAGAAAACTACTGAAACAAGCACTCAGGGTAGCCGAGCTCAACGTTGACAACATGATCCACAGCATGATGGAAAGCAAGAAGAACTGGAACCTTTGGCGCGACTACGTAGAAGAGATTCTGAACGCCAAAGAGGGCAGTGAGAGAGGCAGAAAGAGAGAGACGTAGAGCGCCTCTTTAACACCAAAATAGGGCCAACTAAAAGGCCAGACTACCTGTCCTCCTGAAGCAATGTGGGTAACAATACCGGGGGGCCAGAGAAGGACAAGGGAGGTGGTTTAGTGGATAGCAACCCCTCACTACCCGAGAAGGGTGTCTTGCGCTCACTTATGGCCGAGCCCACCCATAGGCAACTATGGATGTGAAGATTCCCCTACTAAGAAGAAGAAAAAAGACTACACCCCGAATTCTCTGGATGCCCTACCTTTTTTTCCTGTGGGAGGGGAATCTTGCATAAGACACCCTGAGTTTGATCCCGGGGTAGTGTCAGATTCTTACTGACTAAACCCCTCCATTGGTCAGCCCTCATTGTGCACGGTTGGCCTCTAGGCATATGCTCGTGAACGACGTTCAGGCTCTTAAGCCCTCCCTTCTTTTCTTTCCGCGTCAGCCCTGACCTGCAGTTTGTGTAAGATACCTGCATATGACAGCTTCTCCATCCTGTCTGTAGGCCCAATAATGATTGTTTCAGCTCTTTTCTGGGGTCTGTTTCCCAGTCGTCCTTTCTGTTGCCTCTTGGGGGCTGGTGGTAGAGGAGGTGGAGGCTGTGGTGGCCGTGTCGGCTATGTCAAGGCTTTCTTATCATTTTTCTTCTTTTTCGAAGCCGTTTTCCACCCTTCCAGGAGTTCCGACGATTTCGAGATCGGGACCTTAGCTGTCCTATCCGGATTCTTCTCTGTCTCCTTCTGTTTGGTGAGCCGCTTGATGTGTTCCTGCGCTTCATGCAGATCTTTACGATGAATCTCTTCTTCAGCATCCCCCATATTTTTTTAAGTATTTAATATGAAATCGTTGAATTTCCCATTTGTATGATACATCTCCATAAATTTCAAATTATGTAATGTAGACTTCTCCTTTATGTGCGACTAAATTGAAATATTTAACAAAAAACATACACAGGGAATAAAATAATCAAAAATGATTATTTAGGTTCTAAAATACAAATAATATTGATTTGTAAATAACACTCCTTTGTTAGGTCCAATTTGTGAGATTAACAATGGCTTCTTTCTGTTCTTCTGCGCGGGTGCAGAGTTGGAATGCGGACGCGCAGGAATGAAGAACAGAGAGTCGACCGATAGTCTTGGCCGCGAGTAGATTTGTTTCTACCGTTGACCTGCCTGTAGTCTCGCTAGTAGCGAATCCTTCTCTGAGTTAAATAAATGTCAAAATAAAGACAAATATTTTTTTATCAACACTTGATCATCAATGATCATCGCCGTTATTTCGCTCTGATACAGAAGCTCCGTAACTGTATAATAATAAATTTAAGAGTTCACATTAAGGAATTAAAATGTTTTTAAATAATATGTTAATGCTTGCCCTTTACTGCTAAGAATTCAAACATATTCAATTTGTTTATTCAATCATGCTAAATCGATAGTGATTGAGCAAATTTTGCAACTGGTTGATCAACACAATCTTCGATGTGACCTCCTTTCACAGTTTGCCTTAGGTTTCATGGACGTGAAAATATATAAGAGATATTGCATTTTGGAATATTATAAAAGCTTAAACATTTAACTTTTATTATAAAGGTTCAAATCTAGATTATGGAGAAAAAAAAATTGAGAGATAGAAAATCGTTTCAGTCCAGGTTTAGCCTGATTTTTTGGACCCCAAAAAATAAATACTGAGATGATTAATAATGCTGAAAAATATAAAATGAATGGTTGCGTTTAATATATTCGCACTCTTGGAGTATGAGAGTTTTTGCTGTTAAATTGAGCTATTATTTGTTTCAAAATTTTGAGTAGAGGTTTTCAACCCCATTAAAATAAGTGAGCGTTTTACTCGAATGTTGCTCTCATTATTTTGTGCAAAAAATGTCACATAATGAAGCTAAGAGTGGCCACTGAACTTTCATGGAGGCGGAAACATTATAATAACGTTTTAACGAAGAGGGTATTATATTTTCGGCTAATTGCTTCCACCGGGTACCGCCAAAAAAGACCACCAAGATTTTTGCAAAGTAAATATTTTAACGGGGGTTAATTTTTTATGTGCCTGATGCGATTTTATCAGAAAGTTTACGGTCTTATTTTTGACCAGCGCAATTTACAATAATTACATTACGACGCCATGTGCGTCATAAAAACAAGATAATCTTTACGAGTACATGTGCTCCATATCAACGTTGTTTACGGATATTATCACGGGTTCTTGAATTTGAAGGGGGTAATAAATTGATAAAGTTTGAAAAACTGTGGCCTGTCGAAACGAGACAAAGAAAAAGTGCTTCTCAGCCTTATTGGATCCTGTTATTGATCTCGAGGTATCAGAATCATGTGATCTGTCATGTGACGAAGCCGTCCTAAGCCTTGTTTTCTTTGACATATCGGATGTCCTAAACATACAGCTGGGGGGCTTTTAAATAAAAATATGGAAAGTTTTGAGTGATAAGAGAGTGTTGTTATCTGAGCTAAGCGAGTGGCTTATGCAGATTTTCTGCAAATAAACCAATTCAAAATTGTTTTCCAAGGTACGTCCATAGCTTGAAAAAATCACGAAAGCCTCTGTAACTATGTGACAATTGTGTCATATATTTATTATCCTACAAATAGTCCGGCTATAACCGGTTATATTCGATATAGGTGTTAATCAAACAAAATAAATATTTCAATTCAAAGATGTTAATTAATACCGACTCCTTGGCGTAATTCAAAGTTTTCCCAAAAGCTTAAGTTCTAATTGAATTCGCCAAGTGACTCAATGTGTGTTAAAATATTTACAAACATTCAAAATGCATCACAGATTCTTTATAGTATGAAACCAAGTCGATATTAATCAGATAGCAGAAGAAGTTTCTCATCTTCTTGAAATAGACTATTTTCTCTCACATCTACAATATTGATTTTCTTGAGCTGGTCATGGTTTAAAGTTCAAGTCCACATATGATTATAAAATGATACATTGATATAGTGATTTTGATCCTGAACTTTTAATATAAAGAATCGTATTCAAATTTAAATCGCAGCAAAAATTTCCCCACACCAAAAAATTTGGGAAATATTAATAAAGTAATACTGGGATCTATCATGGAACTAATAATTAGTATGTCGTTCCGTATGTCTTAGCGTATCCATGGGAACGCTCGGACAATAAAAACATCTGCGCTCTTTTACATATCAGCTTATATCGAGACACCGTTCAGGAAACGCAAATTTGATACCATTTTGAGATTTTTGAACAAACTGTTTTTGTTAGGAATAATTTTTTATCGTTATTCAAAAAACAATTCCAAGGCAAAAAATCGATAAAGCTTTATCGAAATAACGATAAAAAATAATAATAACGGATACGGTGATTTTAAAAATTAATAATTATTAAAGACTGGTAAAGTAATATTTAATTGACAATAGGAACCTCTGGGATTTTCCTGAAACGGGAAGGTTCTATAAACTGGATGATGACACACAAATGCCATTATTAGAATCAAATATCCGCGAGACAATCGGGGAATTGTCAATTAAGGTCGCTTGTCTATAATAAATAATTCAGGAGTATCCTACATCTTACAGGCGGAGCAAAACAACGTGAAATTTAGGTTTCGCATGAATTGTCGCTAATCGCAGAAAGAGCAGCGAATAGCAATCTGTTCACATTTATTGCCCAAATATACTTTTTCAGAAAATTGTTTCTTGCTAGCGCAGCACCGTATAATACCCCATCCCCTGTAACTAAGCTTCCAAATAGAATAACATTCGTAGATCCGTCATTAATTTGTTAAGTAGACGTGACGTATATGTACGTCCAACGTAAGCTGCATCGAAATTGGTTAGGACGTATATATACGTCCTCGAAATATATGTTGAGTCCTAAGGCGGGACTTTTTTTTATTTAACGAATGTGTGAGTTGTCTATACATGTTTTTGATATGAATTTAAGATAAATAACAAATTGATTGCTCTTTCAAAAAAAAATGTTTCCATTTTCTTTGTGTGCTTTTGTTTATTGTTTTGTATTTGTTAACTTCTCTATATGTTTTTGTATCTAAATAAATAAAAAAATATATGTTTCATTGTGTTTTTTTTTTATAAATTGTTTTTAAGGTGGGCGGGACGTATATATACGTCATAACGAAAATATGCGCGCCCACTCTATGTTGTGTTATTGAAAAGGAACTTAACCCCGCTTAACGGGTTAAGATCATTTGTCTCCTCTCATATTTTAATGTCATTTTTATGTCACCTTCTTTAATTTCGTCTAGACAGTACATATTTCTTCTCAATTCCGTCATATTGTTTTGAATCGGTTACATTGATTCTGTCAATAAGGTCATCTGCATGGTATCATTTTTGTTTGCTTTTATGTCGTCTAGACTGTATTCCGATATTTCTTCCCACTCTCTTTCCATATTTTCTTTCAATAAAAGGCTTTTGTAATTAAGCCATGAGCATGAGCTCTTATTGCTCTGACAGGCTTTGTTTATAACCTTAACTGGCGCTTGTATGACGCCTCATGTGGAGTGGCGTGGCGTCTGGATAATGATATAATAATTCGGATAATGATATAATCGGATCGGAGGATAATTCGAATTTCACCACCGGTAAACATAAGTTCAAATGCATTCATAAAAACTTATACAAACATGTAAGATATAAATTATATGAATACAGTCTTCCAGATGTATCTTTATCCGTTGCTCTAAAATTGCTTACTGCGAAATTTGACGTCGTACTATTGGTTCCAAACCGCTTCGCCTCGCCAGCTTCTTCCTTGTTCGCATTATGAAGTCACAGCCGATGAAAATCCCACTTCTGACACCATTGTAACGTTGCCCCCTGCCGACTGAGAACGCCCGTCCTCATACAGACTTAGCCACTAAGGCGCTCTTGGACTTTAGTTGGGATGTTTTGAACCACCCCCTGTATTCCCATGACTTGGCGCCTTCGGATCATCATATTTTCTCCTCCCTGTAAGAATTCATGGGTGGAATTAAATTTTCAACCGGCGGGCAGGTGCAAAAAGAGGTTCTGAAATGGGGGAAGAAGCTGGCGGGAGAGTTCTTCGAGGAGGGCATAAAGAAGCTTATGCACGGCTCATCAGACGCATTGAACGGGATGGAAATTATGTTGAAAAATAGTTAATAAGTATGTCAACAATATCCTGTATTTATTTTTTCAAACACACTTTTTATAAAAAAATATTAAAATTTTAGTACACTTACTTTCGGGATATGCCTCGTATAAAATATCGTTCAGCCAATGTCTCTATATACCTAATGGAAATTCTACGCTAAATTCATAACTAATTTTGCAATTTGCCTTTATTTCATTCTCAAGCTCGACTTCAATGGTTGAATGGCTCCAATTAGGGCTCGGTTTCAAAGTAGAATAATACACTGCAATTACCCAGTCATTCAAATATAAAACGTCCTAATGAAAGACGTTCTGCACTCTTGTGTTCGTATTGTATTTTAGGCTCCTTTGGGTCACGTATGGCACAAGTCCATATTGAAAGATATTTTGCTCATGCATGTCTTCCATTGCTTGACAACATGATAGTCAAATATTGACCCCAAAGCCCTTGTTATTTTGATTCTGAGCCGCATTTTCGCATGTCTTTATTCAGTTAAGAATTAATGGATAAATCATACCAACAAAGGCGCTCGCCGGCCTGCAGTACTCAAATCTAAATCATCTAATTCTTCTTTATAGGATACATAAACTACGACAAAGAAAACAAATCTATTTATGGCCAAATAATCGCCATATCTCGTCCATAAAGAATTAAGTCCATTCACTTATTATTGACGGTAGAAAATGAAACCGAAACGAGAAAAAATGTGTTATCCGTCATATTATGTACGCATGTTTATGCATTAAAAGACGTCATCGATTCCGAACGTCATTGCAACGCTTATCGTTTTCAGTTTTTTCGGTAATCTTATTAATAATATTTGCGTTATTGTGGACTATTTGTGCATAAACAGATAGACTTTCAAGGTGCATGATGGCGAAATGTTGCATGATTGCACGTTCGTGTCGACGGTTGATTGGGCGATGAAATGAGGAATCATTGGATTTGCAGACATGCGATCAGATGTGAAAGATCTTGCGATTGGCAATTAATGGCACAAAATTCAATCAAACGTGCCACAAATTGAATGAAACCATTTCAACAATTAACGTATCATTTCAACGTATAAGAATGCTCTTTTCGAATCACTGGAATTCGCTCGCAAATAGGCGATCATCCTACCATACAGGCTAAATCCTAGCATGTGGATAACAATGGTACGGTATAAAATTTGGCGTCCTCGGTCGATATTCTTATTTTCTCTGAGAGTCCGGGTGCAAGCTTATTTGGGAGCCGACGAGAAGAACACGTTATCCCAAGGCCAAGACTATCGGTCGACTCAGTTTTCTTCTTTCCTGCAAATCTGCATTCTAATCTCGCACACATGTAGAAAGGCTAAAAGATACCGCTTTTAACATAATAAACGAATAGCCATAATAAATTAATGACGAGGTGATTGATATAAATTGGACTGCATAGCCCTGAAGTATATTTTTGGATTTAAGTGGTTTAAGTATATTTTGATGATGCTTTTGATATCCATGGCGAGCGATAAAAGTCTCTGTGGTGGATGCTGCAAATAAATGGCTTATGTCAGTTCTAAAGCGATTAGTTTGAATGATTTACATTTGACGAAGACTAAAGATAACCACGAAATACTGCTAAAAGCACTAATTTTGCATCTTGTGCTTCTTTTCAATGTTTAAACAGGATTAAACTAGGATCAGTTTAAAACTTCAGGAAATTGTGTGGGCTAAGTTGGAATCGAATTTTAGGGAGATTTGCTTTAGGTTTGTTTTATGTAATATAACTAGGGTAATCGATATGGCTTTGGATATGACATCAGATTCAGTTATCAGTCTTCAGTCTAAAATCCTCGATCGACAGGCATCTCCAGTAGGGTGTCGTGATTAATGGTTGGTGATTTTGCTGGAATAATGCTTGCTTAAATAGATTGTTTTTATCAATCCAAAATAAACAAACAAGATATAGATTGTAGGAAAATATATAATGACCGCCATGTCTACCTATAATCTAACAATGAGTGATTTAAACATGATTGATTCACATTTATGGTTTCTATAAATGAATCACCTATATTTGAAAATCATCAATTATCTTTTGGGTTTTTCGGTTTTAAAAAACAATTTAGATAAAGCGAAAAAATACGGAAATTTCGAATATTCAAGCTTGTTGAAAACAATTTCGTTCCAGATTATGTCCGATTTTTCAAAATAAATGCTGATAAGAGCAGATAAGTAGCTGCAGCTTTCGATCACCGATGCTCTGCGTAGAAAACATTTTATATACAGTAGACTCTCGATTATCCGAGCTAATGCTGGGGAGGAAGAACATGGATAACTGAAAAACACGGATAATCCAAATCATCAAATTTCTACTTGGTTTTGAATAAAATAATCATATTTACAATACAAATTTCTGTTTCATAATTTTAATACTTCAAATTTTTCTTAAAACTATTATATCGTGGTATTCAAATCCTGCAAAGCACTAATCACTGGTATCGTCAACTGTAGTCCCACTTTCATTTTCTTCCTCTTGAGGAACAAAATAAATGATATTTGCGTCATCCATGCATTCAAAACCTGGATCATTTAAATTATGAACGAGGCACTCCTCGATGCTTTCCCTATCCACGTTTTCAAAATATTTTAAATTTTCCAATAATCCACATATTTCAGACATATAATTTGTTTTCATTCTCTTCAGAATGCATTAAATATGTTTCCATGCCAGGAAGAATCTTTCCCCATGATCGAACAAGTGTTTCTGGCTTTTGACCAAGATTGTGTCAATTGATCAAGTCAAAAGTCATCTTTCTCAGCAAGAATCGTGCTTCCCGTGATCAGATCTCTCTATCGTGATTAATAAAAAAGTTATCTAAGACGAGAGACTTTCTAATCGACGCCCGTCGACTTTCATCCCACCACTCGGCTACATAACGGTCCGAGAGCAGAACGGACCCACGTGCAACGCTACATTGATACTATACTATTGATACGATTTTGTAGCTACTATTGATAAGTCCATCGCTTGTTTTCAATGTGCTTTCGTTTGGATGAGAAGGAGCATTATTTAATAATAATACAATAGAACCTCGATTATCCGGACTAATTGGGGATGAAAGTATATAATCTAAAATAATCATAATTGACAGGGAAAGAATGAATAATTTTTTTATTTGATATATATTTCTTTAATTGTTTCATCATCATTAAAAATTTGGAACCCAGAATCTTTTGCATCGCAATTGAACCACTTCTTCGTCGCATTTATATCTTCTTAATCTCTTCTTAATTCTCATCTTCCCAGTTACATCTTCTTCGTCGCATTCGACACATATGGAAATTTGTACTCTTGCTTCCGCAATGTCTCCAATATCAGGTTCTATCGCGTTACTGGAATACACTACATGAATTCAAGCTAGCCCAAACTTGCTTTGAAATTTATTTAATCCATTTAATTTTTTATTGAAAAATATTGCTTTATCACACAGTAATGGACCAGATATTGGCTATTCAGTTGATCGTCTTTAGATAAACCACATAAAAAAACACTCTTCAACTTCTATATTTCCTGATTTTTTCATAATATTCCGCTCTGAGCTTCCATCTTCTTATATTAAACAATTAGTAATATGCAATCCATCAGGTACGTGAGCAAAAGTGGACACAATTCTCCACATGCAAATCAGCAAATATATATATTTTTGTTTTATTTTGAACAATCCGGATAATGGAGGTTCTACTGTACTGCTTTCTGTGACAATCCCTTCTTTTTTTAAAATCTTGCACCTCTGGATACTATTCCTTTTTGAATTAATCATCAAAAATCTACCTATCTACTAAAACCCCTTTCGACCTATAATAATCGACAGGAAGATTTTTAATTTCAGTTCTCTTGAAATATTGAGGTTTCTTTGCTTTCCCAATCACCAAAAGTTTCATTTTATTTAATTAAGACATACCTAAACAGGCATTTGTTTAGGTAGCCAAACCATCCTTTTATCTTTAATCTTGACCTGCATATATTAGGTTGTCCCATAAGTTTCTTTCGCAAATGAACACAGATCTAATCATAGCCATGGTTGAAGAAAACCCGCGATATACTGTTCGTGAAATAGCTAACAAGTTAGAAATTCCACGAACATCCGTCCATAATCATCTGATAAAATTGGGCTACATCAATCTTTCAGATGTGTGGCTTCCTCGTGAACTGACTGACTCAAATAAACTTCAGCGTATTTCAACATGCGATCTTCTCCTCCAACGACATAATAGCCAACCTTTTTTGAAGAGATTTGTCACTGGAGATGAAAGTTGGATACTCTATGAGAATATCCAACGTAAACGGTTTTGGACCAAGGGTACAGAAGCTTTAACTGTAGCTAAACCTGGCCTACATCCAAAAAAAATTTGCTATGCATTTGGTGGGACTGGAAGGGTGTAGTTTATTATGAGCTACTTCAGCAAGGTGAAACGATCAATTCAACAAAATATTATTTCCAACTAGACAAACTAAAGGATGCAAATGCCAGAAAGCGGCCAGAATTAGCGAACAGACGAGGCGTTGTTTTTCATCACGATAACGCCAGGCCTCATGTGTCTTTGCTCGTCAGAAATAAATTATTATCATTTGACTGGGACGTTTTACCTCATCCTCCATAGTCTCCAGATATTGCCCCTTCAGATTATTATTTATTTCTTTCATTGAAAAATTCTTTACGTGGTAAAAAATCTAATTCAAAAAATGATATAAAAATGTACCTTGATCAATATTTTGCCAACAAACCTGGGAAATTTTGGCAAGAAGGCATTATGAGGCTTCCGGAGAAATGGAGAAAAGTAATAGAACAGAATGGATCATATATTATTCAATAAGTTTTGATGTTATACAAATTATTGTTTATTTTTTTCTTAATATGAAAACGAAAGAAACTTATGGGACATCCTAATATAACAACACATGTACTGTTCGGGAGTTGTCTCATTATCCGAATATCACAACATTATTTTTTTTTAGTTTAATGTTCATTTTATTGTGTGCGTCTGATAATCATATATGTTGTTCTATTTGAATATGTTGTTATTCTTATGTTGGACGACGGTGTCATGTACTCCATTGTCCAACATGACACTGAGAATCATAATCTGATTATTTTTTTTTACGTTCATTGCTGTTTTTTTTTTACATAATCCATTGTCTATTTAGCAACCTGATTATCATTTTTATTTTGATTTAAATTAATAATAATATATTTAAATTTGGTTCAAATCAGAATTTAGGTTCAGACTCAATTGCCTATGAAGTGGGTTTCATATTGATTCTCCATAGTTAATTTCCCTAACTCCCTAATTTCTTCTTGATAAAAGTACCTTATTATTGATTCAGAATACCTTTTTAAAGAGTATTCCATTGATACACAGCTCTTTGCATCAATAACAATTATACTGGCTCGAATGGAGGTAACATCAATTTTGAATTGAGATCAAGGGAAACGCATTACAAAGAAGACTTACAGTGACCTAATCATTTCCTCTTTTATCTCAGATGTATGCTTAAAAAACAGGTCTTTTATAGTATTACATAAAATTGCTGAAACATCAGTAGGCGTTTAAGCACAGGTTTATTCAATGTCAATATTGATACTTATTAATACAATGGCTATTATGCATGTGTTGCTTGTACAATTCAATGCTATCGTTATTAAGTAATTGTTAAAGTGACATAATTTAATTGTATGCCTGATACAAGGACAATTTTGTTATTGATAGACTCTCCTTTGGATGTAGTGAGAACTTTTTTGTCTGAACAAAATGCGCTGAATTAATGAATGCCATTTTTTTCCGTTTGGCACAATATGCATGCATGAATAAATATAATGACTTATTAAAGTGGCGATCACCATTTTTTTTTAGTGGGAACCGAAATAAATTGATGTTCACAGGAATTTGGTTACTAAAAAGCGTTCTTTGAGTGATGTCACCTTCGTTTTCTAGATACTGAGACTTTTTTCTCGCAGCTATAGCATAATTATGGCGCCAGTAACCACCTAGCTTTAATCTATGTGTATTATATTACGAAATTAATTATTTTTAAAGGCTTAGAAATGTGTAATTACTGCCGGGATTAGCTTAAACAAGAGATAAGATTAAAATGTTGGATTACTATTATCTGCAAAATCAGCGATTTGTATTTGAAGATTTATCAATAAAAATGTTCTGGATATTATTGTTCAGCTTTCTTTGAGAGGTGTTGCATAAATTTGCTTATAATTAAGCTGCGCGCGCACGCGATGACGCTAAAGTGAATGCTGCGCTCGGATTCGCTCTCGCATAAAAAATACAACTTTATGACATCATGATTTCACTGAAACGATTCAAAATTTGGAATCTTACATATATTTGACGTATGAATAGAATTTAAGAATTAAATTCCCTGAACCGCAAAGATGCCAGAATTGTGACGTGAAATGACACGAAAGTTATTTTATGCAATTATGACATTTTTGCTAGTGGACAAGCAAAAAATCTTGTGGCTTATAAATAAAATGTGCGAAACACTCGCGCGGTAGAAGTGAAACTTCTGTGTGTTATGTAATATATAATAGACTTGCTAATGGGTGTAGTGGTTGCTTTTTTCTTCGTATAGATATAGTAGAGGCGGCATTGCGCATGCGCGTAACGTGTATGTGATGAAGTAAAAAAAACTACAAACGATTCTCCCTCTCTTTCTGACCAACTGCCGGTTGGAGTTTCAACTTTCGTGACGTTCAAGCCAATTTATCCTATCGCACCTATACACATTTCAATTCAACAAGATAGATTTGTGGTACCAGGACTGATAAATCTTATTGAAAGACATCATTCCCACTTTTATTATATGGAGTGATGCTTCCGAAACACAGATATTCTTAAGATCACACTACTTTCACACAAGTTTGAGGAGCATCATGATACCACTGACTGTATTCTTCTTCAACTGAGGGAATTCAAACCAACAAAGTCATCACTGTGTGCCACATTTAAGAACCAACATGTTAGGGTCTGGTAGATCTATCAATATTGGCAGCAGAAGAGAAGGTAGAAATCTCACAGTACCACGAAATAGTGATGTCTTTTGAAGATTTCCCCCATTCGGAAAAAAAAGATCTATCAATAGTAACCATTTGAGTAGTGAGCTAATTTTAAATCATCATATATTTAGATGCTATATTTGTATGTCCGCCACTTGTCATCCGTACAAATCCACTTATCTGTCAGGACTATTCTATGCCCTAGCATCCGTTAACATTAAAGGTACCATGTTGCTAGGGGAGAGCGAGCTAATTACCAGCTCCTCCCATAGGAAGTTCCTTTCGCAGCTCCATGCTGGGCAGACAAGTGTCGTGTGTGCAGCATCGTCGTACTCCGCTCCGTAGTGGTGGCACTCCGGGCTGGTTTCGTTGCCTATTTTGTGTAGGTAGCTACCAAAACAGCCATGCCCGGTGAGAGCCTGGGTCAAGTGGTAGCACAGTTGACCGTGCTTTCTGTTCACCCAGGCTCTCAGGCTTATTAGGTATTAGCTCATGCGTCCACCGACCTTTAGCGGAGTTGTCCCATCGGGACTGCCACGCCGCCATGATCCTTTGCTTAGTGCTATTCCTGTCTTCACCTTCGGTATTGTATGTCTCTCATAAGCAAGCAGGTCGATTGGTGGTATGGCAGTCAGTGCCAGGACGGCGTCTTCCGACACTGTCCAATATGCAGCAGTCACTATGATTGCGCTCCTTCTCTGGACTCTGGCCATGTTAAGCATGGCCCTTTCAATTTGTAGTGCCTTGGCACATATCGGCGCGCCGTACAACAGTACCGAGTGCACTACCTCGTTGTATAGTCGCCCCCTGCTTGATTTTGGGTTGGTCATCAACCTGGCCAGATCTAAGCGTACAACGTTTGCACCAAATGGACAAACAAGGACTCGTGATCATGATGATAGTATTTTCAAGTATTAAGACTTATCGAAGATCCGGCTGAAATTCCTTTATGTCAATCATGATCGGTATTAATACTGCTTGTTCCTATCCTTGCGTTATTATTAGATTATTGATTGCTTCTGGGTTCTTCTTTATGTTATGCCTTACCTACTTCTTTTAGCATCATCAATATATATTTATCTATCGTTTCTTGAGTTATTATATGAGCTTGCTTCACCTGGGCTTGGAAAGACAGCTCAATTGCGACATGCATCCGGTGGTCACACGTGTCCATTCATTTCCCATTTTTTTAAAGACTAAAAGACGTCACATATCACGAGATCGTTGGAGAATGCAAAACGTAAACGCTTAAAAATAAAATTTAAAAAAACGTAAAACGCAATTCTAAGATATCGGGAAAACAAACGGTTCAAAGTACTCCTGGGGGAACTCTTCAGATAGCACTCGCCTAGTTGATATTCATGAGATGCACCGAAGGTGGAACATGTCGGAATTGATTTTCTAAATGGGAATTTTCTACATTTTTCGGGATCGTCATATTTGAAGCATCATTCCAAGTCACGCGTTCCGCCTGAAATTTCGTCAATGTCTTGTGACGCTATATTTTTTTAGTATAAGCTTTTATTTCGGGATGCTCGGGTCTAATTTGGGACCAGATACAAAGTCTCTCACGAAACAATGAAATGTCGTTATTGGAGAGTGGAGCAGTTTAATATATTATAGAATGAATGTTTTCTTCAGTTCAATGGCAGCAGGAAGGAACTTCCTCCAATAAATTCTTGCTGGAATGCTTGGAACCATTTCTATAGAAAAGCATTGCCAGCCACTAGACACAATTGATATTAGTTATATATAAACGATATCTTTTGATTTGTCCGATGGCGAGTCGAATTTGATGTATTGATGAGTCCATGACTATTCCAAAATTATAAATAGAGTTTAATCAAGCATTGAATGTCAACTCAGTCAAATGCAACATGAATGAAACGTGCTGATTAGCTAATTGACAACCTGTCCACGATGACTTAGCAAAATAGTCCGAAGTATTGTTTCATTTCATATTAACGTATAATTTTACTCTAAGATAAGCAAAAAAATGGCACATTGATCCATGTAATACTACCTGACACGTGTAAGATGTGGAGATTCTGCTTACGTGAAAATTCTGATCTTTCCATTCTTCCAAACGTAATCGAATGTCCAGCATTACAAAGAGCATATAAAAAATGAAGGTGAAATCTCTCTAATGGTCCTGATTGAATGGACCAGTGATAGATGGTCATATATGAAGACATGACCAAGGTTAAATGGAGAAACCTTAATTAAACAAATCCACAACTGTATTCCATCAATCATTTTTTTGCTACTTCTACAGTTACTTCATACAGTGCATTATTAAAAAAAAGTAATTGAAATCTAAACAACAATGATTTCATTTTTTCCATCAATACTCCAAGGGCAATTGCTAAGAACTTCAAGGTCTTCTCAAGTACTCCTTAGGTGTCCAGCTATATTCACTTTCACAACTTCAACAAAATATGACACTGGAACGTATTGCAGCAGGTCATCAAAAATTATAGTCAATTGTTCCCAGTATATATATTGTTCTTGCTGTTAAGTATTTTCTCGTGTTAATTTTAATGCTCTTTAACGGACTTCATGAGCCATAAATGCTAGATTTATGAAACACGCAACGTCCATTTAAAACCACGCGCACTTTCTTGTGTTTATTCTTGCATTTTTATGATGGTATACATGAAAGGCGCTTATTTTTAGGTGTCGTGATTTATGCATAGACAAGAAGTATCTATACAAATAGGTTTCAGATCATCGACCACTAAACATAGTATACACATTGATATGGGACGACGAGTGAGGAGATACGGCATCGGGTCGTAAATCATGCTTCAAGCGATCAATTCCATGAATATGTTTTTGTTGAAAAATTATTAGTTTTCGATGCATACAAATAAATTTTATCGGATATAGTTGAAATGTGCTCTAGGGAAGGGCTACCGCGAATGCTCCGCCAAAATTAAATGACGATATGACGTCCGATTGCGAGGCACTCATTCGTCATATTAGCGGTCCGAAAGGCGGACCAATTTGACATACAAACCTTGTAACCACTCCATCTTCTTTTAGAGCCTTTTACGGTATTTTCTATGATCTATACGATTATGGAAGCAAAGAAGCGTCTAGACAATATATTGTGGTGTTGAATTTAAGCGGGATCTGATAAAAGATTAGGAGAGTTCATTGTTTCTGTTGGAATATAGTTAGAGTTAAAGTTTTGAATAGCCGTTGAAGATAAAGAAACAAGTCTCCTTCAAAAGATCACCATAAAAAAGATCATCATAAAAGCTAATGATATTGAGTGCTGCGGGCTCCAAGTGATCCCCTGGTGCGATTTCTGCAGCCGAACTACGCGGTAATCGGTAACTACTGCAGCGACGAAGGCAACGCGGTGCTCGAGAAGTTGGCCGAAAGTATTATGTTACATTATAATTCAACATTGTGAAGTTCCCTAATTTATTGTATAACGTATAAATAAATCACATGGTAGTATTTCTCAATTGTTTCCAGGAAAATTGGATTTCGTCTTTCGGCTCAAAGACACGGTTAACAACTTTTTATTTTGATAACCAGTTTAAATCAGCATAAAGCATCATAATTCATATCCCAACAGAGTCCTTTAACACTCTCGTCGCCCAGCCTGATTAGTGTTGTTTCTCACGTCGATTTCAAATTCGATAGTCGGTGTGATATTATAACGCATGGGATAAACGTGGACGACCAGAATGCGACATGTGGTTCATCTTCTGACAGGTGCTATTTATCTTAGATCGATAAGCTTCATCAAATATTCTGTCATTAGCCAAACTAACGAAAACAAAGTGAAAATAAGCACGTGAGAACAGACAAGAGTACAAATTCAAGTTTCGAAGTCGACCTCGAAAGATATTTAGACAGTTGTCGTCCGGAAGACATTATAATAATAGAAAGACGTTCGTAATGTTAAGTCATTATAGAAATACGTAACAGTGAGACACTGAATTCGCTTTTCGGAAACTGTTTAAGATTTCATTGCATTTACCCCAGAACCTTCATTCGATTGAAAAGCATACTTCTGCACGAGTATTTTTTTAAATTCTCAAATCAGAAAATTCCGGGTACTTCGAGTCCGGGAACGGGGATCACCAGGAAGCGAAATAAATATAAAAAGGGTCTCAACATATTATCCTAATTATCCAAAATCACCTCATATGTGTTTGAATTGTTTTAATGAAAACCATGCTACATAATATAATGTTATATTTTATTTTAAACATAATTTTATGTCTTTATATTTTACATATATTTTATTTTACGTTTGCATGTGCTAATTCCAATTAAATAGAAATGAAATAACTTGATAGCCTTTTGAGGAGTGAGCAAATTTAAAATCGATTATTTTCTGTCAGCTCCTATCAGCGTAAGACAATCTTCAATTCGAGGCAGAGTCAATGGTAAATAAGCACTTTTTTTTCTGCGGGCGAGAAAATCTTCGCAAGACGCCCAGTAAAACTGGGAAGTGTGGAATTCACGATTGATCGACAGGTAGTCTGACCTTAAGTGATTGGCCCTATCCTATTGTTGGAGAGGCTGTTGCGTTCTGCGTCTCTCTCTTTCACTACCCTCTTTGGCGCTGAGTATCTCTTCTACGTATTCGCGCCAAAGGTCCCAGTTCCTCTTGCTTTCCACCATGCTGTGGACCATGTTGTCAACGTTGAGCTCGGCCACCCCCAGTGCTTGCTTCAGCAGTTTTCTCTGGGGTGCCCAAGCCTCACAGCCAATGATGGTGTGCTCTGCGCCGTCGACCTCCGCTTGGCAGTGTTGGCACGTAGCAGATGGTTCTTTGCCAATCCGCTTCAGGTACGCACCAAAGCATCCGTGCCCAGTGAACGCCTGCGTCAAGCGGTAGGTTGTTTCACCGTGTTCCCGGGCCCTCCACCGACTTATGACCGGGATAAGTCGATGGGTCCATCTTCCCTTGCTGGACTGATCCCATCTCCTTTGCCAGGCTTCCCTCAGTTTCTGGTCATGTTCGTTGCGATTTTTAGGATCTTCGTAGTCCAAGGCCCTCTTCTTTGCCTGGAGGTCCAGCGGGGGTATTCCAGCAATAACCAGCACCGACAGACATTGTCCTGTACGCTGCGGTGACTCGGAGCGCTCCCTGTCGCTGGACTCTGGCGAGCTTCTTTCTGTTGGTGTCACGTTTGAGCGACTCATGCCATATCGGGGCTCCGTACAGAAGGATCGAGTGTATTACCTCGTTTATGGTACGTCTTCTGCACGGCTTTGGCCCTCCAATGTTGGGCATGAGCCGTCCAAGCTCACCTGCCACCTTCTGTGCAGTTTCTTCTATGTGTTTGCTAAATGTCAGCTTGTTATCCATGAGGATCCCGAGGTATCTCAGCGTTTTGCTGTATTCCACCTCGTGTCCTCCAATAACAAGCTGCTCGACCCTCGGTCTTCTCCGTCTGCTGCATATCATTGCCTCCGTTTTCTCGGCCGCCAACTGTAGTCGATTATCCCGCATCCACGCTCGAATTAGTAAATAAGAACTGTTGATAGCATATAAGACCACGTCATTTTTTTACATAAACAATACACAAAAAATCGATTCATTTGCTCCTGCTTTAGAAGGAAATGATAATTGGACAAAGGCTCATTCAACAAGTAGCGACGAACAGTAAGCAATTAAATAGATAAACACTGTCGATAGCACAAATATTCGCTAATTTCTTTGCGTAAACAAATAACAAATTTGAAATCGAAATCATTATTAATCGATACATTTGGGCTAAAGATCTATACAATCGTGCGATGTATGCGGAGAAGCTCTCCGTCTTTGTCTCCCGAACTGCGCTATGTTTTCTATCTGTCTCTGTCTGTCTCCGAGCTCAATGTACAAGAGTAATCTTTCGAATAAGTGGAAGGGAAGGTCTCAGGCCTTGGGATATTACTCCTTTAGTGGTTACATCGTATTGAAGCAGAGGAAGAAAATGTCCATCAAAACCACCAAGGGTCGCGTGGCGCATATCTGGTGTACGCAGCGATGAACGAGTTAAAAGAGTTGAATATTGAGGACGATACGTTGATCATATGATGCAATCTATAATGTTAATCAGATAATAACTTATATCTAGCAAAGACGCTGGAATAGCGTCGATGAATTATGCAGTGGATGGCTTTTGCTTGGGGAACAAGGTCTCTCACTTTTATTCGAAAGTCAACTTTGACCCACGTTAATATCCACAAACGTTTTTCCAAAGCATTCCTACTCATTCAATCGGTATTGAATCGTGTACCGATGAAGATTATTAGGTGTATAATTTCAAAGGAAGAGCCCAAATATTCAAAGGGCCGTGTTGGAATAAAGAAACGACCATTAGTATGATTCCTTCCGGCAATTGTTGTATGAAATTATAATGCTATGGAATCGACCCTTCAACGCCCAAATGGTTAAACCTAGATGGTTACTGTTATATCACTATGTCATAACTGCCGTGGATTCGATTAGATTTTCAATTGGCTTTTATCTTCGTACCAGGTATTCTATCTGGTGACACACCTCTTAACGGTTTTCAATGGAATTGGAGCACCCAATCGTGGCAGTATCATGTGCATGTGGCTTACCACGAGTGGCAATGAATCACTAAAATTGTCACAATTATTTTTTATGATTTTCTAAGTATAGCAGTATGAGTTGTGTCGAGGAATGGTAAGGAGGATTCGCGTGCGGTGTGCATGTTTGGGTTCTGATAACGCGAATCGTCAATGTTATTCACTTTATGGTATCCAATTAGACAGGATTAACGTGTCGTATTTGTCTTAATAATATATGATACATCTCTAATTAGACCATTTTTTTTAAGTCATGAAAACATAAATATTGGTGCGGCTTAGTGCAAAAATGCAATTGGAACGTTCTTCGTGCGCATAATCTCTGTTGCTGCAATTCGATTGTAAATATTTAATGTTGTTGTATTCAACGTCTTTTGACAGCCTTGTGCTTCATTATTGTAAATGCATTATCTTCTTATCATCTCCTTCCAGATGCTTCCTTTCAGTTTTTGCGCTTTACTTTCACTATATTAGATATCGATCTTATTTCATCGATAAACATCCATTGTTTCAGGTAAAGCAAACAGATTCCGTATTTAGATACGACTTTCATACATCATCGTATCAATACCATTGGAAATATTCAGAAACGTCTAGAAATGTACTTTCAAAACACCAATAATCAATGTGCAAACAAAATGTAAAAGCAATTAAGACTCGGTGAAAGGTAAAACAACCTTTCCCATCTAAAAGACGAACTTTGTACCGACAATAAATTTAAATGTCCATTTCATGTTTATTATCTATATAATAATAAAAGGTCATCTCTGGCAGGTAAAGTTTATGACTTTTTAATGCTTAAAGTTTGGGTTTAAACGCGGATGTTCCCACTTTCTACCGAAACTACCTGCATTTCAATGAACCATTTAATGCCCTGTCAACAGCAATTTCACGCTAAGCATCTAATTATAAACATTTGAATTTTAGAAAAGATAAGACATATTTAATGTAAAATTATCATTTATATCATATAGATAAGGATTGCAGATTTCACTCGCATTATCACGAAAGGCCCGAAGGCAAAAGACGAATATTGCCGTTCAAGAACAATACCATGGAAAGTTCAATAAATCCCTCTAAAATTATGTATGTACATATAAATCGCTCAGGGTAAATAATATTCCATATAAATTTGGTTTCAACTTTACATAATCGACGGTCTTGTATGACATCGTGGGTCGTCATAAATATTATTAAATATTAGTTGATCATTGAGTTTGCTTGTTTTGTATAATGATACAGGCAATTCAAACGCATGATGCGATAGCATTTTGCATGAACAGTATTTGTTGTGTAAAGATAAGACTATCTTTTAAAGAAAATCTACAATCTCAATATTCTAAGAGCCAAAATGCAATCAACGATTGAAAAATATTGATACCGAGTCGTCAATCAAATATGAGCATCCCTCATATAACGCAATGGACTTGCAGACAATAATACAAGCATAGGTTATATGATCAATTGTGCGGTAAAAAATAATTCTAATGATACGTTAATAAATGTTCATTGAATTTGAGGTCAAATCAGGTACTGATTTTTGATTGTCAGAAAATGTATATTTGGACTATAATCATCATTATCATCACATAGTGGAGTAGTATTGCCAATTGGAGGAGATGCATTTAATCGAAAATCTGATGCATCACTGCTCCTGAAGGATTTTTCATCAGAATCGGAGTCTAATATGAAGTTTGAGTTTGATGGTCCAAAAACAGAGCATATCTAGTTCTTGCATATGAACACTGTCGTCAGGGTCGTAACAAGGGGGTGGCAAAGGAGGGCGTAACTGAGCCTGGGGTACAAAATACCGATTCGCTCGAGAATTGCGTTCATGGACGCAGACCATGTAAGACATTCGTCGTGTCAGCGGTCCGAAAAGCAGACCATTTGGAGACACAGATCTTTCAATCTTTTTTAGGGCTTTTTGCGACATTTTCGGTGATAAATGCTGATGATTCGTGGTCTTCTATGATCTGCACGATCACGGATGACCCCTCCCAGAAGCTAATTTACATAGGTGGCTCGCGCCAAATGAGACTGCAAGCGAGGCTAGACTTGGCCCCACAGATATGGATATTAAATTCAGATTTTAAACCTTGCATTTTTATTGAGTAGGCTGACGTGGACTCGAATAGCGGGACCAATAAACAGCTCAGATCAGTCGAAGGTCCCCAGGTTCCTTTGTTTCTCCTCACCGGGCACGGTTGTTTTGGTAGCTACCTGTACAAAATAGGCAAAGAGACCGGCCCGGAGTGCAATCACTGCGGAGTGGAGTGCGACGATGCTGCACACACGACATTTGTCTGCCCAACATGGAACAATAAAAGGAACGTCCTACGGGAGGAGCTGGGAATCAGCTCGCTCTACCCTAGCAAGAAGGTACCTTCAATGTTAACGGATGCTAGGGCATGGAATGCGTGGTTCAAATACACGCCGTGTGCTATGCGGTGGAAGAAGGATGTTGAACGTACAAGACGACGAATAAAGCAGAAGAATGACATTCGAAAAGAGACAAATGTGCAATACTTAATTAGTAGCGTAAAAATGTGGGTAAAAATCCCACCCTACCACCAAAATGGTGGTGTCTTTTGGAGATTCGCAAAAAAAAGGTTCCTTTTTCTCAGAGTGAGCAAACCCAGCACCCATCTTGCGCACAGCTTTCTCATGTCCAAATTTTCAGTCAATATGCGATGTACAGCGAAAGGTCTACTATGTCTGCTAGCTCAAACGCTTACAGCTAACCCCCATCCAATACCATTTTGTGGGTTTTTTTCAGCATTTATGGGGGAGGGGTTCGCAAGTTAGATGCTTGCTACGGGCGATTCATACTCTCGTTACGGCTCTGCTCAAATGCGCGCATTAAATCAGCGTTTTATCTTTGCAAGAAATTTCCGCCAAAAGTGCGGCGTGACGATATATAGACGTCGAGCCACAATTATAAATTATGTACTTGATGCGGTGGCAGGTTTTATGTTATGTCAACATATGTTTTATTTTGTAGGTAATAGTTTCATATACGATTATTTCTTAAAAAAAATGACATCACTAATCAACATTGAATGTTTATAGGAGAATAAGGCTTTAACTATTATAGGAATATGGAGAATATTCATGAATTACCGATGAATGAAGAAATTGGTAAAGTAAATTTTGCGGAAATAGCACCTGGAATAACTCCAAATTCTGAGGGGGATGGTGGAAATATAAATGATGGGGTTGTTAAATATTTTACTATGAAAACCATAAAGAAAGTCCTAGCCTGGTATATGAAAATGATATTTCGCCAACAAGTAAAATGCCTTCGCTTAATATTAATAAGTAGTGAAGACAAAAAACTAATATATCATAGTTATTTTACCTTTTCCGTTCAACATCTTGTGATCTAAAATGAGTAATTTTATTAATATTGATATACATTGATCCCTTAAAAACGACCAAAAGTTCAAATCTTCTATCTTTATCATTGGATGTCAGGGAATTGACATGAGACAATGACTCTAAAGATGCATTGGATATGGAAATATCTTTGATTACCATTTGGATCAGCGACTGAAGAAGGTACGCTATCGGGTCGTAGATCAAATCCAACACACACAGCATTTTTATAAATTATGCATATAAAATAGAAGCATACACCATCGCATGCGAAGTTTCCGTTAAATTGGTAGAAATTTCAGCATATTCATATTTTTTTGAAGCGAGGGCTTACTTCAATGACGTCTTTCAGCGAAATATGTATATAGTGTCTAAATAAAATAATCTAGATGCAGTTTAAACGCTGAAGATAAGTATAGAAGACCTTGTGGATTTGAAACGAGATGATGCATGCAAGACAGTTTATTTACATGATATATCAGCATTTGTAGACGAATCGAGAGAAATCAAGCCATTATATAATGCGGAAGTTTTCTATCGACGAATATTGCTGTATGACAGTTATAAATTCATTCGCATAAAAACAATGCTTCATAGTGATATTCAAATGCCCGAGTGTTGGATTATTTTTGTGATGTGCGGAAGAAAAAGTTAATTGCATTCGCTGTTGGAAAAGTGTAGGCAATCTCTCAAGGCTGACTTTCAAAAGTGTTCAGGGTTTGCTACAATTTCTTGCGAACCAAAGAACAAAGAGCAGTGGGTGTCTGCATAATTAAGTCTCGATCAATTGGAGCAAGAATATGAAATGGATCAATTGGGGATTATGTGGGATTTTGATGAAACATCATGGAATTTAATCCGTAGGCACTTCTAAAGGTACTCATCAACTTCTGTTTTGATATAAAAGCAACGATTTTGCAAAGATTATATTTTATCGCACAAGTAAATTTGCTCGTTATTTATAGTATTGTGTAAACGTATTGTAGTTGAAGCTGATGAAGTACTTAGGATCAACAATCTATGAGATATGAAGTCGGCTTCTTGTTGTGACAAAATAATCAAGAAGCTGTTTAATTTCTTCCTTTTATTTGTCGATTTCGAGGAATTCCAATTTGTCTTCGTTCATCATACATACAAGACTATCAATCGTTGGTTGAGAGTGCTTTGTCCTCGGTTTTGCGACACACCTTTACGAGCTCGTGCTGTCTGATGAAGCAATCGCTTCGTTTTGTTTGCGTTTTTGAAATTGGAGACATCAGAAACGATGGCACTGTTTCCATTTGGAAAAATTCTTGCAGATAAACGAGCAATGGCATATTGACCGTAATATTTGCTTGTATTATTAATGAAAAATTACAGCAGGTCAGCTTTACGATCACCAAAAGAATCAGACGTAATCATTTAGACTAGACGATGTGTGTGCTTATATTTATCATGAATCATGCATCATGGAAATTAATGAAGGTTAATTTGGAAGAGGCATGATAATGATGAAAGCAGCCAAAGATTTCAAGTTCAAACGCAGACAACAAGAGCAAGCAAGAGATTCTTCTTTCGCTTGTTGCTTTGGAAGGCAAGGCTTTTTCATTGTGACCATTTGAAGAGACGTTAAAATCGATTGAGGAATAGAAAAGGGGGTGAATAAAATAGATCTAATCAGGAAGTCATGGACATGTATGGCGAAATTTCTAGCGTCGGCTTCAACTGATCCTGCCATCTTAAATTCGTGACTGAGTGGCAGCAAACTTGTCGGAAAAGCTCGTCTACCCTTGTATGATCAGGTAGGTAAAAGCCCTGGATAATAAAAGGAACGAGGTTCAGTACAGACGAACATGACGAAACGTTTTGTTGATGGCCAGGGTTCTTTTAAAGGGGGTGTGTGAACAAAGCCGTAACAAAGGTGTGAAGCGCCATTAACAAGTATCTAACTTATAACTTAAAATTAAATATGTCGCAAAAAGCCCTAAAAGAGGACGGAGTGGCCACAAGGTTTGTGTATCCAACCGGTCCGTTTTTCGGACCGCTGACATGACGAATGGACGCCATACCTGAAGATGTCTAAAGAACGATTACAAAATGAAGTTTTGTAATGGGAAGTCTTTATTTTATTGCGAACTTATGCCGGCCGGGTCAGCCCAATGTTCAAGCGATAACGAAGAAAAGAGGGATTAGAGTCAATCAGTGTTGATTCATGTAAAGTAGAATGGTCAAGTAAAATAAAAACCATGTGCAACTCTCGACTGGGTTGGTATTCAGAGTTTTGCACCCCAAGCTCAGTTACGTCCGTGGCGGGTCAGCATTGCTAAAGATCTTGATTTGATTAATTGTTCTAATATTTATTAAGATCTAAAAATTTGAACAAGCACGGCTTAAAATTAATGAACGTATCATCTAAATTTATGGACATTATTACATTGTTTTATTAAATTTTTATAGGAGTGATAAGCGAATACGCTTGAACGTCACAAAAAGTGAAACTTTAAGCGGCTTTTGATCGTAAAGAGAGGAAAAATCGTTTGTAGTGGGTCAGTGTCCGTAGCATACATTATATAGACGCTGCGGGCATGCGCCGCGTCGTCTCTCAGCACAAAGCAACCACTAGACTAATAGCGCGCCTATTTTATTATATATTACACAACACATAAAGCACTTTTTACAGTCTAGGGTTAATCTATTTTACTTCAACAATACGAGTACAAGTATTGAACCACAGTTCATTGAACGTTCTTTGACTCTCAGACGATGGCAATATCAGCAATCCGCGGTTACCAATTGTTAATGGTCAAAGATAACATCAATTGGCACTGTCTATGCATCCATGAATACCATCCAGAAACAAGTTATTTTTTATAACAAAAAAAAAACTTAGCAGACGATTCATGTATGTTAAATATCGATGGTGTTGGAGGTCATTATGGTATATTTGAAGATAAATACCGTTTAACACTATAATAGTCGATGATACAACAGGTGTGCCATAGTTTGAACAATTCACGCCTGATCAAAGCGTGCTTTTTGGTTCCTGGCGAAGTTTAACCCTGCAATCATGCGGTCTGCATAGTGTTAATGTGGGGTTTCAATTTGCCTTTCAACATCGTTATTGAACCACAACCCTAATTATAGTATGCTCATCTTTCAATATAGTCTTTTTTAAACATCCCAATTTCCAAACAGCAGTCTTTCTACATTTTTCTTTTTACACTTTTTACTTTTCTTTCTTTCTACAGTATTTGCTTTGTGATGATCAATTGAAATATGACTATAAACGGATGACACAGGCTCGTTATATTTATTTAAATCCTGATGCAATATTCTGTAAGATGCCCGTTAAAGACCCATGCTCATCATAGGATATCCCTGAAAGAATATTAATTTCAATAGTTTAAAAATACTGATGTTAGGGTGATCATAAGTCGGGAATCCAGCATCTTAGGGTATCGTACGGAATTAGCTTTCATTCAAATTCGGATGACAAATTTATTCAACATCTACGATCCAATTGTGAATGATTTTGGTCATAGAAATAGGCAAACGGTGTAAAAATAGAATTGGTATTTGGCCTTCCTAGAAATCAGGATAAATTTAGAACTCGCCCACAGTTATTCAAATGAGATATTCAAAAGGCAAATTTAAAATACAATCCCGGTATTCATGAGCCTTTCTACAATAGAAACATGTGAAACACTTAGTTCGTAGTAAGATTAGGTCATTACTCCAAACTTTCCCCAACATACCAAGAAATTAATGACAATAGTATACCAATGCCAGTTGATTGGTCGATCTTAATTTTAGATTTAAAAGATGAAATGCATCATTTTTTAATTTAAAAAAGGCGTGAGAATTAAGCAAAAAGCTGTGTGTTGTGTAATATATAATAAAATAGGCGCGTTGCTGGTCTAATGTTTGCTTTATGCAACATATAGAAACACATACACAAACAGTAGATATGGCACAGAATGTAGTATATATGATGCATGTGATGGACACTAACATATATACATACAAAAGATTCTCCCCCCTCTTTTCGACCAAATGCTGCTTGGAGTTTCACTTTTCGTGACGCTCAAATTTACCTTACCGCTCTTCATACATATTACAATATTTTAATAAAATTCTCATTAAAATGATTTAATACAAATTCTTTGATGAATCATGCAATGCCTTTTTGAGAATAATTTCTCCATATCTATGTTTATTTTTATTTTGAAATAGATTACGAAAATTCATTGTATATTTCTTATCGTTCATCTTAATTGATGTGTTGAAACAGTTAAAACCACAAAACGTGAAATTAACACTAAAATTGCAAATACCAGTTGGAATTTTCTTAGATTTGCGCTTGGAAACCGGAATTATGTCCTTCTAAAAAAATTAAGCAGCACAATGTTGATTATGTATTTTCTTGGATTTCCAAACATGATTATTTCTTACGATAATCACAAACGAAACCGCAATTATATTAATATAATCAATAACTTAAATGAATTATATGAATTCTAAAAACTGAAACAAAAATGCAATTGAATGTTTGTCTGTCTGTCTGTTCTTTATGCATACAATCCAATACGTTCCACCATTGTCATTGTTACATTTCCTAGTTCAGTATAAAATAGTTAATGAAATCAAACATTAGACAAACATATAGAATCTTTGGAAGTCTTTGGATGATTCTGCTGATTGCATGTTGTAAGAATGTGGTTTTGTGGAAAACACTTCCATTTTCGTCGAAGACTCGCCTTCAAACTGTCGCGTACTAACTTACAAAGTATTCTAAATGACATCCATAAGACAGTGTATAAATATATTCGTTTAGATATGACCCGACCAGATTCTTGTTTTCGTATGTGCACTCGCTGTTTGTTTTATTGTTTAATGAACTTTTGCATCGCTCGTTTATCACAGCGTGTAAATCGATGAATTTAATTGGATTGTTACTGTGGTTTATACTGAGAAATGTTCAAATGTCTCTAAACAAGTTGGCGACGGTCCAATGTGGTAGAATTATTTTAAAATCAATAAACTCGACGAATAGTCGATGCAAAATTAAATATGCGTGAGAGTCTGCGCGGCAGTAGTGAAATCTCTCAGAAAAAGTTGATTTTATCCATTTTGTTGTTTTCCATTTGTTAACGGAAGTTGTTAATTAAAAGATTGCATTGTGTGTTGTGTAATCTATCTATTATATATATAAATCAATGTGTGTCCGTTTGTCGGTTTGTCCGATCCGCTCTGCTAAGGTAAACAAAGCCTTTTGTCAACTATGCCGAGAGGCGATAATGCCATGCAACAAATCAATCATTACCGACGAAAACGAACATAAAAATAAAAAATAAAAACATTAACAATTTACAGTTCGGGTGTTCCGCGTTAAGCTTCACCTAAAGTGCAGGAGATTTCATAAGAAATTCATGAAACTCTACTTCTTTCGTAAAATTGATATAATTCTTAAACCAGCTAATAGATTGAAATGAAATTTTAATGGTGCCTACAAAAGAGGTTACTGCATCGATATATTTAAACAAAATAGTGGTTTCCAATATGTGGTACGAGTATAAGCGTGATAAAATTCAAAAAGTTACTTTTTGACATGAACTGTACGTAATGGCATTGATCAAAAGACACATAAACACACGAACAAAACATAAGGACAACATTCAGTTAGTTTATCTTTTTATATAAAAATATATTTGAATTGGGTAGTTTAACACTGAAAATTGGCATGCCTATAATTCTTCTCCGAAACATAAATCCACCACGACATGTAGTAACGGTATCGGGTTTTTACTGAAAAAAAAAACATGAATAATATCTTCGGAGATACAGTTTGAATTGAAAAATTTCAAGAAGAAGAGGTTGTGTCCCAATGATTCCAACTGATATGCTATTCAAATTGAAACGTGTGCAGTTTCCGGTGCGAGCATCAACAAAGAACCGAAACACACAGGGTATGCGTGCATGCTTCTCACATGGATATATAAATATATGTGGTATAGGGTAAAGAAGAATTTTGAGTCTCACTTGCGTTCCCGAAAAAAAAGGGTGCGAATCTACTAACCGCTCGATCCGATGGCGATCGTAGAAAGCCCCGGGGATGCATTCCCCCCCAAAACTTTTACAAAAAGCCCTAAATGTTCTAAAATTAAAGGAAGTGACCACAAGGTTTCCATGTCCAACGGGACCGAATTTCGGACCACTGATACAACAAAGGAACGCCTCGCGATCGGACGCCATGCCCGAATATGTCTGCAGAACATGGTCAGCGTACAAACAGTAGAAAGTGCAAACAATCTACCGCGAAGCGACAGCAATGCATAGCCCAATACCGCACATTGGCAGACTGGATGGAGGATACTCACAAGGAGCATCACCAAGGCGCCGGCAGCTATTCTGCGTCCATGAGTCCGTCAGGAGATTCGAAGTATCGGAAAGATATATATTTGAAATCTTAATGTACCTCTCAAATAATTACTATAGGCGCGATCGTATACCCGTTTTTAAGCGTAATTAAAAATATCATTCCAATAAACTGAATTAAAATACATACACTTCATTTAAGTGTGGCATTGCAATGCATGCCGGGTATTCGCTGGTTTATATTAAAATAGGCGCTGTATTGACCTAATGGTTGCTTTATGCACATACACAAATAGTAGAGACATGCACGTAGACTGTATGATGTATGCAACGGACACACTCCCTCTATTTCTGACCAATTACCGTTTGGAGTTTCACTTTTCGTGACGTTCAAGCCAATTTTCCCTATCGCGCTTATACAAGTTTCTATATAAAATTGTGCATTGTCTTATTGCACATAAAGCGTTGATTTCATTGGCATTCTTCAGAATATAACAAAAGCATTTATGGGAAGTTTTATATCTGGGAAGTTGATAATCAGCTATTATCACGAAATGTGCGATTTTCAATCACTGCTCATTGTGATTGCGAATATAGCGTGGAACACAGTTATAATCCACTTTCATGCCATCAACCAAGGCGATTGATTGAATGCATGCACTGTTGAATGCTGTTGCTTATTGGGGGTGTTCTGCATAGATCTGAAAGCCCTCAGAGATCATGATCGATATGATTGGTTAATTTTCACAGCGATTACGTAAAAATCGCTACGCAAGTTAAAAAAGTGATTTATGACAATTTCGATGTTGCTATTTGCTATCGATGTAACGTTGTTGAAACAGTGAACATCTGCATCTTGCAACTCACTGTTTCATCAACAGTCCATGCAAGCAGTGAGGATGGAGATCGAACGAAACGGCATGATTCGCGCGAGAAAGAGAGCGCAATAAACATTAGCTACGTCACTGCAAGCATTGATCCGAAAATATGGTTCGAGAGTTTTGATATATATATCTATATATATAAATTGAAATATTAGGAGCCTCATCAAAACGAACGAAAGATTAACCTCTTCTTGAAGGTTTTGAATAGTTTCAATCGAAACTTCTGATAGGAAAATTGAGAACTTCTCTAATCCATTTCCTTTTTAGTACTACCCGAAAAAACTGTACATAAGCGAAGAATGCCAAGCCTATTTGACGTAAATTGATAAAGTTGTAAAGTAAGAATGATGTTTACAAATTTTAAAAGAAACATATTACAAAATAAATGGAGAATAAATAATATTAATCTAAGATTAGAAAAAATGGAGAGATCAATTTCTTTTTTAAGTCATAAGCATTACAAATAAGAAGAATAATCATTTGGTCATAGTTAGCTACACTTCATTCCCTATTCAGTCGATGATACTACAATAATTCAGATTTTTCTGTTATAATGCCAATAGTGTATTAAATTACTCTTTCCAAATAATCTTAACTATTAAATAAGAGTTTTTAAATAGGGTTGAAAAACGTAGAGCATGCCGATATGATATGATTATTATAATACTATCCAACAGCAATGATAATATTGCAATGAGAAATCCCATTTCGCGACAAAAATAAGATAAAGATTATCCCCGAGAATAATGATAAAAGATTTTATGATATTTATTGAAATAATCTATTTAACTTGTTGCAAAACATCAATATAAAGTGCTATATTATATTTATGTATAAGATCACTTACATATATAATATCATATCTGAATACATATTTGCGAAAAGTCGATTTCGCGACGATGCCAGAAACTTTCACCTTTTATCGTCCGAAATCGTTACAAAACGAACACATTATTCTAACGAGTTTTGCTATTACGCCGCTAATATACGAAGATCGCAGTTTTCTAATCATTATTCTAATCGTCTATAGTATATCTGCCAAGAAAAGAGTATGCATAGTTACACTGCCAAAATTTAAAAGCTACTTCATTAAATTTCTAGTATTCACTATCGATATTATGTCGACTAGCACGAATTTCGCGCCGTAGAAGTTGATTTTATGCATTGTTTTTTTAGTTCATATGAAGATTATATTGTTCACTTTGCTTGGTTCTTTAATGCCCTTTGTATGCTTCGGTACTTATCGTTTTCTCCATTTCTCTTTTCGTACAATGGAAATTGTTAGCTGAACGATTATGTCAGGTTTGTGTAATATATAATAAAAATATACTGATGATTCATTACAAAAGCGCTTAAGATGAAATCGTTTTCCTCATTTCTGCAATGAAATGAATCACAATGACTGACAAAATGATTATTTTTAGATGATATTTTTTTGGATTTAGTATCAGACAGTTATTAATAAATGTACAGTGGAGCCTCGGGTTACGAGTTTAATTCATTCCGGAAGGTAGCTGAAGCCGAAAAACTCGTAACCCGAACCGAGTTTTCCCATGGGAAATAATGGAAATGCAATTAATTCGATCCGGACCCCCAAAAATATCACTATGAAAAAAAAGTTAATACAAGTATAAAATATTAAAATAATTATTTATTCATGGTACTCGTCGACGCTGAGGTCCTCGATATGTTCTGCAATGAGTTCTTCGATACAAATTTTTCATGCAGAATTCAGTATTCTTCTTGAGACACTGTCATATTGCATTGGCGAGTTTTAGGTACCCTACGATATTGAAGTGGTTTTTTCAAAACTCTCGAAGGATAAGCTGGCTGTCTTCGGTGACGTCGAAGCAGAGTTTGCCAAGTCTCTTCGTATACAATTTCTTGAAGTTAGAGATTGCTGATCCATTGGCTGCAGGATAGGAGTTGTGTTGGGTGGAATAAAGATATTTTTTTATAAAATTTAGCTACTTCAAAATATTATCCTGAACTCGCTCGGTGTAAGCAGGAGCATTATTAATATTTAGCATGGTTTTCAGAGTTATTAGATATTTTTTATCTCAGGACCAGTAGCAGAGCCTATCCATTCAGTAAACAGTTCTTCGTTGATCCATGCCCTGCTGTTTGACCTCCACATATCAGGCAGCCTGCCTTTCGAGCTTTGCACCCCTTGAATTCTCGCGGGGTCTCCGAATTTGCTCATAAACGGAGACAAAAATGTTGACGAGTCTCGGTTTGTAACCCGAACTAATTTTTCTTCGTTCAATGTATGATCTTCCAATATTTCTTCGATATCTTGAATATCAAAAGCATCAAATCTTTATAGACGTGTTTGGTGGTAAATATAATATTTGGATGTCCTGGTATATTGTTCAGTATCAATATTTATACAAAAATGTGTCAAAAGTCATTAATCGTCAAAAAAATCATGTTTTTATATTTTTATTCCGATGTTGATTTTGTGCACAGGTATACATTTGCAAATGTTTAAAAATAGAATTCAGCTCAGATAATCGATATTGTACGGAACGTTGGTGCAAAATAGCGTGACGATACGGTTACGTATTGCCGTACCAATACAAATGTTGTCGATCGCTGACGCGCCTTCGGTTGGATGTGCTCGAAGCAGTTCGCGTCATTCCCGCGGCAGCTCTCGAAGAGAGAGGGCGCGTCAGTAGTTTCTGCGATTTGCATTCGTGCGTCGGCCGTTTTATCAAACAAATTAGTGATAATAAATATTAAACTTTTGAACACGAGCCAAAGACGGCATACCCTCACTCGGAATAACAGTCTCGGTCGGAATTCGGTGGCGGACGGTAGCGAGTACTCCTCCGGTAGATCGATTTCTAGTGAAACTCGTCGCGGACGTTGTGATCGTTGCAGTGCTCGAGTGTCGGAAAGGAATGCACCAGACTCCCTGAGGAAAAAAGAAGACTCCGAATAGCACCGATTTGCTTGTGAGTGTTAAATGCTTTTTTTACGTCCGAGGTACCGTTATGAACTGGCTCAGTCCGTTCGACTTTCTATTTCGACGGCTGTATACGTTATATTTCGGAGCATGAGAACGATTTTCGAAATAAATAAACATCGACATACACATACACACATGCACTACATACACACTCGCATCGAGCGAGAGAACTGTCATTTCGATTTTAAGTCGGCCGATCGTAAGAAAATTGGCCGTAATCAAATTCGACGCGGCCATATGCTGCGCGCGATTTGAATAAAATCCGTTCAAACGCGACGCCCCCGACGCCGAAGCGGAACGGCGAAAAAATGATACATCAAAATATTTATGTTTTCATCCCACACCGACACAAATTACACAAATACCAACCTCGCGTGAGTAATACAATCGACACGCGTCTATCAACCTTTCTAGAGCGTATCGATTCATTTTGCATTCGGCTGCATTCGATTAGATTATACACACGCACACACTCAAATCTGACATAAGCGACAAAATAAACATATCCAACAATTAATTAAATAACACAAAAATAAAAATAATACAAGCACACATTTTCCGCATTCAATCATGTTGTGTAATATATATTTTTACTCCGTTGTTTATAGATCCCGAGATACGACCATGTCTATAGCCAGCGTTCATCCCGCCGAGATCAACTCGTCGTTGGACCAGTGAGTATTTTTCCTCATTCAATAATCGCCCGGTTAATAATGCGATTTTAATATTTGCAAACAATGACATGTCACGCTCGGTTCGTTCGTCAAATCGTCGCGTTCTTGACGTTTCGAAATGCGGGGCTCGCGAACGGGCTTGCGAAATTGCACTTATTATGGTGTATTGTGCGCCGATGCAACGACGCGTTCGTAAATCTCGCCCCCCTTACGGATAATGACAAATCCGACGCGAAACAAATTCAAGGCGTGCGGATGATGACTGAATGATTTTGGAATTCCGGTATGTGCGTTGGAGTTGGACGTTATTTTAGAATCCGGAATTTCAGCTGTCTTTAGCGCGATTCAATTCGACAAACAAGCTGATAATTACACTGGGCGTTAAAAAAGGGCATCCGTGACGTCTTTTTTGCGTCTTTAGAATTTCGTATAATGTCAATAATCATTATCACTCAATATGTCTTGGAAAAAAAAAATTAACATCTTCATGTCGATACTTGATTTTTAATTTCAACAACATTTGCATATCAGTAATGGCAGTCATTGCTTTTAAAATGCCTTCTTAATGTCACTTGCTTCTATTTGAATAGCTTATTGACTCGATTTACATAAAAATGATTCCCCAATTTGACTGATTGCTCGTCTCCTGGAATTTGTATAGGCGCCATAGAGTAAATTGGCTCGAACGTCACGAAATGTGAAACTCCAAGCGGCTTTTAATCGGAAAGAGACACAAAATCGTTTTTAGTTTTAGTTCCATATGCAGCATAAAGCAACCATTAGATCGCGCCTATTTTAATATATATTACACAAGGTGCATCTTTCAGCTAACAATTCCCATTAGCTATACAAACATTTTGCTAACAAAATGCGAATAAAACCAAATATCCAACGGTTATAATTTCACCACATTCGCGACATTTTCTTAAATGAGTTTATCAAACAGTATTTTAATATCATGGTTTATGCTGTTCCATTTTCCTCGTATTTATCGCCTCAACAATTTCCTGGTGCGTTTTTATAAAATGGCATAAAGCGACGCAAAAGGACTTTAGATCGATTGCCCATCATGGCGTTAAAGTAATTATCGATTTTTATTTAATACATAATTTATAATGCAATTGGAGTGTGCAATCAGTGCAGCTGGTGTTTAATTGTGCAACCCGTCTCAATAACACAACAAACTTATCAAATCAAACCTATCTTTTAACCCCATGTAAGGCAATTTTAAATAGTTACAAATTTAGATGCTACATTTGTATGTCCGCCACTTATCATCCGTACAAATCCACTTGTCTATCAGGACCGTCGCAGCGTGTATAAAGCTTGTATATGAGTAAATGAACACTGTCGATAGCACACAATATTCGGTCATTTCTTCAAATAAACATAAACAATACACTTGAAATCGATTCATTATATCATTCACATATCTATATAATCATACGATGTACGCTAAATACTCTCTCTGTCTCTGTCTGTCTCCGAGCTAAACGTGTAAGAATACTCTTTCAGATTCATTGGAATTCAGACACAACTCTGTGTCTTGCTTATAGCTCGCTATCTCTTGCATAGTCGATCCTCTTCAACAAAATGGAGCATGATGAACCTTATCGGTTCGCAACCAAGAAGCTTTAAGAACCGAACAAGGACAAAAAGAACACCAAATAGCCTCGAGGAGAGGCATATGAAGAAACTTTGCAACGTTAACAGCATTGTCTTCCATTGCCTTTTATATCGATTTGTAATCATCGAACTGAGAGGGTCAACCTGAAATAGGAAACCATTCAGTTTCGAATTCGCTCGGGTACGTTGTACGAAGACAGGGAGTTGGTGTAGGAGCAAGAGCAGAAAGCCCTTTCCAGTAGAATCAAAAAGGTCGTCTAGAGTAGTTTTCCACTGTCTTCAGAAGAAAACTACTCAGTCTTTACAAACCTCCCATACTCCCTATCGAGATTAAATATTGATTCAATATCGAGCGAATGAGGAGGTGAATGTATGATACAGACGAGATGGATGTAACCCCTTCCTGTGAATGGATATTGAAGAGGTCCATAGTTCTGCAGTGGACTGTTTGTGTTGTTCAATTGTTTCTACATTATTTTTGCCGACGACGAACCTAAATACATTCTAATTATGCTAATGCTGTGTATGCTACTCTTTTTATGGATACATCATACCGTCTTCAATCGGAGGTCGATCATCATTAAGCTAATCCGCAGTTTAGAGGCTGTGGCTCGCATCAGCGACCTCGTGCTTGACATCCTTCTTCTATCTAGTATTTTATGCAACCCTGGATCTTCGACGATCGTTGTTCATATTTTGCATTTACAAATTAGGTTTGTGGCATGATCAGAGGATCCGTTTTTGAGAGTGGCAGAAGCACAATGCAATGCAAATGGGTAATTGCAGCGCCGGACAACAGATGTCAGATTGGACGCGCCACTTGCTTTTATGCTTTTTGCGATCATTGTTGCTATATTTGCATGATGATATGATCATATAGTATGATCTTGAATAATATAGGATGAAAATTATTTTAATGACAAATATCATTAGGTTCACTGCGTTATGATGGGGCATTTCCTTCCATATGCGTCCGGCTTGCAAAATTATATATTTTAGATACGATGGAATGATTTGGCGTTTATGCTAGTTTTGGCACATTTTTGTGGTCATAAATCAGGCCGATAACGCTGCTTTGAAATACTGATTGATTTATGTTCTTTTTAAACGCTGAATGAGTGTCGGGTCGATTGATTTATTCAGCACTTGGCTTGCGGTTCTCCCTGGTGGCTCAGATTTAAAATCAAGGCCTCGTACCGAAACTAAACCGGTTCGAAAATATCGTTCATTTTTTCGGTTCGGTACACGTCATACGCGAAAAGTAATTTGGTTGACTTTTATGTTGATGTAATAACATATGTGACCTTCACTATTATTGTGCAGAATTTGTTTCATCTTTAATTATTACTCATTGTTTATCCTGTTAACCCTTTGAGTAGTGAGCTAATTTCAAATCATCATAAACTTAGATGCTATATTTGCATGTCCGCCAATTATCATCCGTATAAATCCACTTGTCTGTAAGGACCGTCGCAGCGTGTATGAAGCTTGTATATAAATTAATACACACTGTCGATACCACACAATATTCATAATAAATACATTTGAAATCGATTCACTATATTATTCATACATCATTATTAGTCGATAAATTTGGGTTAACGATCTATACGATGTACACAAGATACACTCTCCGTCTCTGTCTGTCTCCGAGCTCAACTTGTAAGAATGCTCTTTCTGGATGATATTGTTATCAAACCAAATGTTTGTGGTCCTTTGGCAGTTTTGGACTATTGCGCCTTACATACACACAACGTCAGCAGCTGCCAGTGAACCTTGTCACGGAGAACAGACATCCAAATTACAAAACGGCGCAATCAAAATATTTGGGTTTCCACCGTGTCGGCCGTTGTATTGACATCATCGATTACATGTAATTAAATATGCATCGACTCGTGTTGTCCAGACGCTAGAAATTGTCGATAATTTGGGTATCCGGAATCATTACGACTTTCTGGCGTCACAGCCGCCGCCCGAAAAGCGAGGTCGATGGGCAGCCGCTTTCGTCATGGAATTTCGGCATAGAAAAAAAGTAAAAGCGGAATGTTTACGATTGTGTTTTGGCGTTTTAGTGTTATTTATCACAAACTAGGAGAAACTTGGGCGACGATGCAATATGCGTTATCTCACTGCATTTTATTGGTTCAATACACCGAAGCTCTTTGTGCGCTTCGGTGGGCATGTGTCGTCGACCCGCTGCACCCTTTTTATTATCCCAAAGACGAATGCTCTTTTTTCTCCCTCTTCCAGTTGTGCACGTACCGGGAATACATAGCGGTGATATTGGATCGACGACTCTCAAATATCATGATTTTATCCGGATATCAAGATAGCGTGATGATGCGATGTTAGACATTCGTACCGGCTCGCGGAGCCGGTTGTTGAATCATTTTCAAGTCGCATAACCGATTCCCTTATTTATTTCATTCAATCCAGTATAGAGCAGTATAGATTCAACCGGTTTAAGGCTCAGACAAAGAAAAAGCGTTAACTGCCATCCCAATCTTTATTGTTGGCATATCCGTTAACGAATCTAAGCAATTTTCATAAGATAAATTTTCTTGCATTGATTTCTCATTGCAAGATACACCTTGTGCCGCCTTTACTGTGTGTGCCAATTTTATTATATATTACACAAACACTGCATCATCATGACTGAATATTGTGTGCTATCGACAGTGTGTATTTATTTATATACAAACTTCATACACGCTGCGACGGTCCTGATGTATAAGTGGATTTGTACGGATGATAAGTGGCGGACAAGCAAATACATTATCTAAGTTTATGATCCTGCTCATCTATATCTCCTAATTCTTCTTCAACGCTCCGTTTATAGTTTTATCAACTTCGAACAGTTTGCGTTAATCGGGGAAGCACCCCGTCTGGCAAAAAATAGAGGACTATCCATGATAATGTTCTTCTTGCAACCTTTCACACAAGTACACGATGACACCCGTTCAATCTAACATGTCAATCAAGATGTAAGAGGCGATTATGACCCCAAAATCATAAATGAGTTACGCTCTGTGTTAAAAGGGACGAACAATCACTCATCCAGTGATGATAAAGTCATAAAAATGCAGATCCTATCACCCGGTAAATTAATTGGATCCGTGACTTATAGTGATTCAACGTTTAAATTGAATGCCACTCTAAAATTAACGATCACCGTCGGATAATACGCTTCAGTAGATTGTGTTGTAACTTTAAGTTTTGGCGCTTTTTTGTATCCATTTCCGGAATCGATGCGATCCGAAATTCGAGCTCGAATTAAAGTCCCATTGACTGATTCGTATGTTGTGGTGATTGCATTCATAAAAATGTGGTTTTTTCAATGGTCGATATCGGTTTTCGATTCAACGCGTAGAACCGTTTTTTTTTGCCGCGCCGCCGCCATCTTGGATGTGTGGCGGCGCTCCGGTGCAAAGTCGCACCGAGTTGGTTTTGGTCGCCCGCTTATAGGTCAGTTGAATGGTTTGAATGCGACATTTATTTACGTCGGACGTTAAACAAAGCTTGGCCAAACAGGACTTTCGCGGAATGCCAATACGTCGGAGCTCAAATAAGCAAATCGAGCGCACGACGGGAGATCTTCTCGCTGGTCGACGGGCGCGTGCAAGTACCGGATTTTTTGGACAATCGCTTGTATGATCGCCCTCGACGAAAAAAGAAGACTTCGACCCAAAGAATCTGCGCATTTCAAAAACGGAGAGTCATGAGCTTGCTATCTTTGCTCCACGAATAAATGTTGCGTATATGTTGGAACTGGTTGAGGTCAGCACGTGTTGCATTGGTGATAAACGCGTATTGCGTCCTCAGAACCATGGAATGTTACAAAGCCTTGTTTCTAATGATGATTAGATGATATTGCATTGGGGTTCCAATTTGCATGCTGCGAATTTTTTTTCGACCGAGTGCTGATAACGAACTGTTTCCCGGAATCGCTTCGAAACGAATGCCATGTCGATGGTGCAAAAAAGGAACTCCAAAACTTTGTCCTATTTCTCATATATACAGTAGATATATGTTTTTAAAATTGTTATATTAACGTTTCCCTACCGGTGATGTATTTACTACACCTCGACTCTAATAACGGGAATATCGGGGCGGTTTAATACATTTTTATAGTGAATATTCTAGCAAATTTGATCAAATTGTTCTTTGGCAATATCAGTTCAATTGCTTATCGAGGAACAGTCAGCAAGGAAACCTTTTCCAGAGAAAACAACTCAATTCGTACAAATCCTAGTCAAGTATAACAACATAATATCAACCGAAAACCCTTCAGTGTTCGCGAAAAAAATCGATAACCATCTTACGTTGGAGTGCCCGAACATTTTTTTTCCCCTGCAAGAACTGCATTTATTTGTGTCAAGCAAATATTTTCGTGTATCAAACTTCAATATTTAACCATCGACGACTATCTTGGTACAGCCATAAAATGCCAAGGACGAATAGTCATCCTGTTTTATTATTAACGACGCTGTAACCCGAATTACATCAGGCTGAAGAATGAAGCCTCGTATCCTATTAAATATCTTATCGATCTTCGCTCGTATATGACCCTTATATGCGGACCATCGGATTAACGAGAGAAGGGTTTATTGAACTCCTTTTATTCCTGGAAAAACGTTGATTTATTCAGACGGAAGACCTTTTAATCCCTTAAAGAGGTAAGACACAGAGTTGTGTCCGAATTTCGGTGACAGAGACGAAGAGAGTATCTTGCGTACATCGTACGATTGTATAGATTGTTAACCCAAATTTATCGACTAATAATAAATCAGTGTGTTTTTATTCATGTACAAGCTTCATATACGCTGCGACGGTCCTGACAGATAAGTGGATTTGTACTTTGTTTACAGATTTTACATAAATTTGATTGTCCAAACCGTGATTTATATCCTCGAATGCAAATGCACGTATTGCATTGGCCTATTTATGTTTGTAATACGATCGGATAAGTTTGTAATTGCTGCGTCCATTATTGAATGAAAAACGTCCAATGTGCATTCAGATAATTGAATATTCCGATAGAGTCCACATTGGTGTTTGTGGGAATGGATACAAATTTAAAAATATTTTTTCATCGGATGAAGTGGGTCATTCATGTTTACCTATTCATCCTGAATAATTGGGGTCGCGATTGGCCGCGTTTGTTATATTCTTATGCGCCATTGTTATCGTTGATTGTTTGCATTGTTCGTTGTTTTATTGAGGGATCTTTGGCTGTCCTAGAAAAGTAGGTGTTTTCTTTACAAAATTTGCATTCGGAATCCGCTCCAAGCTGTCCCATAATCGAAGCTGACCGTTAATCAATTCTGTTTTAATGATGCGGCGTTGAATTGAGCGCCATTTTGCAAATCGGTATGCAGCGCCATCTATTGTGCGGTTTTGAAACGCAACAACTCCTCCTATTGACGTTCCAACTTTTTTAACATAGATAGCTTCCATGTTTGAACTTCCAGTTAGATGGATACTATTTCGTCCCGGGTGATATTTTCATCTTGCTTAAATTTCAAAGGGCTTTCGACATCCAGATTCCATTCTAATTGGCCAGTTGAAATTCCTATTTGCCGCTTAGAAATTCGGTCAAAAACGTTTGTGTGTTTGTAGGTATTTGGATGAAGGTCGTGCACTTCAAGTGATTCGTTTTGTAATATTGTGCAACCGTATGTGTAGATAGAAGGCTGTTTTAAGTATTAAATGGCGCCAAAATAGGCCGCCATCTATGCGACCTTATTGGGTAAAAAAGTGCTATTTTAATGCCATATAATCCTGTTTTGTACTATCCGCCAGATAAGGAAGTGGCACATGTGACCGATATTGATACGAATCTAATTTAAGCTTTGAGTTACTACGCATTGGCCGGTCGAATCACGAAAAGTGAAACTGCTAGCGTCATTTTGTCGGAATGATAGGGGGAATCGTTTTTAGTCGCTCTTTCTCCGTCGCATAAATGTGTATGTGTGTGCCTATACTTAGTATAAAGCAATAAAGCAACCACTACACCTGTAACAAACCAATTTTATTATATATTACACAAACACATTTTAGCTAACATTTCTGTTAACAAATCTGAAAAGACTATGCATAAAATTAACTTTTCCTAGCAGTTTTTTTTTAATATTACCCCCCTTTTTTATTAAAAAATATTTTATCAGAAAGAGGGAATGTGCGCATTCTATTTATTGTCTATGGTTAACCCTGATCAAAACACACCCAATTTAAAATCGATCGCATTGACTTCCTGTAGCTAATTTAGTCACATTTGTGTTATATTAGGGAGACCAAAGATATTTATATGACATCAATAAACATCAATGAAGTCAATTTATATTCCACTTGATGCAATCACGACGAATGATCGATAGTTGTATGACGTATTTCGCTTTATTGCCATCCAAAAAAAAAAAAAAAACACCCATCAGATAACATATCGCGGAATTAGTATGTTGCATGCAAATTAGATAGCATGATTATATTTTTAAATGAATAAATATATTTTCTAAAATCAATATTAGCGTTGTGCAATGTAACCCGACGTACATGCTCAGGAATAAAGAGAATATTCAATGACGATGATGTTTTCTTGTTTAACTACCAATGTAATTCCCCTACCAAAACACTCAATAAGAGGATCAAAATGTATTCGAATAAATTATATTAAAAATATTCCCCCTTTAGCGAAAATATTTTCTCAGCGACTCAAAGGAAGTATCATGTAAATATTTAAATTAGGTCTTAAATCCTCACGGGACAACCTTTTCCCTTGTCTCCAAAAAAGGTTCCGTATTTTAAGTCCAAAAGTATTTCTTTATTAAATATTTATGCAACGTTTTTATACACATTACACCAATGCGAATAACCGTGCAATGAATTTCACCTGCTACGCCCAGTATTCTTAATCAGATTGTATACATTTGCATTAATAAATTTCATATATTTCACAATTATCATCCGTACAAATCCACTTATCTGTCAGGAACGTCGCAGCGTGTATGAAACTTGTATATAAATAAATAAACACTGTCGATAGCACATAATATTTGGTCATTTTTTTGAGTACGCATGAGAATGCACTTGAAATCGATTCATTATTAGTCGATAAATTTGGGTTAACGATCTATACAATCGTACGATATACGGAATATGTTCTCTCCGTCTCTGTTTATCTCCACACTCAACGCACAAGACACTCACCGTCTCTGTCTCTGAGCTCAACGTCTAAGAATGATCTTTCTGAATCACTGGAATTCGAACACAACTCTTTGTCTTACCTCTTTAAGGGGTTAATGTACAAATGACGACGCACGTTTGGTAGAAATTTCTACGATAGATATGTACACTTAGGTCTGTTTTTATGCGATAGATACGTTCCACGAGGAGTCGCATATAAAAAATTCGCATAAAAAAAGACTTGAACTACATGGAAAACTGAGGGATAGGTTCCATTATTTTTAAAGACCGCATAACTTTAAATTCGCATAAAAAAGATTTATACTTATGACCCAAGTTTATACTTATTTACATTCGTTATCAAATTCCGCCTTCATATTTCACATACAGATGTGAAATACATTTTTAAAAAAATATTGCAAATATTTAGGAACCGGTAGGAGCTGCTTTTTTTTTAACGAAGACTGCAATATGTTATGATTATCATTTTATTATCATCGTCCAAAAACCGGTTGTTGCATTCAAATATTTGTATGAATAATTCAATTTAAAAAAATAAATAAACGCTCAATGGCAATACATTTGTGACATTGGCTTTGAGAAGAATCACAAGGACTTTTTATAATCTACTTTGAACCTTTTTGTTTAAACAGATGGGTGGTGAAGTTCCGTTAAACAATAATTTGATACAAATAATCATTGCCATAAATTTCCACAAACGGATGACCCTGTAAATGTTATAATTCAGGTCTTCGAACCGGAAATTAACTGAAAATTGGAAAAACCGTTATTTTTGTCGGAACGAAATCCAGAATTGAAACGGTTCAAAAACATTTCCATATAACGTTCATGTTTTTTTAATCTTGAATCATGACTTTTGTAAAGAATGTTTATTAACTCTTGAGTGTAAAATAAATTGTAATAAGTGGAAAATAGTACGCTAAGTTCGATAGTATTTTTTCAAATAAGTATGTTTATTACAAAAGTAATGAAATGTTCTGAATTATATTAGAAAATTATTTTTAAAACCGAATCAATATATATTTTTGGAACTGAACCAGAACGAAAAACGAAAATAACGACTCGAAGCACTGCTATAATTTATCTTTTAAATAACACATTGATTTATTAGTATAGTTTCTCTTTGAATTTAGCTTTCTAACGATTTAACGTATAGATTCCAACGATTCCGTATCATCTTTATTGTCTAATCGAAATTGGCGTTATATTAAATCTGTATGAATGCATAACTAATGCTTGTTATTTGTTTAATTTCAGCGTCAGTCCACGAAGCTTGAGCGACGCATCCCTCGAGTCTCAGGGAAGCTATCAGCCGCCGTCGGAAGAGGGCCGCTCCCAAGGATGTTCGTACGAGGCGGTGCTCACCATTGAAGGTCTGCGCGCCCAAATCAACTCCTGCTTCACATGCGGCGTCAACTGGGCACAGCAGCATGTGTCGCTCGATTGCGACGAATGCGGAGGATACGCGTTGATGCGTCCCTGTCCTCTTTGCGAGGCGTCGGCCTGCGGAGAGATGTGGAAGCGAGATCTGACTGTGGTGTGTATTTAAAAATTTACATTTTTCAATTGATCGTATGCAAATCGAGTAGCAAATCGAAATATCGTCATTTGTTGAGCTCCGAATTAAAATTGTATGATGTTTTCAGTCTCACGGAAGCGGTAAAGCACGTTGGCAAGGTGTGTGCTCATTATCAGATCGGCCGTCAGTCACTCAAACGTTCCCAGCACCACTTCAATCGAGTCAACAATTGCCTGCTGGCTGTGGCGCAGCAGCTCGGCTCGCAAGAGATCTTTGTCAACGTCTGGAAAAGCTTTCCACTCAGCAGAGACCGTCGTGACGCCACTCCAGTTTTTAATTTTAATATTGTGCTGGGCTTTCATTTAATTTTTTTGTATGCATTTTAGAAATACTGAACGTATTTATCCTCTAATTTTTCTAAATTTTGAACGAAAAGACGACAGCTTTTATCATTACGTACGAATATGTAATTTATTTTTAATTGTTAGTATTTAAATTGAGATCTATGCACATTAAAAATATTAATAATTGCGATTAAAAACCAGGTTCAGTATTTCTATCTAATTATCTTTGAATGTGTGTAGACGGATGAGCATTTAAAAAATCTAATAAAGCCTTTTTAAGTATTTATCTTTAAGAAATTCATTAGATAATTTTACATATAACTATTAAATATATATGTGTAAGTTCATTTCTGTAATAGATTCAGAAGTAAAACTGCGTGAGAATTGATAGCATTTTTCATACGACTGTTAAAATATAAAGAGAATGTTGATTGCTTTAATGAAAAAAATTTAAAAATAATTGCGTTTGCCTTTTACAGTTTGAATTGCTAAATATATATATATATACGTGAGTCTTAAAAGCAGCTGATGAATATCATTTGTGCGTATACTGATTTGATTGAATCATTTAAATCTCTTGATTGGCTTACAAACAGTGTAATTAAAACATGTACCTTCATAATTGTAAATTTACCTGAAAAGTTAACGAAAGCTCTAATCGAAAAAGATATTTTATTTTCAGAACCAAAAATAATGCGTCTGTCGTGCGATGCATTAAAATTCGATTCCTTGATCATCTGTGATTATATATATTAGTAAGATGTTTAAATTTACAAATTCTATCATGATTATATAGAAGTAAATTGGAATGAAAAAGAAATAAATTTATTAACGCATTAGTGAAAATTAATTACAATGTTAGTTCTATATATTTTTTGCACGTCGCGTAATCAGAAAATAAATATATTTTTAACGGAAGTTTTCACACGTCAACTTAATACACAGTTTTTAAAATGCCTATCCGGGGTAATAAATATCAATATTTAAAATCCAAAGCTATTTAAAGAACCAAAGAATTTGCATTTGTACTGAATTTATTTCATTTTGAATCTCCTTCCCTAACATTTGGACTAATAACTTGTATTTTTTTAAATAGATCAGTTGAACTATCCGACTTCTAGTCATACAAATATATTTATTATTATGAGAGACATTATAAATAATTCAAAAATATTTTTGTGTCAAAGATATTTTCAATAATTCGATGCAAATTATTTTGACGTAAATATAAATACAAAGACCAAAATATTTTTTTAGCAATATTTAATAACCGGAATTCATATACAGGTACCGGAAAAATATTGCTCGCTTTTGAAGGGCTCGCAGGAATTGAAGATTTGACAACGCGAGCATATAAATGATGTAATTTTCCGGTATCGGTTTTGCGCAAATTTGTTAAGGAAGGAGAGCTTATTATTTAAATCCATTTAAATATTTGAATCAACTCGTACTCTTAATAATGTTAGTGAAAATATGAAAACGCTTTTTGTATTGCGTCTTATATAATTTTCTCGCATGAAATCAGATTCGATTATAAAACACGTTGATATTAAAATTTGTCTTATGCTGATTGAGTGATAGCATTTATAACGACTGATCATTTTTTAATGTCATATCATTAATTGGAAAAATTGTGTAAAGCTTAGTTGTATTTATGAAATATTTAGTTAATCATCCTCTAGTTTCGCTGTTTTGAAATAGTCTCAACAGTTGCTATAGTTCGAATTATGTGTATTCACATTTTTTCGGTTGACATGATTCATTTGCAATTTATAAAAGCGTAACATTTATATCAAATATTGTCATTGCAATTAGTCGGTTTGTCATCTTAATCAATTAATCAATTATTCAATGTGTAACTTATTATTTATCGTCTTTAATGGTTTTGGCTAGATTTTCTACTGCGATTTCCAATATTGTCCATAGTTGCGGCAAGCATTATTCGAAGCGCAATATAATGATTTTAAATCGACCAAGCTACTTCTTATCTTGCGTACAATATTGTTTCAACAATTGGACGCATGTTCTTTTGATGTGGTATGTGTATGGGACCCACTGAACTTGAAAATCATTATAATTGCCTTATTTACCTTGTAATTGTAATGATGCATTTGCTTCTTTAAATATCTAAGCATACATAGGTATCCTAGATCTAGACGAACATGGTACCTTAATAGGAAAATAATTAGTTAATCTACAAAAATCACCAATTAAATCTCCTACAGGGTGTATGTTTTAATTACAAAATATTAGAAACCTAGTAACAATTGATTATATGAACACTTTGAATCTCTAAAAACCATTATTTTTTAAACATAAATTCAATTGATCACCAAGAAGAGCATCTGTGGACAATTAGTAAACTTTTAAGTTATGTACCTTTGTATGTTTTATAATAATAGATACCCCTTTGTATTTTTTTCACAATTAATTGTTATATTGTAATTTAAATTGAATAAATATGACTACTTGCAAATATATATTTTTTTATTAACAATATCTAAAACATCCCTTATTGTTATCGATCATCAGTAAAAATGAGATGTTATTGAAAGAAGATTATTTATTCATCCCTAATCGAACTCATGATACTTATTATTAAATATAATTTGAACCCCAAATAAATTATATTATCAATGATAAATAATATAATATTAAATCATAAACATAGATGCTATATTTGCTTATCTGCCACTTATCGTCGTACAAATCCACTTATCAGTCAGGACCGTTGCAGCGTGTATGAAACTTGTACATAAATATTCGGTAAGTTCTTCAAGTAAATATAAACAATACACCTGAAATCGATTCATTATATCATTCACATATTATTATTAGTCGATAAATTTGGGTTAACAATCTATACAATTGTACGTTACACGTAAGATACTCTCCCCGTCTCGGTTTCTCTCCAAACTCAACACACAAGACATTCTGTCCCTGTCTGTCTCTGAGATCAACGTGTAAAAGAACTATTTCTAAATCACTGGAATTCGGACACAACTCTGTGTCTTACTTCTTTAAGGGGTTAATATGCAGATACACCCATGAAATATTGATTACTTCTAGTTATTGCAGGGACCTCGTCTCTTTTGGAGGACGCGGAGTGGAAAGGTCGGACACATGGAAGCTCTCGCGTGAATGTCATCGTGCCAGGATGAAGTTCAGTGGATGATATTCTGTGTGGCTAGTCCAGGGTAACCCATAACACACTCCTAATATTTTTCTATATTAACGTGGTTAATCTACTAACCGTTATTACTTTTACAGATTTCCTGATTTGCTTAGTATGTAGCGTATAAAACCTCACCGGTTGAGACCCAGGAAATCTCAAAGAACACAACAATAAGAGGAACAACAAGTAGACTGTCTTAAGGAGAGATTTGTTGCCATTTATAAACAATCTTAACAAATCTTTTACTTTCTATCGAGAAGATCACAAAAGTATCCTTCAATATGTTCACTCAAGTTACCCGCTGAATGAAACTCGGTTATGATACATTCAATATCGAGCAAACGAGGAGGTGAATGTATATGATCCAAACGAAATGGTTATAAACCTTTCCTATGAATTTATATTGAAGAGGCTCTTGTCTCTAATGATTGCCAATATGATCAAAATTATTATATCAAGTTTTCTTTTTATTATTAATGATTTACCCGGCATGCGTTGCAATGCCACGTCTCGCATAACAAACTGTGTACACAAACAATATTTTTATTGCGCCATGTTATTCCCGCAAGTGTAAACAATACGTTGATAAATTTGTATTGCAATCGGATGAACGATATGACAGTGTATTAAATACGGACGAACAAACATTGATTTTTATATATTATACCATGCCTATGTTACTTGCACAATCTTTAACAATAAGTTAACGAAATTTTATCGCAATCTGTTTTTCCTCATTTTATTCAATGCTGTAAGCAAATAAACAGCTTTGTAGATTATAATTTAATATCGTTATGTTTCAGTTGTATAAAATTGTTATTGATGTCCGCAACGTCGAAAGCTCGATAGACTGTAACTCTGATTTACAAAATGAAAACACACATTACAAAATATTATTGCTTTATTTATTTCGTTTTTAAAATAAATAAATAAATAAAATATCAACAGTTAAACTCGAAAGCAAATGTACAATTTGCTTAATACATCAAAATACAATAAATAAAAGAGATTTAGTATATTTTCTTCGAACATCCTACTTAATATATAGATGAAAAGGTAACATTTACGTATATACATCATACATGATTTACAATTTTTAGATTTATTTTTATACAGATAATCCAACAAACATTCATATAAAAATTATTAGTTACATTTCATCACAATAATGATCTTTACGTTTGGCACAGAACCAAAATTAATAACACCTATGGAGAAGAAAACATAAATAGTTGAATTTAAGACTCGGTTTTGATATCGTTGGAATGAAATCCGCGCGTGTTTGTAATATATAAAAATATCCCTTCTTCGTTAATAGTCAAGTAGATGAATGAATATATCGAGAGATTTCTAAGATATTTTTTTTGTTACGAGAAAAAAGTATTGTATAATAAGATTAGTATTGACTCGTGTATAATTGAAAATTTACAGTTTAAAATTTAATACTATTAAATATCTATTTTATATTTATCCGATAGTTTTATGATCTATAAATTTATAAGGGATGAATTATTTAAGTTAACGTTTTTATTTATTCAAAGTTTTGATTATACTAGACTGTTTGTCTATTTTTAAATTTGATTGATAAAAATGTGCTTAAAACACATTAGGTTTTTAGTTCAAAATTTCATCGAAGAACGATATTTGTATTGAAGAAAATTTTGATAAGTTAGTCTTCTAAGCTTTTAAATAATAAAGGAGATATTTTTATTATTAAAACAAGTAGTTTTGTAGATGTGATGATATCAATGGAAGCATATGTGAATATGATTTCATCGCTATATTTTAAATATCGTCAAAATTAATCATCAGCGATGGAAAACAGAAAAGTATTATCATCCGACCAATCTATTTATGTAACAAAAGGTTCGTCCACAATTTTTCTTTTTAATTAAATATATAGATGTCGATCAAAATAACATTTTGCATATAGAATGTGCATAAGTTTGTATTGAAAAATCTCGTTGAACTTACGGAGATATGAAATAAATCCACTTTATTGAACAGCGGTTTATTTCTTAGCGGTTAAGGATAGTATATACCGACGCAAATAGTTTAAAATATCAAACTATTGCACAATCTTTATCAAATAGATGATCAAATAAAATAACATTAAATATCTGCATGTAAAACAATATTTCAAACGACATTTTCTCGCATTAATTTCTGTTATTTGCATGAGGTTTGTTGTGCTTCAATATACTGATAAGACCAGATCTGGCACGTCCCTCACTCTGTCCTTGTCCTGATTTTGTAAACTGTATTAATACAGGATGGCAACAATTATTACATAAAATAAAATATGTAGTTGCATGAAATCGAAAGGAGCAAAATAAGATTTAAAAAATAAAACATGCAATTTTTCTAATATTCATATATGTACATTGCATCGAACAGATATATCAAAGTCATTTAATACTATATAAAATCTGTTTTTTTAAATTTTATTTCATTACATATTAAAGCTAGTTTTTTTAGTTTTGTTATAAATTATTTAATATAGATTTTTATTATAACTTTTTATTATATAGATCAATTCAACAAGGAAATATAAAAACGGAAAATAAAAAGGTCATTCATACTAAATACAGATTAAAGTGATAGATGGAAGATAAAGTGGAAGTTTTTGGCACAGTCGTTGTAAATATAACTGCTTTCATGATATCCCATTCATTCGTACGTTTTAAATTATCAGTCTATCATCTGACGCAATTATGTATTTAAATCCATATAAAATACACAACAAAATAAATTGAAAGATTCATACGTTTTTATTACATCAATCATACGAATTATGGCAGTGCTTTATGAAATAAGATTACAGTGTTTGACGGGGATATTCAATCATTTTCAAAATAAATCTACACACGTATTCAGCGGGATTTAATCGATGAATATACAAATATAGATGAGCCGATGGAATCTATTATTATATTAAATTTGCATGAATCCATTAACGATTGTATTTTATTATATTACACAGAGAAGACATCGTACTTAATATTTATAAAACTATAATAGAATTTATTCTTTGGTATATTTAATATCAATTCAGACTAAAATCCTACACTTTTTATATGTACAAAGCAAGCCGGTTTGCATTTTATAATTGGTCCTTCATTATTTAAAGTTGAATATCCCCGCTATGAAAGTATTTATAAACAGACACAGATAAAAATAAAAATGAAGCCAATCATATGAAAAAAATCTAAGGGTGGTCCAACGTTATCTATGGAAAGGTGCACTGAAGTATAGGTAAATAAATTATTATAAACTTCTGTAATCCTTATAAATGCATTGACCAACAAAGAACATTTAAATTCACTTCATACATTCAAACATAACAATCGTTGAATTATCGTTATTTTACAACAATATCCGTTTACAATGTTTACAATTAAATTTTTCAGAATTGCACGCTTTTTCAATTTTCAAAGATTACAGTTGAATTAAATAATTAATTTATCTAACTATCTACTGAACACGATCGATGCTAAACATTTAGTAATCTATCAAACCGAAGTAGTTATTTGTTCAATAACCTGAACATTTCTGATGACTGGTCGCCTGCACGAACTGCGGCAAGATCCTCCTCTTGACCAGCTCATATCGCAACGAGCGAGCCCTTCAGGTACGCTTTTTGAAGGTCTCAATCCTCTGTTGTAGGCGTGTCGATAATGGTACGGAGATCGCATACAATTATATATACAGTTGGGTTCGTCCGACATACAGCTTACGTAGTTTCCATCGTGTTGATAGTCTAACGGAGCCGCAAACGATAAAGATTTCGGCAATCCATTTTGTAAGTGTCCATACGGATGAGAGTGATGCGGGTGATGATGAGCATAAAATGGATGCGAATACATCGGTACTGGATGCGAATAATGTCCATAATTGACTGATCCACAATGATTAAAGTTGTTGTTGAATCTTTGGAGCTGCGGTGATATTCCAGGACAAATGCACTCACCGTTTGTTAAAGTGGCAGCGGTCATATTTGAATTTATAGAATTTCCCGGTTCGGGCCGCTTTGAGAAACCAACAAAAAAGAGAAGAATAGCTCCGACTATTGTGGTTGCGAATGAAAAATAATATCCGGCACGTGGACTCTGTTGATTTATATAACCAGTCATAGGAACTCCCAAGATCACTGGAATTGCCTTAGCACCTTGTACAAAACCTGAAATCATTTCGCATGAAAATAGATTTATTATTACATTTATTAAAGCTAGAAAATTGAATCATAATATATATAAAAAATATTTTGAAATTGAGTTTTATCCTAACCCCATGCTCTTGTGAAGTGTCTTGCCCTGACTCGTTCCATTGTAAGCATTTTTACAGAATAGAGAAAACCTCCAAGACATAAGCCATACAACCAAACAAATAATACATATCCGTGATATCCTTGAACACTGCTTAACGCTAATAAAGATAAACCTGCAAAATGAAAATATATACAAAATGTAATTTAACGAGGATAAATATTGAAACAATTAACATTATCAAATGAAAATAATTACCAATTCCCAACATTGAAGCTTGAGCGAGATATTGGCGTGATATAAGACATTGACTACTTGGTCGGACAATGACGAGTCCAAAACCAACACAACCCAGAGCGGTAGCGAATCCTAGAAACGTTTGTAATAATACTAGAGCACTATCTTCTAAGCCTTCTTTGTAACCTTGAAGCGCCTGAAAATATTAAATTTTACGACAAAATGAGCATTTGATTAATATTTTACAAAACAGAATTAACAGAAACAATGTTAAACAAGAGATTTAAAATGCATGAATGTTGAAATATGTAAATGTACATTATTTCCAGTTATAAAAGGACGCGTGAACCCACATTTGACTCGTTAATATTGCGGAAAAATTTACAGTTTTTGTGTGGGTTTTGCAAAATGGGAGAGCATTTGAAAGTTCTGAAGCACTATTTATATTCATTGAAGCTAATGAGTGTTGGTGATATTTGGGATTGTGGAAAAGTGGCAAAAAGCGGACGCAGCATTTAGCTCAAACACAATTCATGCTTTTACTCGGCACAAAAAAGATAATTTAGTACGACACTTTTACAAAAATTAAATACAGTGTGAGAGATCATTTTTATAAATATAAAATATATGTATTTTACATTGTCTGAGATGAGATTTGAGATTAATTTAAGCTTTATAATTTTAATTTCCTAATATTATAATACATTCCTCGTCTTAGTTCCATACATAAGACATTCCTCGTTCTAATTCCATCCAAAAAACATTCCTCGTCCTACTTCTTTCCATACAACATTCCCTCGTTTTAATTCCTTATATATAAAATTCTCCAATGTAATATCGATAATCCTTCAAGATCATTCTTCCGCTGTATTATAAATTTATATTATTTTAAATAAACCACTCTATTCTAACTCAAAGTCTGTATTCATTCATCCCATCACTCCGCAACCACCGATTACACGTTGCTCCCCGAATCATCATAATACCATAAAAGGTTGATTGCTTATAATATATCCAGTATTTTGTATAATATTCTCAACATTTTCAATAATTAAAGTCAAAAAATAGTCATATTCAATTAAAACTGATAAAATTTAAAACCACCATTGTGCATAAAAAACAAACAATTATTGCCATAATATAAAGTCAGAAGGTATATTTGCATTATTTTAATATTTAATATGATTATCCGGGCTAGGATAATTTAAATTTTGGTTATTTATACTTGGTTTTAAAAAATGAATGCTTAAGAGTTATAAACAAATGTGACTTAAAAAATTGTACAATTATTGGTGTATTGTATAAATAAATATTAGAAAAATTATATGCAGTTAATATGTATTGTTAATATAGTAGATTACTATAATATAGATTTGAATATATTTACAGTGCAGATTTTGATTATTGTAGATTTTGATATATGCATGCGATCAAAAACAATTACATCAGATCATATCGGTAATAATCAATATTTAAGTTTTATTATGTAATTTAATTTAATATAGTACGCTTATATTAAAATGCATTTATAAAAAATATTGATATAAAAGTCCCTAATTAATCATTATTAATTTTGTCTTGTTAAAAAAATTATTCAAGGATTATGTTCATATTGCTAAATATATATAATTAATAAATGGACTTGTCGTCAAACTTTGGAATTGCTTTAATACTGTGAGGTATTTTAGATGTACTTTTGATAAATGATTATAATTAATTGTTAATAAATGTATTTCATATACGAGGGTCATCTAGAAAATAAGGTTACAAAGGCTCTTGAGGATGGGTTTTTTTTGGTTCAAAGTTGGCACACCTGGCATGCAAGTGGGATCCTAACGGCCAGTTTGTTTAGTCCCGCATGTTTGTCGGCCATTTTGTTCAGTCACAGTAAATTCTTCTTATAAAGAGGTCGTCGCGCGCATCCGCCACCTCCCACGCGTGTGAGATCTGCACAATCATCCATTTTTTGACTTAGCAGAACAATACCGCCGCAAATATTCATTGGGAGTTTATGGTAGTGATGTGATAAGTCGACAATATATCATGAATTGGGTTAGATTGTTCAGAGAAGGCTGCATTGATACTGACGGTAAGGCAAGAAATGAAAGATCATCAGTGATTTTTGACGAATTTGTACAAAAAATTGAAGAATAAGTGCGAAATCACTGCCGTGGGATGCTTGACGACCTTCACGAAGAATTTCCTGATATTTCTCGAAGTTTCTTTAGTGATATTTTGTTGGAACAACTTGGTTACAAGAAGTTTTGAACAAGATGGTTGCCCAGAATGCTTCCACCGGAGTACCGTCAAAATTTCGTGATCACCGCACGTGAATTTCTGGATCATTTTCTGGATAGAGACATGGGTGTGTCACTACACCCCAGAATCCAAAAGACAATCCAAACAGTCAGCGGCGGCGGAAGTCTACAGGATGCGTTCAAAAAGTAATGCGTTCAATTTTCTCCAGACGCGATGGTACATCCATCCATTTCCATAGTTTGCCATCAAATTTTGAATTTAATTTGGAAAGTTTGCCACCAAAATGTTTTTTTTTAATTCGGCAGGTCTTTGTGAGTGATTGCTTTTGTCCATATCATAAGTTCTCTGACAGCATGAGTCGTTTAAAGAGGGCCGAGAGGTGGTCGCCGACGAACGCTGAAGTGGACATCCATCAGTCTCCTGAATAGACGAAGATACAGGGCCGTAACAAGGCTAAAGCTAAACAATATTGGGCCGACAAAAAAAAAGACAACAATATTTCCTACCGATTGTAAATTTAAACAACCCACCCATGATCAGTCTTCTTTAGACATTTTCGTTTTGTAACGACAGTTCGTTCTGTAGATATATTCAGGTATGGCGTCCGATTGCGAGGTGCTCATTCGTCATATCAGCGGTCCCAAAAACGGACCGATTGGACACACAAATTTGTTGCTAACCAAATCCAAATTTTCAGTCAATATGCAATGTATAGCATTTTTGGAAAGATCATTTATTAAAGTTTTAAAAATTGATGAATGAACACAAAATCGCATGGAAACTTCATCACGACAACGCGCCTAGGCATAGCACCTTCGTTGTCAATGAGTTCTTTGCCAGAACCTACACCTCATTGGTTTGAGCCCAGACCTGGCTCCTTCAGATTTGGACGCAGTACTTGGATGGGTGACGACATATATATTTAGTTTAATATATTTGTGAAGTATCCTGTGAATTTCAATTAAATACAAGCATTTTTCGAGCCTGCAAAAATGTTGTAACCTTATTTCCTGGATGATTCTCGTAATTGTTTTGTTAATAATATTTAGAATGAATTCTGCTGAAGTTAATCATAGCGTATGTAAGTTAGTCGACATTCTGTTAATACGAATTTACCATAGTATACTCTTTGGAAGTTTACTAATTATGTTGAAAATCAATACAATTTTCTCCTGAATAACCATTTCCTTTCATAGTGGTACTCTGGGAATGGCAAAATTTAATGTGAGGTTTCTTTGTTCAGTTTCGAACCCTGATTTATATCAAAAGGAGTCGCGCTCAGTTTGCGGTTCGCCAGATTTAAACGCCTTTTCATACATTATAGGGAGCAAGTTCATTGCGGAAATTCAATTTTAATATAAATCGGATTTGACTTTGTTAATTATTCGAGATGAGAATGGCATCTCTATGTCAGCGATCCTCGTCAGTGGTGTAGGCAGGAAGGTAAATATTTGCCCCCAGAATGAGAATGTTATCATAGATCAAAGGCGTCGGTACTAACACGAATTAACGTCTGCTGTTATTGCAGAGCCTCTGGAGGCATACTTTGTCAATATTTTAACAGGAAGATTTCAATATCGGCACCAACAGCCATCTGGTACCACGGCTTTATGGCCGAGGTCCTTATTCGGGTCTGAACAGTACAAAATCAAATGCTATCCAGGATGAAAAGTCTCATAATATAGTCGAAATGTGCAGTGATGTGATTTTATACCATCGTGGTTGTAATGCGGTTGACAGCCACATTTTGATTATGCTATGAAGTGTAAAATTGTGAGATGCGAGAGTTGAACCCTCGTCTCGAGGTTCTTCGACAGCATTAATAAAATGGAATAAGATAAATCTCCCTACAGACATGTGTTATTTTCTTTCATATCACGTCTGAAAAATACTTGTATTTTATGCATTTTCTGTTTATACGTCCTTTGGGTAGCTCAAACAATTTTTTCTTGGAGTAGAGCAAAAAAGCCTTCAAATAATTTATTATAAATGATCCAAGTTGATTGAGTTTCTCCCCGCAATGTCAGTGTTATGATGCAAAAACTCAGATATATGAACGATTCAAATTTGTAATCTAGATTTTAAAATTTGGGGCCATATTTGAATATTTTCGCTGAAAAAATAAATCAATAATACATAGTACCACATGAAGATTCGGAATTTAAAATATTTTACAAGTGCGACTCTATCTTTCTTATCACTTCAATATTCAATTTCAAAATTGAATTTCAATTGATTTGTTTTGCTAGTGATTTATGCCATCACAGCGAAAGACTTAGATAGCGGTTGAATGCAAATTAATCTCCAAGACACTCGTCAAAGTCTTCAATGCATTAGAGAAAAGCCCGTGTATGGCGAACAAATAAAGGGCATAATGCATGATCCCTTTTTAAAACCAGGGGAAGCCATTTCAGCTGAATCGTATTGTCAAGATATCGAAAATATGCACCAGTTTTGATATTTAGATGAGGTAATTCAAAAAAGAATAATTAATTTCATTTCTCATTGGCAAATGACTATTGAAGCTAATGGAGATTACTTTGATTGAATTAGTAATGCCTTATCTACGATATATTCATCAACGAATTCCGAACGTTCATGTGGTACGCTCTAATATATACATATGTATTGATCCTGATGAAAATTACTGTATGAATTTATATATGTGTGTCTATACATAGTGGTTTTTTTTTAAAAGAAATGTAGTGGTGTTAGATTTGAAAACCTTGAGAGGCACAAAATAGGGCAAGTCTCCAGGCAAAAAAATCCACTGGTGTCAGGTTTGGTGAACGTGCGAGTAATGAAATAGGGCCATCAAAAAAAATGATGTACGTGACGACACCTTTTTCTTACATTGTACATTACTTACACTCTATTCCATTGCTTGCGCCTTCTCCAGATCTGACACCAGTGGATTTCTTCGTTTAGAGACGTGCTGATTTTCTCGTAAAGAAGTTGTGTTTTCCAATTAGTCAAAGATCGACCGTGATTGAGAGAGATATAAGTTCAACTTTTTGAAATTGAAAAAGGTAATATATTCTTTAATTGCGTTTAAATATTGAGTCAATTTGCGATTATTTGGGACCCCTAGCCGTAACCCATAGGTTAAAACAGCCTGATTTGTATGAGCAAGATTATGTTGGACGTAAAAAAATATAAGAAAAACAAATTAAATCTTTGTTTTCACCATGTTGATGCTAAAAACATGTTCTCAAGAGTTACGAGCGTCAGCGGAAGGTGGCTGTAAAAAATATGTTGTTTCTGAATCTCATATATATTAATGGACCAGATGATAATATTTGTAATACAGCATCTCTTGGCGTGTTACTCGCTTCATCCGCGCTGAAGATATACGATCTTTTAAGACTCGGTATTCTCTTAAAAGCTTACAAAGAGCATTATGCATGGAGACTAGACTTAGCATTTTAAAGCACCGACAATTAATGTAGAAGCGTTGTTTTTGCCAATTTAGCGTCATTCGAGGCACTCGTCTGCCGGTGCCACCTTCATTTGTGTGAAATATGTGGAGGCTCGACGAAGACTCTCAGATGACATGTCGCCCTCGCTCACAAAGGATATGCATTAAGGGTCGTAAACCTTCCGGCTGTAAAGCCTCCAACCCTTCGCGGTCGTCTCGCGGAATGACAGAGCATTTGTCGTTTGATCTCAATAATAACGAAACCCAATACTTTACAGCGCCGGCATCGGAAACCTGCGCTCGAAAATTATCCGCCATAAATTTCGTCGGGGCCGGGAATAAAAAGTGACTTGTGTAACCCGGGCCTTGTACAAATTATCGCATCCCGAAATCCCGAAGCCCGAAATTATCTAACGACCGGAAAAATAGGGCCATATCCCGCAAATCTTTTAGAGGAAAAACAAAAACCATTCAGAGTATATTACCTCTAAATAATGCTTCAAAGCCAACATCGGAACGGACTTCGTGCTGTGTATTTAGGCTTCGCCAAAGCGAGGGCGATTTTTTATTTACATTTCAATTTTGTGGCGATCCAGAAAATGAGTGCGTTTCTGTATTTTATTGCTCTTAAGTAAATCGATCGGAATAAAAAATACATTACCCCTGGGTACATAAAACCGAAAATAATAACCTCGGCTGAATATAAAATTATTACGACTGCGACCATGGTCAATCATAGGATATATGTGTAGAGAAGGTCCACGAATACTATAAATTGGCCATGATACGATTTATTGACTATGAAACCAAAAAAAGTGGATCGGTATTGATTAGAACTGTAATTGGAAATCTGAAGAAGGGATTCGATATTCTTCGTTTAAAGGCGCCATATCCAAAATCTTTTATAGAAAAATTTGTGTTGATGCCATTCTTATTTGGCTTCCACATATGGATAAAATAGGATATTGCGAAGTTACCATTATAAGTCTAAGCCCAAAGATGTTGAAAGCATACTGGCTGTTCACAGTAATGGGTGGACTCCACGAGCGTGGTTTCTTGTGCATGGTTTACTAGCATGTCGATTACTGCAGTGAAGTGATCACATCGTAATCACACAGTAATCGGCATGATAGTAAACCATGCACAAGAAACCACGCTCGTGGAATCCGCCCATTAGTCTGCCATACCAGGTTATAAAGTTGCGTTTTTTAACATTAAAAACGTTAAGTAACATTAAAAAATAATCTAGCTACCGTCCTTCTTTCTGGTAGGTGAAAGTTCAATAGGGGGGGGGGGGGGGGGGGGTAGACGTCTTTAAGCAATGGAGTTGGCGAAAAGTCTCATAATCAACGGAATGATTCGGTGTTGGAGCTCTATTGAAGGTTTATAAATCTTGAACTAGCTGCCTTCTGTTCGCCTGACCATCTTTTTAAGCGGGAAGATATTTGATTGAAGATACTGGACATCGAGTGGAAGCTAAAGTATAATGACATTTTTTAATTATGGAACTGTTTCGATTTACGGCCTACAAGGTTTCGTTATACGGCCAAAATGCTGTACTATTGAGCGACCTTCTGCTTATTTTCGGCTTCTCTATTTAGGCGACACTGCTACATTTAAAGAGCTAAACAAGAAACAATTGTACGCCATTTGGAGATCCAGAAAGAAAGGTTGGATGACTAAGATTGACTTTGAAGACTGGTTTAAAAATTACTTTCGATCAGAAGTAATAAAAGTATTTGAGGACAATGACATTGCTCATTTTGGATAATATTTGGTAATGGCTACTTTTAAGGTTTATTATTTAAAAACATGCAGAGCATGAGTAGAAACTGAGGGAAGCCTGGCAACAGACAGGGGATTAGTCCAGCAAAGCTTAACGACCTTCAATTAAGGAGACATCCACGGCGTGTCACCACTATCAAGCAGAAGTCGACGACGCTTAACACACCATTGATGACTGTGAAGCTTGGATGCCCCAGAGAAACACGTTGAAACAAGCACTCGGGGTAGCTGAGCTCAGAGTCGTAGACATGGTTCACAGCATGATGGTGAGCAAGGATAACTGGGACCTTTGGCGGGAATTTGTAGAGGAAGTGATGACCACCAAAGAGGGCAGTGAGAGAGAGATGCAGAGAGGCTCTCCAGCAATGGAATAGGGTTATAGACTACCTGTCCCCCTGAAGAAATGTGATAACCTATACCAGGGGGACAGATAAGGACAAGGGAGAGGTTTAGTCAGTAAGAATCTGAAACTACCCTGGTGCCGTCAGCCCCCAGGGTGTCTTATGCAAGATTCCTCTCCGTTGGTGAAACTTCAATAAAACAGTTTTGGAAAAACTACAGCAGCAGAGATGCTGTGGACAACTTTAGCGAATTGTGGAAGAAATTAAAATCAACCACAATTAATCATGTTCGAAAATAAATATAGGCAGAATGCTTAAAAACTCTTAAACCTGAAGTTATTGCTCTTTTTGAAATTCGATAAAACATGTTAAACTTAGCAAAAAATAAGATTTGGAAGAAGTTGATTTGATGCTGACAGAGAAATGGAACAGAACTTATGGTGTAACGTAAACCCCTTGCTGACACAAGGCGGTCCGCTATCTTCGTCGCTGCGATTTGATAACCGCGTTCTTCAGATGCAAGATTCGCACCGGAGCGCAACGCATGTATTGAAAAACAAATAACTGAAGCAGATGGCGTTTATGATTGGACACGAGAGAAAAGGTGGAAAGTATGGCTAATCAGGCGGAGGTTCTTTACATGGCATATCCCAATAACTAATTGCTGAAGACCACTTGTACTCGGGTGGATCTTTCCACACCCTCCAGATGCTTTGGCGTCCAAAAATGCACCAATAAAAAGCTAGCATGCTATTACTAGGCTATTATACGTATTGTCTGTATTTCTGGATATATTTTATATTTCAGATAATTTTGTAAATCATTTGAAGCAATGGGAGCAAGCAATAAGTCCTTAATCTAAATTGGAATATACCAAAAATATCTGTGAAAAGTCATATTTTAAAAATAAATCACTGTGATATAGAAGGCAAGTAGAAACTACGATAATAATCTTTTAAGAACGACCACAATAAAGCGTAAACTAAAAGCCATGGTCCCCAAGTGCCCAATGTACCATAAATGAGACAAGGATACAAATAGTCCCATATTAAAAGTGGTTGATATTCTCTCGAGGATAAAATGATAGTCTATGTTAAGAATTATTTCATATGGTACAAGATTGTTGAGTATTTATAAGGCCGATCGACGAGGTGGTCACTAATTTCTTAATGATGAATTGAGAAGAAGATAAAGTTGTCAAAGGTATAAACATTTTAGATATTAATTAAATGAAAAATTTCATCATTCAAGAAGGTTCGTAGAAAATATCTTTGTCAAAAAGTTTTTCTTCGATATTAAAGGACGTCCCGAGATAATACAATTGGAGCAGTAATGCCATCTCTTATTGTAGATTCACGAAATATTTAATACTTTTAAATGAATGAGTTGATATATGATAATATTTCAAACACAAAATTCACCAAAGCTAAGCATCCTATGCATACACCACGTACAATACTAATCAATCACGAACTCCGACGCGTGGTTATTGTATTCAATCTGTGAGGGTAAAGTGGGACACAGCTATTGATCATCACCATTCAATTAACTCCTGGTAATAATGGATTGTTGTGCTGGTAAATGTGGGCAATCGAGTGACAGTACTGACGCTGTCACAGAATGAGACACTTTAATCTGTATCCTGATGACGATAAGCTCGCGATGCTAAACAAGAAGACTTAATTTAACTCTAATGAGCGATATTATTTGAAATGATCGATATTGACGGCCGCCATTTTGCATTGGTTATGTCTGCGATTGTGTAGTTACAGCGATCGCCGCAATATGGCAGGCGTCATGGCGCATAATAGGAATAACTTACATAAATCAAATGTTTATAAGTATGAAATGAGATTTAATTCTAGTCAGATTATTTTTTTATAGTTGGGGGAGGCACTGTTCGTGTTGTCTTGAGAACAGGCGTTTGTTTTGATAATTAAGAAACAAGCATCATTCTTATCGTTGACCAATTTTGTTATTCCCCCTTGACTGCTCTGGAGTGGTGTTATTAGCCGAGTATTACCATTCCTTTGCGAAATCTACTCCTTCAGAAGTAAACTGGCAGTCTTGCACGGTAATCCTGTCCTTTTATTTTCGCATCACATTAATAGGTAAAAATACCTGAACAACAGAAAGCAAATGCCATGCAAGTTGAACATTAAAAAATATTCCGAAGAAATTAACGAATATTGTGTGCTATCAACAGTGTTAAGGTTCATTTATTGAGCTTGGTTCATTATCAAGCTCATCAGTCATCTAGAAAGTAAGACTACAAGAGCTCCTAATGCGGTTAAACGGTTAGTTTGTTTGGTCTCGTGTGTTTTCGGCCATTTTGTTCAGTCACAGTAAATTCTTCCGATGGAGAGATCGTCGCGCGCTCTCACCACTTCTATAGCACTGGCATACAAAAGCTGGTGCCCCGACTAGTTTAACATATTTGTGGAGTATCTTTCTCGGAGAAAACTTCCAGTTCCCCTAATTGGGGACTATACAAGTTAAATTACGACTCAAAACATATTCGAGCAGTTGTTGTTGATTTTTTTAAATAGTATATTTAAGAAGTGCTCGATAAGTTGTATGCCTCATAAACGAGTCGAATTGTTAACATATTTTTTACTGAATTGTCGAACAAACTCAAGCGAATATCGAATGAAGGGGATGAAATTGCGTCCATCGAATCGATGAAAATCCCATGGAAAATGTATTATGGCAGCAATTACGCCCAAAAACTTTTATCAAAAGTGAAAGTATTTTCGTTTTAAGAATTCCGGTCGACAAGGAAAAAAATATTTATAAAGCGAAATATTTATCGGGAGCGATTCCCAAAAAAAAAAAACTCTCGCAAAGAATTTATGGAAAACAGAAAAGTTTAGCATCTTTCAATTTATCCCCGGAACGATTCTGAAGTTCGCAAAACACGCAAACAAATGTTATGTTTAATTAGCGAATTATTTTTTTTTTGTTCCGGGAGGAATGTTTTTTTGTGTTTGGATTGCAGGATGAAAATAAACGAAGTGAAAGATGCTGGATTCTTGATATGTTCTGAATGGCTTCCGGATGTAATTTCGGACCGAAGGAGAACATAAATTGAGAAAAGTTTAAATTGGGAAATTACGAAGCCATATCCAATTTATGGCGAAATGATATTTAAATATTAATTATTATTTTTAATTGGAAATTATAAAGATATATCTGAATAATTAGGACACAGTACAGTCGCTTGGTTTTTAGACCCTTGTTATTAAGGGGAGTATTCGCGTATTAAGCGAAAACAAAAAATATTATGAAATATAATTCTCTTAATTATTCAACATGTCTTTCCATCGCTTTGACAGTCTTTCGATCTCTTTTTTGTAAAAACTTTCCAGCTTAGAAGCATAAAACGATTTTAAAAGCATTTCTACTCTAGCTGCATTTTTATTTCAGGCTGTGCTTCATGGACCTGAAAATGTCGGAAAAATTCCGTCGGGATGAGATTCGGTGAATAAGGAAGACCCGGTAACATTTCCCAGTTTAATTCCCGTATTTTATCCAGTATTAATTTTACTTTATGAGGGCGCGCAATATCATCAAGCAGTATCGTGTTCTTTCTGTTGAATAAAGACGAATCTTTCTTATATATATTTTTATGCAAAACTTCTAATTATCAATAATAAACTTGTGTAGTTATAGTAGCTCTAGGCTTAATTATTTTGTAATGAATTATTGTTGGGATTGGGAGCTCCTTTTCAGAAATGTATTTATTTATTCGTCGTATATTATCGTAATACATACAGTACCTATCCTACCCCATAACGTCCATCCTATTCGTTTTGCCGAAGAGCTTTAACTGTTTTTGCATAGTGATTCATGGGAATCCCAGCCCAGTTTGTCGTGAATCTGACCCGATTAGGGATTTTAGTGTATTGTTATCAAAATTGGAAGAAATCCAGAATGTAGAAATGATTTAGAAAAAAAATCACTCTAAAGCTGAAGAGACGGTTAAAATAAAATAGTATTAAATAGGGCAGAGCCTACCCTACCTACTCAATTTAATCATTTACAACAACCATTAAAATATCAATTACAAATAAATTTACCACTCAAAGATCTACTTAAATATCTCTACAAATAATGTTATCATAAAATAACCATATGTGGAAGACAATCGGAAATTAATAAATGAAAATCATTTATCCCTAGAAAAATCTCCTATGGAGATTGCCTACGTCCTATAATGGATATGGTATTGTAAGTTGTGCGATTTACCGCGACAGCGACATCTTCCATCTCTCTTAAGGTGCAATGTGTTATTTTAACAGCGCCATCTCTTGTGGCCCTACGGAGATACTGCACCTGCATACCGACCGATCGCTTTTTGCGCGTGCGCAGTTGCCGGTTGGGTAGTGACGCGCAGGAGGCGGGAGTTGGAAGAGTCGTTGGTTAACCTTGGCTGCGGGAGGACGCCCTTCCCGCAGTTAGTTCTCTCTCTCTTTCTCTTGCGTGAAATAAATAGTTATTTAGAGCTACATCATAGCTCGATAGAAGATTGTTGTTGATCAACGCAACAGATTGACACTGTCACGCGGGTTGTCATAGAGACAGAAAACAAGGTAACAAGATTGGAAGGCGATCGAAATCGGTCGTCGGGATGCATTGCTATCAGAAGGATGTCGACAGCGGGTTATGGATGAGAAGGTCCACCCTCCATGTAAAATCAGGCATCGCTTTCGAACATCGATGACGGAGAGTCCATCTTTGACCTAGCGACTCTTCTCTTTGAAGGAAAAGGGATGAGTGGTGATAAGTTGAAGGGTGCAAAAACGGAGCGTCTATAGACGCCGCGGCCTTGCAGCGATCAACGCTGATGTCACTCACTCCACTCGGATATATTTGGATAAATTGTAATTTTGTTGATCTCTTGCGGCACCTTCATTTAGAAACATAAGATTAACATTTATATAAGTAGAAAGGGTTAACTCAATGCAAACAATATGCATTGAAGGAAATTATGTTTAAATGCAGTTTTCCCCTCTGTTAAAAGCTATGCACATTAAAATCGCAGTATGATTTAATAACGATCATTGCTTTTAACAATTTGCACAATAATTATTCAGAAGGGTGGGGTAGCTTAAAAATGTACTCAAAGGATTTGAATGCCTTCTCGTGTGTATTTTACCCTTTATGAATATTATTTTCCGATTAGCTGAATTGCGTCGTTGCTCTCAAATTAATGCACGTTCTTAAGCGGGTACACTCCAGCGAATTGTATTTAACTCTTCATTACAATTTACGTCGCTCTAAATTATGTAATGGGGTGAGCACCCACCCACCCCATCTGACTCCTCTTAATTCCGGTCTGCTTAAAAGTCATTGTTATTCACTTAACGCACGTCCATATATGAAATTCACATTGAAAACATAAAAAAATCCCCACACACTTAGGCAGAGTGGTGTTTGAGTATTTGCATAGCACCCCAAAAATAATGGGGGTCTTTTGTTTTTATGAAAGAAAAAAGAGGTTAGAGATCACTCCTTTCTTAATAAAAAAAGAAGAGCACAAAGCCAGCCACGTTTTTATGCCGCAGGCTCATTCTTTCGGTCGAAGAACAACATCTATGTGCGTTGTCTTCAATTGTAGAGCGGTAGTTTCGGAATTATTTTCGCTTTAAGATTTCTTCTTTCGGAATAAAAATTCATACCTCGGGCAAACGTCAGAGCTTTCACAGCTGATATATCCTTTTGAAGATTGCACACGGAGCGTCGGCTGCTGTGAATGAACAAAACTACTTCTACTCACCAAATAAAATACTGGAGTGTACAATCCAAAGGCTGCTGTTCCTGTCGCCAAAAGCAGCATTTGAACCGTTCGACTCTTTAAAGGCGAAAAATCAAAGAAGGGTGGCTTTGGAACTCTGATGTGCGTTTTCTTCTCTTTGACCTAAAAGATAAATAATAGATTTTAAAATAACACTGATCGACAATACAAGCAAGCGTATGCTTATAGAAATCAGTTAGTATGACCGACATGGATTTGTAATGGTCAAATTAATCATACGTTTGAGGGATGTTTCTGCCTTGTTGAGCATAAAAAGTGATCAATTTTTTAATATTTTTTTAATGCAAAAATTAATAAATATAGAACGTTGATATTTAGTGTGTTGACAAGGTGATATTTATTGAAAATAAAAATATTTTTGTAACGTTGAGGCAGGGGCGCACTAAGGGGCAGTTTTAAGGCGCGTTCTTCTAACGAGAGAGATATAGAGCTTTGGCTGCAGGAAGGACGACCTCCCGCAGCCAAGGCTAACCGACGACTCTCCCGAGTACCGCTTCCTGCGCGTCACTATCCAACCGGCAACGGTACACATACAAAAAGCGATCGGTTGCTATGTAGGTGCAATGTCTCAGCAGAGCCACAAGAGATGGCGCTGTTAAAATAGCACATTGCACCTGAAGCGAGATGGAAGATGTCGCTGGTAACAGCGCAACTACGTGAGCATGGCGAATCGCCCACGCTGCATTTTTTAAAGTTTGACAAAGTATGGTATTAAGAGTAGGGGGAGCCACGTATCTCAGTGTGCGAGCGATGACATTCTTCACCACGGAAGTCTTAAGTCCTAGACAAATTATTTACAGCAAAAAAATTAACTATATTTTTATTTTGTATAATATTGTGTATAGTTTGACCTATAATTAAAAAGAAATATTCAAAAATAAATAAATAGTAGGCGATCGAAAAAAAGTATGCAATTTTACCAATATTTTTTGTTTATTAAATAAAAACTTTTAAATATTTTAAAATAATTATTGGTCAAACGATGAAAGCGTTTATTGTATACGTGTCTGCCAAATTTTATAAAGAATACTTATCTAGGGTGTATTAGAGTACTTCCGTAAGCTTGAAAAAGTAGTTTCGAGAAAAACGCGTTTAAAGTTTCTCCTCTCCTTAACTTTTTTTTTTAGCCGACAAGAAATGTCCCTTAACTGGATAAATAGATAATTATATATTATTGTATAACGTTTGAGAAATATGGGTATTTTTATATGAAATCGGGAAGTCATGGACATGTGGATTGTTAGTTTTGCTGGAAAAGCCATAGAACAAAGCTCTTCAAGTCATCTTAGAATCAGACCTAAATATCAACTGACCCATTGGAGGAGCTCAATTATGCTGAATGCAGGATGTCTGGGCTTGGAAAATTGGAGGAGGATGGGCGTAAATCGAAGAATGCGTTGTCTTTGATAACTATTTATTAAAAAGAAGAAGAAACGCATTTTTTATTAAAACTTGTTCACTAATTATTATTCAACATTATTATTGTTATATTCGAATCCAAAGTATTACGTGGATCAAAATATGTCGCCGTTTACAGTTTGGTATGAGGCCGTGTATCTTGTGATTGTTGCCAGTATCGAAAGAGTAATAAAATTATGTATTAGAGAATTCAAACTTTCATTAAAGATAATGGTAATGAGTGTCCAGAACTTCTAATAGCCTCCCGGTGCGGTCTCCGCGCCCGAATAAGATGACGGCCAGGGACTATCACAGCGGCGAAAGCAACGAAAGGCAACGAAATTCATATAATTTTTATTATTTCTGAAATATCGTTCAGTATATTTTACTTAAAATACCCTCATTATGTTGGGGATTGTTTCGAAAAAATATAGTTCGAAAAATGCAAAAAAATAAATGTAATAAAATTAAAAAATGATCGTATTACTATTTTATTTCGTACATAGAGTGTTCATTAATTATAATCAATGAGTTTTAGTAAAACGACCTTAAGGGTTGATATTGTCCAAGTACGCTTGGAATGTGAACAAAGCTTTGATATCAGCTCTGAGCTATGCACATTCTAACGCCTTTTGTGATATCAAGCATCCATGCGATAAAGTTAAAACATCCCGGTCACGACAATTCGTTTGAAAGTATTTATTTTAACGAGTTAAACTAGATCAAGAAAACTGATTCGTCGTATTATTTATTCACGAAGAAAGGGTTGAAAATGTCTCGAACAAATTCACTGATTATTTCAATTGCGCGACCCTTTTCAGCGACGACTTCAGAAACTATTATAAACTTTAAGCGGGTCAAAATGAAATTCTTTCGAGGGTGACATTGACACTTGACTGACAATTATAGCAAACCAACTTTGACCTTTTTTTTTTCGATCCCACGTAAATATTCCAATTCGTGTAATTTGAAAAACGTGGGATAAAATCAATGTTTTGAGTGTTTCACGTGTGGCTTTTCATTGATCGTTTTCGACCATTGAAAAAGGTATAGCACTCAACTCGCTAAAATGGCTCTCGTGTTTGATTCACATTGAGTATTATGGATGATTATGACGTAGTCATTGAATGCGCCCTAGAATTAAGTGCGTTATTAAAATGTCAAATACCTTTTTTCTTTGATTTTTCAAATGGAGTATAGCCCTCCTCTGTGGATGGTAAAGGGAAGCACTTCTATAGACCATTCCTAGGAAGAAGCCCAAAACGAGCAATCCAGTGACAGCCTGCAAGCCAAGTCTCCACGAAAGCTTTCTGCAAAAGTGCCTTTGCGTTAATTTGAGCGCCAATTTGTATTTTGTTGAAATGGAATGGTGCTTGAGAATAATTACCCAACGGCTTCTTTATAGAAGACGCTGAAGAGTGCTATTCCTACGCCGGCACCAGCTTGGGCGACCATTTCCACAAATTCTCGTCTTTTGCGAAAATAATGACCCAGCATCAGGGAAGATGTCTCTCGCACCATGCCGCAGCCTACCCCTAACACCACTCCTATTAAAAAGAAAATACATATTAATTCAAATAAAGGAACTTCAAATGTTGTCCCTTCCCTGCGTAAATATACTATGAGGTCCCTTTTGTGCAAAAACGTATACTGATGAGTTAAAAAATACGATGTTAAATAGGTCAAGCATCATCAATTTCGTGCATTGTTTATATTTAAAATAGTTTGTATAGTTATATTCTTATAATTTTTTTTAAATAAATTATTTAAAATGATTTAAAACGGTGATGCCAAGCGATAAGATGGAGATAGTCGAGTGCCAACGGAAACCTTCTCGTCTTAAATTTTATCTTTTATTTATGGAGAGAGAAGATAAAGTTATAAGCCTGCAAGAAGGACATCTTCCCGCAGCCAAGGCTACGACTTCAATTAAAAGTCTACAAAAAGGTAGTCATGGTCCATAAAGAGTTTGTAAAACCCATGGCAATTGTTCCTTTTGACACCCATTCTGAAAAGGATAACCAACATTTCTGTCAGATGTCCTCACTATTATCAAGCACTTTGATATAGTTTTCATATTGTTTGTTTTAAAAATGTGGTTATAATATAGACCTTCTGTAGATTTGAAGATAAGATGATTGAATGGGATCCGCCATTTCGAGATTCGGCCTTTCTGCACTTGTGCGAGGTCAGAATGCGGACAAGTAAGGAAGAAAAAAGGGGAGTCGACCGAGAGTCTTGGACGCGGGAAAATATATCCTTCCCGCCGGATTCTCTAGAGATCTATCTTTCCATCTGATCTTCTGCGATTCGAAAGCGAACGAACTCATATAAGGCTGTCCATCTTAGGACGCTCTTTAGCCACCATAGAAATCTCATATAGATTTACGGTATATGTCATAAAAAAAGGATTTTAAAATGCTCTTAACCTTAAATCGTAGTGCAAAATGTTAAAACAATAAACAATCTACCATCTGACAAAGATAAATGTATTTTATACCATAACTCAGCATTGCTTGATGAAGTTGAACAGCAAACGATGTAAAAAGACAAGCTAACGCCAAAAGTAGACCGCCTAAAACAGCAGTGAGTCGAGTCGATTTTCTTCGGCAGACTGCAACCACCAGAGGTGCTGTGGCCAAAGAAACACCAACACTTAAACCACCCATGCATGCTGAAAAAAAATCAGAAAAATAGTTAATTAAATATGCTATTATTTGATTTGTGCGTTCATCGATTTAAACAAGAAAGATGTGATTCAATTCGAATGAATATTTTAATAATTGCTAGCTGGCTCCATGCTGAAGTTCACTAAAGCATTGAATTCAATTTCCTTAATGTCGGAGCAGATCTGACGCGGAATCGTAAATTATTAATTATTAGGTCGGAAAATGTGGGAGATGAGGGTCAGGGGCGTTTGATGGAAAATTGAATGAGCGGACGAAGAAAAGTTGGAGCATCCTTCGACCTACATGCTCAATGACTTTGGAAAAATCATCGCTGTGCCATTTTTTAGACTGACGTTATTAGGGTGATAAAAAATGATGAGTCTTCCCTTGGGGCGCAGACAAAAAGCATATAAAAAAGAGAGCAACTTTATTACACTATGAAATTAATAATAAGGGTAGTAATGCCGAAAATAATTTAACTTAAAGTCGACTTTAAAAATATTAAATAGAGAAATCTCAGAGCTTAAATTTGATATAAAAAATATTTTATCTTGTGTTCAAATATATTCCTACGAAAAATTTAGCTCCAGATACTTATCCTTAATTAAGTTATAAAATTATTCCGAGAAAAGGATAGTAAGACTTAATATTATTTTTAAGAATCCCGAGGGAAAAGAGAGGCTTGTTCTTTTATAAATTTGATTTTTTCCATCTAGAGGATGTGGGGGCGTCCACAATTTTCCCATTACATGAACACACTTCCACAAAAATAAATTGTATTAAAGGAGTTCGTAAAAAAATCATTGATTTGCTTCTGTCCTGATCTTTTCTCAAAATTTATATTTAACTTAAATTGAAATAACACAAGCTTATTTATATTTACATATGTTTCGTCGTGTCACTTGGTTAAATCGACAGGTAATCCAGGATGTTCAGGATCAGTGAAAATAAGCGAATGAAACTATAACACTAAGCAGGACACATGTTTTTTCATTTATTTGGGTCAAACATCAGATTAATGAACATATTCATCATCAGGAGAAGACATCTGTTTTAAAATATATATATTTACAGTTACATTATAACCAAAATCATCGGCATTAGGAAATATTAGGTTGGGGAATAAGTTCGTAGCGTTTTTATCAAAAACTTTTATTTGAATAAAAATCAATAGTTTTAACAATAAATTAATTAATTATGTATTCGCCGTTACTGTTTACTACCTCTTCTCACCTCTAGATCAATTTGTCGATGTCGTTCTGCTAAAAATCGCCCAGTTTAATAATCAGAACTAGCGTTGTTGTGAAGGAGTATGCTTTGGCCTTGTCGATGGGATCTTTTCAGTTGAATAGCCTCTTTCACCCGATATAGCTGAGCTTTATAAAGCTCCATGTTGACTGTGGCATTCCTTTCGAGCATTTTACAATGCACCATGCCCTCCTAGTCCCACCAAACTGCAGATCATGGCCTTCTTTGGATGGAGTTCAGGCTTTAACTCTCGGCTTTGGCGAATCTCCAGGAGCCACCCATTCTTTCATTTGCTTCATGTTTATGCATAGGCAGCATTTCTCATTTCCCGTGACGATTCGGGTACAAAAAGGGCTCTTTATAACCGCGTGTTGCTTGATGGCGGGTGACATGTCGAGAACTAATTTGAAAGTGATTTTCTTTGTTGTTTTCGTTCCCAGGCTCCCAATTTTTCAGCAAATCCCATTGAATGTAGATGATTGAAAATCGTCATATGATCGCAATTCATTTTTTCGGCCAATTCACGACTTTTTTGGCGACCGTTCTCCTTCAAAAGTGCTTTAAGATGCTCTTTGTTGAATTCAGAAGGTCTTCCGCTACGGGGCGTATCGTCAACATCAAAATCGCCATTTTTGAACTTTGCAAACCATTTCTGTGCCGTAAACTCCCCTATGACACCTTCTCCGTATACGTTGCAAATGTCCCGGGCTGCTTCAGTAGATTTTTGACCTTCGGTGAAAAGCAAAAAAGAGTAGGTGTAGGGAATGATTGCTTTTTACTTATTGGATATTCCATTTTTAAGACTCAAACGTAAACTTTGCAAAAAATATATAAAAACGCTACGAACTTATTCCCCAACCCAATATATATATATATTATATGCAATATATATGAAAGAAGAAGATATTTTATATTCAATTTATAAAATAAGCGATTTCTGATAATTTAGTACTGAATTTAAATGCTTCCTTACTACGTATACGAAGCGAGGGAATAAAATGGAAATGTGAGTCCAACTATTTTCCTTCAATATTTAGATATAAAGTAGGATGTATCTCATCTTATTGAATTCAGTTCAATTTTCTCAGATCACATTGCATTGAATTGCGGACATGGTAGAGCGGGGAAGTCCCGCAGCACCGTGCAGACAGCGTAGTCTATTCATGCCAAAGTGCATACAACTTTTCCATAATACACATTCCTGTTTATTATCACGATCGACTTCACACGACGTTATTCGATATAAAATTGCTATCATAATGGCAAAAAATAAAATAAAACATAGTTCGATTATTGGAAAATAGCTATAGCGGATAATGTAGCATTATTGAATTTATAATATGATCGCGAATGCAAGTTAAATTGTACGGTCACCGGACCTGACACCACTGGATTTTTTGTTTGTTTAGGGACGTGCTAATTTTCTCGTAAAGGAGAAATGTGCCGCATTGTCCAATTGTTCAAAGATCGACTGTGATTTAGAAAAGTACCAGTTAATTTTTGAGTCATTTTTGCTATTTTTTATCATTTCCATTGTTTAACGGAATGACGTCAACAAAAAGTTTAAATTGGGGCAGAATGCAGTGAAAGCAGGTGGAAATATGGGGACCTCTAATGGTGATGCGCAGACGGCAGGGAGTACTGAGAGATGGTTGGATAGTCTTGGCTGCGAGAGGACGTGCTTCCCTACTTCTGACACCAATGTAGTGTTAGGGGAGCGGGAGGGCACTCGCAAAGCAGAGTCCCCGGACGGCGCCTAGCTCCCATGCTCATCGAGATGGCCGCGCACTTGTACGCAGATCCGTTCTGCTCTTTGTTATATAGCCGGGTGGATGAATGGAAGTGGACAGGCATCGAATAGAAAGTCTCTAGTCTTAGACAACTTCTTTATTAACCACGAGAGTATTAATTCTTCTTTATTTACCAACACACGAGAGAGAAATTTGGCTGTGGGCAGGACGTCCTCCCGCAACCAAGGCTATCCGACGACTCCTCACAACTTCCGCCTTCTGCGCGTTACCACCAAACCGACAACGAAAGAGTTAAGCCAAAAATTGCTATTAATTTTGATGTTAAGCACGCATGTTTCGCGATACAAAATCGCGTTTTTATCACCACGAACGAGATTTAAAATATTAAGTAAAAAAAAATTTAAGTCGGCATATTTTGTCTTCGCCGTTTCTCCTTCTCCCATGAATCAAATTCGCATAAAAATGTGCTTTTAATTATTTTTTTGAGCGTTTCCTTTTCGACGCAGTACGTAAGCGTCGTAAATCATGAGCTTTTCACGAGCATTAATTTATGATTATGATTGCGTTAAAATATTATGTCGCTTAGAGTGTATACGGGTTTTTTTGCCTATAAATATAGCATCTGCGCAGTTTTTAAGCCAGAGCCGCGCACGGGCGTCGAGAATATTTATGCGATTGACCCGATGGTGGCCGCAATTATCGGAAAATTTTAACCATTTGAGTGCCGATGTTTCACGCGGAAATTGCAAATTTGCAATTTTATTCCAGGGTTGAAATATTAGAAATGCCGGCGCACTGAGCGGCCCTTGTATTACATTTTCTGTGTGTCGTAATTGAATATCGCCAGAGAGCACCTCGGTGCAATGCGACATCTTTATCGGAGGAGATACATTTAAAATTATGACGCTGTATCGTTTTTCAGACTTTGACGTCGAGCGAGATAATAAGACGATAGGATCTTGTTATCAAGTTGTCTGTAAAACTTTGTCTCAAAGGATATCTTGTTTGTCCATAGAGATGCCGCCATCTCAAATTACTTTTACAGAGGTATTGTATGGCATGATAGAAATTTTCAGAACGTATCGACGCAAAGTGCTCTATTGTATCGCATAAGAAGACCAAATAATATTGGAAAATAATGTTTTAAGTTTACCAGCCCTTGAGAGTAATTAGCTAGAAAATCTACCTTAGTGTACGAATATAATTGAGAGCTTTTTCTGCGAAGAAACATTAGCGGATGAGCTTTCAGAGCTCAATTTATTAATTGAAAAACAGATGTAGGATGAGATACCCACACCTATAAGAACCCGTGTTCCTGATCTGGTTTAACTCATTACTTTGACATTGTCAGTATGTGCCAGGAGCAGGTATATATCCTCGTCAAGGATTCATCTGACCCAATTCCTGAGGAAACCTATTTAAAAACATTGTTTATTATATATATATATATATATTTATATTCTACGAAATTTGACCGCATAATAAATAATATCTTCATCCATTAAACTGTCATGTCAAATAGTTTAAACGATGAAGAGACTTTTGATCATCAGAATCGACTCAAATATTAAGCCTCCAAAAGTAAATACGACCATGATGATCTTTTTGGATAAGAACTCATTCATTAAATACTAACAAGATGAAAGGACATGGATGAAAGGATATTTCAAAAGAGTGGTAAAATTGCCTCATTGAATCGTCGCCTGAGAATAAAGCCATCAATCAGTCTATGTCGTGAAAGAAGACGAAAAAAATACATCAGAGCTTCATGAAATTTCTGTAATCATTGGGGTTGTAAAAAACATGTTTTAATACAGTGCATGTTTGACTACAATTACAAATTTAGTCCATTAATAATGAGATTTTGTAAGAAGTCACTGTCATTCATAACATGATGGACGAGCGAAAGCTGTCATGGAAAAATGATCGAAGGAAAATTGGTACATTAAAAATAAATATGCACATTTTTGATGTATTTAACGATTATCTTGCAGGTCGGAGATTGTGAATGTGTGACAGGGATGGAGAGAGTATCTTGCGTACATCGTAAGAATGTATAGATCGTTAACCCAAATTTATCCACTAATAATGATGTGTGAACGATATAATGAATCGATTTCAAGAATATTGTCTGCTATCGACAGTGTTTATTTATTTAAATACAAGCTTCATACACGCTGCGGCAGTCCTGAGAGATAAATGGATTTGTACGACGATAAGTGGCGAGCGTACAAATCTAAGATTATGTTGATTTTAAATTAGCTCACTACTCAAAAGGGTTAAAATGTCTGGCTTTGAAATTAAAATAATAGTTTTATCCCAAGGATAATTCCGTATCATTCCAGGTATATGTGTGATTACTCATGGCCAAAGTAGATCCCATTGTACATCATCATTATCGTACATCAACCATAAGTGGTCTATTATGTAGAACTTGAGTCACTTCAATATCCAATTAATTGATGAATGAGTCATGTCGAAGATATTAGCATTAGTGCTAATTAATAAATGAATATATTTAAAAATTATGATCGATAAATCATAAGTAAATAGGAATCGCATTTGGTTTCTGCAAGAGTTTGTTTAACCTATGGCTATATTTTTAGTGAACATTGGTGGGTGCGAATTAGCTGCATTTTTCAATTATTCCTATAAAGCTTATATTAATTATTCCTATAAAGTTGATTATAACAACTTTTAAGACCTGTAAAAAAATATTATATACACTTAAACCTTTTTTTGTGCGGTAGATGCGTTCCGCGGAAAATCGCACAAAAAAGCTATGACTTTCATAGAAAAAGTGAAGATGCGTTCCATGAATTTTGAAAATCGCATAACTTTGAAACAGCCATATAAAATATATCCAAAATCGCACAAAAAAAGTTTTCAATATGAATCAAAATTAGTAAAGATGTCACTATAATACCCAACACAAAAATAAATAAATCACAAAATGGCGACTGTTTAGAAAAAATTCAAGCAAGTTATTTTTTTTTAAATAGTTAAAAAATAAATTTTGACATAGCTCTGATAGAAATAATAAAGGGTTATATAGAAAAGATTCGTACCCAGTTTGAAGTAAATTAATCTATTAAAACTTAAGATATCATGTCAACCATGTAACGCGTGTTTAAACAAAAACGCGTTAAAATATTTCATTATGGTAGGAGCGGCCAAGTTGCCGCGTCACTAAAATAGCTATAACTCCGTAAGTAGTTGAAATTTTGGAAATTTCTTTGAAGAATGTATTTTGAAAACTTGAAACATTGGAAAAATGCAAAAAAACTCTATGAAATTAATAAAAAGAAAAAAAAATGCTTTAAAAAAACCGCATAACTTCGCAAGAATTCGCACAAAAAAAACGCACTAAAAACGCACAAAAGAAGTTTGAGTATATACGTAATTGAAAGTCGCAATACTTCAAACAAGCAATTAATGTGTTAATGTTTCAGGCCCAGAAAATCAGAGTTAACCTGAATCGAGGCGATCATTCGTAAATATTATTACTTTCGATTCCACAAATTTGTTGATATGATGAAATATTTTTATATAATCTGGATTTGAACCTGAATTTATATTAAGAGTCCAGAATCTAATCGACATTTTGTCGGCATATATTTTAGACCAGATACGCAAAATAAAGCTGAGATTTTAAGCAAAGTAAATAGGTACTATTTCGAAATAGTCTTTGAATAAACGCTGATAAGTAAATCTGTCATATTTTGCAATATTTAATAAGAAATTCCATTAGTGTGCTTACAGAAGTAGATGCTGAATTGGTTTAAAGCTCCTTTTTAACTTGCTTGAATTTAGCTTGCATTCCTGATAAAATACAGGATGAATTCTTAGATCTGCAGAACGATTTTTCAGCTCGTAATTTGTTTCTTGAAATATTGTTATGTCAGCTCTGATGTGCAATGCATCAGTCTTATGCAAGATTCATCACGCTTACCTTTCAAGTTTTCATCCACATATTTCAACGAGAGTGGATTTTAAATATTATTTGATTTTTATAAGCATTGAATACACATTTGAATCTTATGTAATATGATAATTCAAATTTATTAAGGTCATGTAAATAACAATGTTTGGTCGTTGAAAATAATGCTATTACATGGTGGATATGAATCTATTTTCCACATTGATATTTCAAAACCAGACTATTAAATATCGAAGTTCTGTTAACGATCAGATCTCGAATAATTTACCGACTAAGAAGCGAGTCAATGTTGAGAAATAACTTCATTTATCTAACGATCTGGTCGACGGAATCGCAGCATTTTTCGTCTATATATAACTCATGAAACCATGATTTTACATCAGATCGTGAATTATGTTGTAGAATTTATAATGAAACACGGCATGATTGATTCTAGAAAATTACTATGTTTGAAATGGGGAAACGGTCTCAAATCCCGGTAGTAATTTATGGTAAAGCAATGTTCAAACGGGCGTATTGAGTGTCCATTGAAAAAATAACTTGTGGCAAAACAGAAGCCGTTATTTATTACCGAGGATAGTTGAAACAATACACTTAAACGCTGATATATTTCATCGGAAAAGTCAGGTTTGTTTTCAATACATTTTCGCAGATTATTTATTTGAGACAGATTCGATGCGAGCGGAGGGACAAAATACGCTTTTGATTGATCAAACAGGAAAATCGAACGATCCCAAGGGGGGACCCTATGCGAAATGCAAATAGAGAATAACACTCGTGGAATATTTTCGTGTAAATTTATGTTCGGTGACAATTTTCGATATAAGGCTGTCAAGTAAATAAAATCGTTCCCGAAATATTTCCCCATAATTTCGATTCGACGAATTCCTAGCACCAAAGGCGACGCAAATATTATATCGCATTTATTTAGCAAAATTAAAATATTAAAATGAACAGTCCCCAGTGAAAGTTTCATCGTGAAATGAATTGCCCTTTTAAAGCATTAGGTTGAATTTTGACTTTGTTGGATAGGCGGTCAACTTTTCTCACATACATTGAAGTTTAGAAAACCACATCGCCAATTCTGAACGTGACTGAAGTAGTCTCATCTGTTGTTGTCTGAAAGTTTTAATTGTTCAAAGCTGAAATGTAAAAGGAGATAATTTTTGCTCGAAAATTTGCTCAACAAATTTGGGCGACCGATGCTAATTTCATCTTGAATTTCAGTCATTTTTTCAGATAAACGATCCGAATGCTCGAATATTTCTGATGAAATTGTTTGATGAAATTGTTTGATGGAAATGATATGTGCGAAGATCCAAAATTCAAAGGACGATAGTACAGATGGAACCGATGAATTTGTTAAACATTTTACCCTAAAAGTCATAAAGAAAGGTCGAAAATATCGATTCTTTATAATAAGAGGGTAGTTCCAGAAGTACCCGACCTGATGTAGAAATGGCGGTTGTTGTTAAAAAATAGCAGAAAGTGCCTGCCTAAAAAACTATAGTTGAAAGTCTGAAGATGCTACGTTGTTAAGTATAATATTAGGGAGACCCATAAGTAATCAATTATTTCGAATTAAAACGAAAAAAAATTGCTTAGATATGATTGATTGCTTATAAAAAGTGGCTAACGAAAAATAGTTATTTTGGTGAATTTCAACTTCATTTACATTTCAAAACGTCTTATTTTCAATGAAGTGCTTAGAGCTTTGAATAAATAATAATCAGGCGACGCAATATCTGGTGAATATGGTGGATGAGGTAGCAGTTCCCAATCGAGTTCCTTAATTTTTCCTGGACACCTTAAGCTGCATGGGGTTTGCCATTATCATGATGCAATGTAACGCCTTTTTGGTTGACGAAATTTGTATGTTTTTCTAATCATTTTGCATTTACTCTTTCTAATTGAGAGCAATAAATTTGTGCATTGATAGTTTCTCCTATTTTTAGAAACTCAAAGTGTATTATCCCACCACAATCCCGCCATATGCTCAAGAGGACCTTTTTATAGTCAAAGAAGGTTTAGAAGTTGGTACAGCCGGTTGATTAGTTGAAAGCCACTGCTTAGTTCTTTTAACATTGTCGTATACTATCCATTTTTCATCACAAGTTATAATCCGGTGTAGAAATTGCTCTTTAACCTGTTAACCGAGTTGGACGTATATATATGTCCAACCAAACTTCAAAGTATATCAGTATTTTTTACATAAGTATATATTTAAAAATTATATATGGATCTATTAATTAATTATAAATACAGATAAGGATATTTGAATAATTATAAAGTAAATACATTGAGCTTGACGTAATAACACGTCCTTAAAGAAACCACAAGCCTATTGAATATTGCGTTATTAGAGGAAAATAAGCCCGGTTAACAGGTTAAGGTGTTTAGTTATAAGCGATGTGCAGCAACTTCGTCGTTGATCCCTGTTTGTATCGGAAAATTGGTGAGGAATCTAAACTCCCTCTCTGTAACTTTTGCCAATCGTGTGTAAGTGTCTTTACACTGTTGACCAAGTAGCCCCAAGTCTTGACGTTATTTCTGTCATACTTAATTTTGGATCTGAATTCACTGGCGATTTAAGCAGCTCGGTATCGAATTCAGTAGGTCTCCCACTTCAGTGGTCATCAACTAGGCTAAAATTGCCACTTGAGAATCTTCGAAACCATCGTTGACACTTGTTGAGTTTAAGAATTTTGCTGTAAACACCACAAATTTTCTTAGATGTCTGAGTTGCGTTACAACCCATTTTAAAGTGGAAGAGTATAAGATGACGAATATGTTCTTCTGACGGCTGTGTGTCTGACATGATGTAGATAACGAGTTTACTTTTATCTGTTGGTGAATAAATGAAGTTTAGAATCCACTCAATAAGATACAACCAAATGCACAACCTCTCTAGTCGACGCGTCAGCGATAACTTACATGTAACAAAACGCTCTCAAAATAATTGATTACTTATGGGTCCCCTAATATTTGTCTGGTGGTCATCAATAGTGAACGTTCTCAGTGAACTTATAAATATGAAAAAATTGGTCATCGTTATGTTATACAAAACTTTTATTTGAAAAGTCTGAGTTCAACCAATATCAAGGACGAGTTAAATTCTACAGTAAAATTAGCATAGTTAAGTTTTCATCTTACGTCTGCTGAAGCATAAAAAAAGTCAAAGACTTTTTTGGCTTTCAAAATGGTTTTATTGAAGGCTAAATAATTTGTTGTGTTGCTACAATGAAATAAAGCACGTAATCAGCTGATTGTTCCTATTCCCAGTGATGCATCTATAGTCGATATTGGCCTGGAGCCAGACAATGTACCATTCCACCATTAACTATAGTTCCCATAGGTCCATTTATCTAAAAGATGGGCAACAAGAGTAACCACCATACTCATATCACCCCACTTAAGTATCCAAAGTTTCCACATAATATTGAATAACGCAACAATGCAAAAAATAGCCTGATCTTGATCTGGGATGTGAAAATTTCGTGTGCGTGGATATGATGTTAAATATATGAAAATCATAGCTTCCCGCTTCATAATGAATCGAATTACGATGTAAATTAATAAGACGATGCGTGTAATAATTCTGAAAGACTTCTGTGCGAGCATCGTCGTGGATGTTCCCAAATTACAGGTTGTGGAAGTCGTTCATGCCAGATTTTGCATGCAGAGTTTAATTAATCAAAATCCAAACAGCTTGGGGTTAAGCTTTGATGACTAGAAGGATTGTTTGTTATCTCTTCTGAAATATATAGTTTGGGGACTCTCTACAGATGCTCGAACTTACTACACTATTTAAACGGTATATTTAACCCAGTCATCTTAATAAGTCAAACTAATTTTACGCTCCGGGTCATTGTAATATGGGATGCTCAAAGAAACATCCCTAACATATTTCGGCACGCATAACAATTTCAGTCCAAAGGAACAAAAAATATAAACATTACACATTACAAATCGTTGGATGGCCATGGATTTATAATAATGTCTTTTATACCGATAGTGTGGATTAGAAAGCCTCCATATATTAATTATTTAGATTGGAAGAGTTCATATAACTCTTGCGTATTTAATTTCCTAATATTAATTCCTAGTACTATTTCCTTCCATTCAACATTTCCTCATCTTAATTCCTTACATATAACGTTCTCCAGTCGTCATACTCACTTTTCGTGGACCAAAATCCACGCAAAGTGGGTATGACGGATATATCCGTCAAGACCAAATACCATGCAAAGTGGGTATGACGGATATATCCGCATTGTAAAAGTTAAGCAAACCTCATTGGAAAATGACGGATATGTCCGATTGCAGTGTTGTGTACGTTAAATGTAAGAATGATTCGAAATGTAAGAATGAACGAAAATATAGATGAAAAATGTTATATCTATTGAATGAGAATACTCTATATCGATAAAATGAATTAATATATTTTTTGATTGAATTTAACTCTTTCATTTAAAAAACGACATTTTCGACTGGACAGTCTATTATCTACCATTTCGATACTAGGTGACGTACATAAAGCACAGGGCTTTTTTTGGACCAAAATTTTGGCTTAACATTTGGTCCCATATTTGATCAAAACGGTGCATACTTTAGGATTTTTTTTAAAATCCAAAGGTTCTTATAATAGATTTAAGCTCGATCATAAAACATGTCTTTAACATTAATATTTTTATTAAGCTTTTAATCCGCGAAAACAGGGAATAAATTTAAGTAACAGCTTTTCAGATGACAAATTTATGGTCACGTGCCGCCGCTCCGCAGTAGAAGTTTCTTTAAGCACACTTCTTCCATTTAATTTAAGCTTCCAGAAATACATTCTAAATTTATGTCCTATACATTGCGAACATCCTGACCCAGATGTAATTAATCTTCATTTTTCGGTGATGTATGCGCTCTTTGAAATGAGCATTGCCACTCTTTAAAGGTTGCTCGGGACATTTGTCTTCGGGTCGTTAAAGCACCGGATTAAACAAAAATTCGAGACAATTTTTAATAATAAATGATCCCGAATCTTGATTTATATGATTTAAAAAATCTCAGATTAAGATTTGAGAAATTCAATTTGGATTCGGGACAATCGTTGGTGTTGAGCTTTGGTCGCGCTGAAGAAACTTGTTGCTAAAATGAGTTATATGCACATTAAACATATCTTTATTTCAATCTTATATTTATGATTCTTGCATTTTTAAATGTAATAAGACAAAATCAATATTATGTTTAACATGTTTTTTGTGTATGAAGTTGAAATTATGAAACGCACCGATCTGTGCGGACGGTATTAACACATTACTTGCGGGAAGCCTCTTAATACGTTCGATGTCGCTGTTATTTTTATTAGCGTTATGTGATATTTTAAGTTATAGAAGTTAAACTTGTGAGGATTTATTGAATTTATTTTTATTAAATTGAAAAAAAAACTATATTTAGCTGTCGGAAATATTTTTTTCAACGTACTTCTTCTTACTCCCATAGAGCGCGTTTCGTGTATATATAATTTATAGACTATAAAATAATCCGTGTAATCTCGAGAGTGGTGTCCTGAAAACAGTGCCCGACCTTAACTCAAATAAACATTTGTGGGTCATACATTATTAAGCAGAAGAGTGCAAAAATGGATGCACATCATTGAAATGCTCCACAAACATATAATTCATATGTAATACTTTCCAAGAAAAGGAACAAAATCTGCTGTGATCCATAGATTATATTTTATATAAAATCTCATCATTAATACAATACTTGATGGTTGCTCCTTTCACAAGGTAATCGATGAATAAAATACTAAAATACGAAGGCCAAAATCTTATCAGCTGAAATTTGCGTTTGGTTCAAACAGCGCTCTGAATTGTGGACGCGTTGTTATTTTTGATCTACTGTACTAATTCTTCTCGAAAATTATTTCTTGAGAAATATGCAAAATCGAGAGCTCTCATTTCTCGAGATTTTTTTTGATTTCTTGAGAAATTTTAAAAATCAATTTTTATTATATAAAATAAATTTTGTACGAATATTTTTGAATGCCCCACGCAATAGTTTTGTTAGTCTGAGCAGATTTAATTCTCCAGATTAACAGCGACATCTTCCGTCTCTCGTAAGGTGCAATGTGTAATTTTAACAGCGCCATCTCTTGTGGCCCTACGGAGACATTGTACCTACATACCGACTGATCGCTTTTTGCGCGTGCACCGATTCCGGTTGGATAGTGACGCGCAGGAGATGGGAATTGGGAGAGTCGTCGATTAGCCTTGGCTGCGGGAAGTCATCCCTCCTGCAGCCAGATCTCTCTCTCTCTCTCTCGTGTGGAATAAATAGTTAGTTAGAGAAGATAGTCCCACCCAACGGCAAACCCAACGGCACTCAGTCACCAGACTGTCATAAGGATAGTCCAGAAATACGCCAGAACACAACTATTAAATGACCCACTTATGTTAGATGACCCTCAATTTATGCTGCCAGATCTCAGTCTACCACATTTTATGATGATTGAAAAATAGTTTAGAATATTTTTTTTTATCGAATACAGTTGTTTGCAGTTTTAAATTAAAACAGATGTCTATTAATAATTTATCTCGAAGATAGAAATAATTCGTATTTCATTGGATTTTTTTAACCAAAAAGAGAACTAGGGATATCAGTTTCTAATTAATTTTGGCGTTATAATGTCGACTTAAGAGTGGTAAGATTTAAATTTAAATGTTTACCATATTTTTAATTGTTTCATTTCAATTACATACTAATATAATAATATCTACATGCAATACTTTACTGTTTTATATACATTTTTGTGTTTATTAAAATTTCTCGAAAATGCTCGAGAAATTTGAGAAAGTGTAATCTCAGAAATTAAAATCAACTAGAAATCAGAGCAAACGCGGTACCCACTTCAAACAAAGCTTTCTCATGTACAAATGTTGATGCAAAATGGTGAATATAGTCAGCTAACTCAAACAACTTTAATTTATATATGATCAGCCTAAACTATTCTGTCATTCATTAACATATGCATATTTTGCTTAATTTTAAATATTTTTGATAATTATATTGGCTTCAAAAAATATTTTAATATGTTGGTTTACTTAAAGTTATGGCATTTTATGCAAATATATTAAAATAGACGTTGAAAGGTTGTCCACGTCAGGGAGTAGACGCGCGTTACTCCGCAGCTAATGTGTTAAGCTATTCGATTTTTTTTCTCTCTGTTGTAGTTTTCTACAGGATTTAATGCAATTTAATATCATTATTAACGCCTTTTTAATTAAATTATCTAATTTATTGACGCATTTCGAAACAGATCTAAGATCAATATAGTATATTATTAGTATTTAATTGAAGTAACCTTTCCGTAATTTGCCAATAATTGGCTGCTCTATCACGTTCGATTCAATACGTGCAATAAACAGAATCAAATTAAGATTGTTGCGATAAAACATTAAAATATTTTTTCACGCACAAGTTATTATTGTGTTACATAAAAGTTATGTGCAAAGTTTTTATGGTGTGTTTTGACACCATTCCATATAAAAATTGCTTTATGTGAAAAATTACAGAGAGAAAACCGCGTGGAAAAACAACTTATTTGCTTCATGGCGTTTTTAAGCGGAGCAAAATTGACGAGGAGGTCACTCTTCAGACGAGATACAAACACCAATAGAATTTTATGAATATTTAAGAAGATAAGGTCTACATCCATATCGAAGTCGGTTTTAGACGATGCCCAGCTTATTGACGTTCGACGCTCATTCAGCCGCTTGTCACGTGAATATTGATATAGGTAAAGAGGTCAGGAGATGTCCTGATTAATTTTGAACAACCATTTCGTTTGGGAAGATCCACCGCATGAATGATGGATGAAAATTGCGCAGGGGATGAATTTCAATATTGAGCGAGACCCGAAATCTCCCGGCGACTTTGAATCGCGAGTCGCCCTATTTAATTTTACAATGCTTTTAAGCCAATTTGCATACAGAGCACTCGCCCAAATAAAGAACACCTATTTTGCAAAACATAAATACGTTATGCTCTACGAATGGGCGTATGAATAAGTTATGTTCCGAGTTCGAAAAAAAAGCATATAAATACATTAAGCGCGCGCCAATAAAGGGCGTCCGAATTATATTTTCCGTTTATTTATGCCCGGAAATACCGTTTTTTCGACCGCGAATGTTTATTCTAAATAAATATATGTTAAAACACGTGTTTGTCGAAATAAAACCTTGTGGTTTTTATTGTAAAAGGCTGTTTGAATGTTTTATAACGATCCTGTAGGAGCTGTGTCCACGCCAGTGTATTGTTTGTGTACATTAAGTATTTTAATGGCTGAGCCGGGGTTTATTGTGACCACAGAGTTTATATACGACACTGAAATCAATGATGTAGCTAAATCTATGATGTAATGCCATAAAAACGCATCGTTAACCCTTTGTAGACCGGAAATTTAGTTGCGGTATGTTTGATTTTTTTTAAAGACATTATCTCAAAAAAAGGGAAGCATGATCATGGAATTGTAACGTTGAGGTGGGGGTGCTCTCGGGGGCAAATTCTCCGGGCAGCTCCACGCCCTCCACGTACTCGTTGGGATGGCCACGCTAACGCACGGGTTCGTTCTTCTATCGGGCCGTGATGTTGCTGGACGAATGGATGGGAATAAACGGGCGTCAAATAGAAAGACTCTCTTCTCTAAATAACTATTTATTCCACACGAGAGAGAGATCTGGCTGCAGGAGGGATGACTTCCCGTAGCCAAGGCTAACCGACGACTCTTCCGACTCTCGCCTCCTGCGCGTCACTACCCAATCGGTAACGGTGCACGTACAAGAAACGACCGGTCGATATGCAGGTGCAATGTCTCCGAAGGGCGACAAGAGATGGCGCTGTTAAAATAACACATTGCACCTGAAGAGAGACGGGAGATGTCACTGTTAATCTGGCGAATTAAATCTGCTCAGATTTTTTAAGTTGGTGGGTCGAATTTAAGTCGATCTTGGTTTCATCGACTTTATAGTCTATTAGTCTTAAAAATTACATAATAAAAACATGAAAAATGAGCGATACGAAATGCACAAAACTGTGTGAACGTTTTATAAAGTGTTACATGTTTAACCTTTCATTTACCGTGGTAAAAAATACCCGCGCGCTACTATGATATGTATTTAGTACACCGTATAATTTATATAGAGCATATATCGAACGTTCGAGAATATAAAAATAATCATCATATTCAGCAGATTGCTTGAGTGGGAGTGTTGGTCATTTTTTTAAGATCGAACAGGTTGCCCTGAATGCTATTGGAAGATCTTTCTGGAGCAAATGGAGTCTATTATCTTCTTTCCCACCAGAACAATGCTGGGATGGGATGAAGACTAACGCGATGCTCGCATTAGAATTTAAATCAGTTAATTAATCAAAAAATTGACGAGTTGGATGATACGCACGCGTCGTGGAAGCGTCCGAATCTGTCGATTTTGCTTTGAAATTACATTTAAACCTTTTTTTATGCGGTAGATGCGTTCCGCGGAAAATAGCACAAAAAAATCGCACAAAAAAGCTATAACTTACATAGAAAAGTGATGATGCGTTTCGTGGATATTAAAAACCGCATAACTTTGAAACAGCTATATAAAATCGCACAAAAAAATAATAAAAACAATAAAACAATAAGGCAATTAAAAAACAATATTTTTGGTATCATTTTAAGGATGTCTGATATCTGGAATCTCAAATGCCAGACATCCACTAGAGAAATACTAATTATTTTAATTACAAACTGTCATTGCTGTATAAAAATTTTTGTTGCAACTTTCGATATGATCCAAAATCGCTCTCCTCTTCGGAAGAAATAGTATACCTGGTGTCAAAGTCATCATTATTCTGTGTAGATTTTCTCTTTCCAACAAAATAATTCATAATTAGTAAAGATGTTACTATAGTCCCTAAAAGTAAAGTAGTAAGTAAAAAATAAATTTTGACATAAATCTTGTAGGAATAATAAAGTGTTATATAGAAAAGATTCGTACCCAATTTGAAGTAAATTAATTAGTTAAAACTTGAGATATGATGTCAACCGTGTTGAAAAAAGTAGTTTTGAGAAAAACGCGTTAAAAGATTTCATTATGGTAAGACCGGCCAAGTTGCTTCGTCATCAAAATAGGTATAGCTCCAAAAGTAATTAAAATTTTGGAAATTCTTTTGGAGAATGTATTTTTAAATGTCAAAATATTGGGAAAATGCAAAAAAAAAAAATGCTTTAAAAAAAACCATATAACTTCGAAATCGCACAAAAAAAGTGTTTAGTGTACTTGCAAATGAACCAAATCTTTCTTTATTTTTGGAAAAATGTCGTTTGATTAATGATCTTATTGCACTAAATTGTTGTCAAAAATATTAGCCATATAACACTTTATAAACCGTTCACACGCTTTCGCGCATATTCATATTGTTCGATTTCCCCTCTTGTAACAATTATACGCTTTCATAAAAATTACTGTTATTGAAATACGCTATATGTGTACTTTTTAAAATGAATGGAATGTATTTTTAATCATATGAAATCTTCGAAGATGGATAATTTATTTCCTGGTTTTAAATATATGCATACATCGGCGAACAAAAATTTTAACGATCCGCATAAAATAACATATCTTCTTCATACTGCCTTATTGTTAGCAATTATGCGAGGGGTTACGAAGGGATATTTACTTTAATTGTAATGGAATTGAGTCATAATTTAAATGGTTAACTTGGGAAGACCGTAATATGAATAAGAAAGAATATGTTTTTGAAATTTAAGGAAACGTGCGTGTGATTCCATCGCGTTCAAAGGGACCGCCCGTCACGCGAGGGTTGTTTAAAATAATCTCTTCTCAAGAATTTTATGATTTTCGCAATAAATTCGCAAATTAAAATATAAATACCCTCTCAGTGGGTTAAGTCAATAATTGGCTAACATCAAAATTAAAATAAATTTTAGCTTTGGGCTTCGAACACAATAAGCAAGAAATATTAATTATATACGTTTGTTAAAAAAATATACGACTGTTATTGCGAATCGCACAGCATATGTCAATAATGGGTGTTGTCGGAGTTTATTAGCTGAGATTTCAATCATCCACATAAAAGCAATAATCATCTACACCTCCAGTGGATGTAATAGGGAGTGGTAATTACCGTATAACTTCATGGAGGATAAATGTACCAATAAATCTAAAAACTAATTGTAATAGTCACGGAGCCGGAATGTAATTAAAATGGAGCCAATCCACAAGTTGGATTCATACCGAACGAGCTATCATATTTCCAGAGGCTCACTTATATTCGTTATTTATTGTTGGATTCGCATTAGGAAATTATATACAGACTCTAATGCGATCATTTGTTAGGCTTAAAATGATTAAAATAAAAAATATGCAAATATTATGTTACGGGCTGATATTATTCAGTACGGGCTCGGATCAAATGTATCTATTAATCAGGATGAGTGAGCAAAAAGTGGGATGAGCGCAAAAATAGAGCGAGACTAAGCCGATTGATTTTTTTTTTGCAAAAATGGCCCTTTTATAATTATATAAATCCGGCGAAATTAAGTCTGGGTGGAATTTATCAAATGACGCAGAGGTGGAATAATTAATGGGCATTAAGCATAGAACCATTCAAATTTTTGATGGATTTATAGGCAGTCACGAAATTTAGTATTAGGCTGGAAACTATGAAACGGGCGCTAGGATTAGCCCTGTGTTCATCTGCGACTGAGCGATGTTCATTATAATGTACGCTTGATATTTTTGTTTATAAATTTTAACCTGTTGGTTGACGAATACGAAGACCGCGCACCGGTACGTGTTTATCGTATTCGTCAATTATTTTTAACACGTTAAGTGGACATGACGTATATATACGTCCTCGAAATATATGTCGAGCCCGAAAGCGGGTGGAATTTTTTGGTTGTTTAACGATCCCGGGATTGGGATTTTCAATATTTTAAGAAATTACCTTGATGAATTTGATCAAAAATTACTAATCAGTCCATTTGTTCAATATAAAAAATCACTTGAAGGCCAAAGAATTTTATTTATTTAAGAAAAGATGAAAATACAATTCAAAAATAGATAAATAAAACACTTAAAACTTCAAATATTATTTTGAAAATATGCCCGAAGTAACATTAACATTAGTGTTTCGTCATTTAGTCTGGATCTGATTTTGGAAGTCAGACAACTTGCTGCTGAAAATGCACGCTCAGTTTCCAGACTCGTTGGAGGTATCGTCATCAGATATTTAAATGCTATTTCGAGTTGATGATCGTGTGAGCCTTCATTTTCGTATAACACCATCAATGTGATTGATAAAATTCTTTTCTGCTGAGACACGAACTAAAAATCGCAAAATTCCCGATTTTCCGACAAATTATTTATTTCCGTCGCTGCAGATGAATACTTATATACTATAATACTTTGATGTGATTCGTAATTATATTACGAAGGAATACAAAAAATCTGAACCCCGTATCTATTATATTTCATATCGATATTCCCATTATTCGTCGAGGTGTAGTAAATACATCACCGGTAGGGAAAAGTTACTATAACAATTTGAAAAACATACATGTACGCTATATATGTATACATAGATTAGACAGTCACTGCTCCTATGCGTCGCTTGAGTTCGTCAATTAGTAATTACGCCACTGTTTCCAAGCGTCCAGATTTCGTCGGGAATGTCTCGATTTAGTAGCCTTCATCGTGTTGGTGAGGTGTACGATTTTTGTTAGATAAAAATTTCAATCCCGGGATTTTCGGGATTACGTTTTCTAATCCCGGGATTCTTAATTACCTAAAACTGTCCGGGATCCCGGGATTGGATTCCCTAGGGTGGACGTGTACTCAGTAAGCGGTGACTAGTAGCATAACTTAAGATTCAAAGGCAAACTTATAGTTTTAAAATGGAAGGACAAAAAAGACGTATTGATGCTCAGTTCAGATAACATAGTAAAAAGCCAAACAATGCCATCAAAAAAATGCATTTTCATCAGAAAGGCATTTTCATCAGAAAGGCATTTTCAAAGAACAAATGAAAGGGAACTAACGCCAGGAAATATCGAGTTTTTTACAAAAAAGAGAAATAATCTACATACTGGTGTCCGGACTGTGAAATAGCACTACGCGTCAACAACTGTTTTAAATTATATCACACAGAAGTTGAGTTTTGAATTTATGTATGGGAATATTTATTTTTTAAAACTCAATGTTTCCATTTTCTTTATGTGCTTTTGTTTATTGTTTTGTATTTGTTAGCTTCTCTATACGTTTTTATAAGCATCGTTAAAAAAATTAACAATATGAACTCATGTCAGGTGGGCGGGACGTATATATACGTCATAACCAAAATGATGTTATAAAAGACTTTAAATTGTTTATTAACTCCAAAAAATGAAGATTTAAAAAAAGGTATATATGGTTTGCCCAATTGTTAGCAAAAAGTGCTAGATGCCAATGGAAGTTATTTCGATTGAATATAATAAATATGTAAAATAGCGCTTTTTGGTTGTTTAATTTTATTCAACGCCCGTTTCATAGTTTCCAATCTAATACATGTATCAAATTTACAAGAGGATCTGTGGTTCATCAGATTGACCAACAATTGCATCACCATATAAGGGACAGCAAAAAGCTAATAATCGACATGATTTCCATGACATCGACAATCTTTGATTGATATACAGAAGCATGATCCTAAGATTCATCATGTGATTCAAATCAATGAATGCTTTTAGATGATAAATTATATATTATTAGTTCTGCACTCAGCATTGCATACTTGCATTTTCAAATAATCAAATCCATATCGTACGCAATTACTATGATCAGAAGAAACTAGTTTGTATTATTTATAATAAGATTATTTTTCTGCTTAATTGGTTTACATTCATTGGATGGAATGTGAATTTGATTGGCAGTTGCATTTGTATGGCGAGTGTGTTATGTGGAGTTCAAGCTGACATTCTTCATCTTTTAACGTTTATGGCATTTGAATGTACAAAATAATGATTTAAAGTTTTCATAAACTCTGCAGAACTTTAAACTTCCCTCCTTTTCAGCTGCCACTTGGCTATTAGCTAAGTATATATGTTCCTTGGGCTCATTGGTTACGGTGGTCCTTTGTGTCTTTCGTGTTCAGTTTTCTCCTTTTTCTGCATAACAAACATTGTGTACTTGCTCCTTGCCCTAGCATCTTTGAGTATTAAAGGGATCATTATATCAGACGAGAGTGTATTTACTGTCAACGTGACCACAATTTAACCATTGTGACCACATTTTCACATTGAATTTAAATGAACATCGCATTTATTAAGACTAAAATGGGAAAATATGATGCAATAGATATTATTTCATAAATCGCGATACTAATATTATCCTGCGAGCTGAATCGTTTTTAATGAGTAGGTGTTGATATCATTATATTGCTTGATAATCTCCTCGTCGATTTTTTGACCCGAATGAGCATTCTTTGGCTCTGCTTTCATACGAGCATATTTTGACTCTTTAATCGATCTCTAATGCTAATTTAATTATCCACGGCTGGTACTCCTCAAGGAGCATCATGACTAATGTATCTTCTGGATCCGACTTCAAATATGATCCGATGCCAATTTCACAATCGGCCAGAAACGCAATCAATCACGAACCAATCGTCGAACATTTCACAAGATGAAATTACGCTGCGTTTCGGGCAGATTCGAGGCTAATGATCGCGCTTACGATTTTTCATCATCGTGATTATATTGACATTATAATGTGCAATTGAAATTTGTACTGATACATAATGACAGGTAAAAATTGGTAGTCGTAAGCGGCGGTCGGTTATTAATAACAGTAATAGATTTGATCCGTCGCCACAATACGCCATATAAATTGCCCATTTTGTATGGAGAAATTACATCAAGCGCAAAAAATAAATTGAATAGTGACGTAGTCGAATTGTTCCCGTTTCTTCCCAGCATCATGCCCGTTTGTTGGATTTACAGCGTGTGGATAAACATGAAACTTAAAGCCAGCTAATTGGAAATGCTGAATCTGCTCCCATAATTCATCTTGCTTAATAAGACTGAAAACTAAAAGCAATGCCCATTGTTTTCTCAATGAAAATACAGATATAAAATATGATCAAATAACTACACTAATCACAATTCTTTTATCGGAAGAAACCAAGCACAAAAACAGTCCTAAGGGTAACAAATATGGCATTGATTTTATCAAGGACAATCGACTGTAGGCAAGGACCACAAGATGGTGAAGGGTAAATTCGTAATTAATATGGAAATGGAAAGGACCAAACGTATATTGGAAGGGATTCGTGTGGCCGATAGTAATAAGCTCATATAAATGAAAAAGGAAATCCAGTTTAAATCGGCGAATACATTCAATGAGCTCAAATTAAATCGAATTCGGATCAAATAAAGGAAAAATTGCAAGGACATTGATTTTAAATGCTAGCTCCTCAAAAGCATTTACAAACGTAGAAAATTTATAATCATTGTGGAAAAAGTAAATTATTATTACAAATCAACCAGGCAAACTCGGCTATAACGAGCTTCAAAATCTACACAGAATGATAGTTAAATATTCTCGTATACACTTGGGCCTAGGGAATCCAATCCCGGGATCCGGGATCCCGGGATCCCGGACAGTTTTAGGTACTTAAGAATCCCGGGATTAGAAAACGTAATCCCGAAAATCCCGGGATTGAAATTTTTATCTAACAGAAATCGTACACCTCACCAACACGATGAAAGCTACTAAATCGAGACATTCCCGACGAAATCTGGACGCTTGGAAACAGTGGCGTAATTACTAATTGGCAAACTTAGGCGACGCATAGGAGCAGTGACTGTCTAACCTATGTATACATATATAGCGTACATATATGTTTTTAAAATTGTTATAGTAACATTTCCCTATCGGTGATGTATTTACTACACCTCGACTCTAATAGTGGGAATATCGCAATGAAATATAATAGATACGGGGTTCAGATTTTTTGTATTCCTACGTAATATAATTACAAATCACATCAAAGTATTATAGTATATAAGTATTCATCTGCAGCGACGGAAATAAATAATTTGTCGGGAAATCGGGAATTTTGCGATTTTTAGTCCGTGTCTCAGCAGAAAGGAATTTTATCAGTCACATTGATGGTGTTATACGAAAATGAGGGCTCACTCGATCATCAACTCGAACTAGCATTTAAATATCTGATGACGATACCTCCAACGAGTGTGGAAACTGAGCGTGCATTTTCTGCAGCAAATTGTCTGACTTCCAAAATCAGATCCAGACTAAATGACAAAACACTTATGTTTAATGTTAATGTTACTTCGGGCATATTTTCAAAATAACATTTGAATTTTTTAGTGTTTTATTTATCTATTTTTGAATTGTATTTTTATCTTTTCTTCAATAAATAAAATTCTTTGGCCTTCAAGTGATTCTTTTTATATATTGAACAAATGGACTTATTAGTAATTTTTGATCAAAATCATCAAGGTAATTTCTTAAAATATTGAAAATCCCAATCCCGGGACTGGTCCCGGGATTGTCTAATGAAATCCCGAAATCCCGGGATCGAAATTTTGGCTCGGGATTGGATTCCCTACTTGGGTCCGTTTATATGCGATAGATACGTTCCACGAGGAGTCACAATAAGTCGCATAAAAAAGACTACATAGAAAACTGAGGTATTGGTTCCATTATTTTTAAAAACCGCATAACTTCAAATCATTGTGATAGAATGTACCAAAAATCGTATAAAAAAAGTTTATAAAAATTTCATATAAATAAAAACAATACATATTTACCTTGGAATTGCTTTATTAGTTTATTTTACAGTCTAGTCAGCAAAAATCCATTCGTCATCCTTCTGTGTTGAAATCGTCTTTTTTGAAATGAAATCGAAAAAGACACAGAGCTGTGTCCGAATTCCACTGATTCAGAAAGAGAGCTCTTATACGTTGAGCTCGGAGACGGGCGGAGATGGAGAGTGTCTTGCACATTGAATTTGGAGAGAAACAGAGACGGAAAGAGTATCTTGCGTACATCGTATGATTGTATAGATCATTAACCCAAATTTATCAACTAATAATGATATGTGAATAATATAATGAATCGATTTCAAGTGTATTTCATGTGTATTGTTTATATTTACGCTAAGAAATTCCCGAATATTGTGTGCTATCGATAGTGTTTATTTATTTAAATACAAGTTTCATACACGTTGCGACGGTTCTGATAGGTAAGTGGATTTGTACAGATGATAAGTGGCGAACATACAAATATAGGATCTAAGTTTATCACGATTTTAAATTGCCACATTACAAAAAAGGGTTAAACTTTGCCACGATTTAACCATTCATTTTTTTATGCGTATTCGCATAAAAAAAGCTTTTATTCTATAAAAAAATGAGGGATAGATTCCATTATTTTTGAAAATCGCACAAAAAAGATCCGCATAAAAACAGACCTAAGTTTATATTGATTTTATTGCGCAATTCAATCTGTTTTCATATTTTAGATGAATTTTGGTAATTATAAACGCAGCTTGCATAAATTGAAAAGTACAAGTACAAACCAATCCACGTACGGTTGCTCGCTATATCCGTGTAAACGTATTAAATATGCTGCAAAGCTATAAAAGTATACTTGCAATGTCTTTGAATTTTTATAATAGTTCATATTAACTACTAGAATGGAAAGGCTCCAAAAAAATGATGATAATTCAATGCAGCAATCTCTTAATATTAGGTTGATTCATAAATAATTGCCGATGAAAGAAAAATGGTAGCGTGATTCACTTCCTCATCATTTTTAATTTTTTTTTTCCATTTAACATAGAACGAATTATGTATTTTTTAGTCGGTTGGGGCAAGGTCCGGGGAGTATGGGGGATGTGATAAGACAGACCCCACAAGTTCCAGATTTTTTAAGCTGTATATGGCAACTACTTATGACTCAACTTAATATATATACTTTTTCCTTGTCAAAGTCTTGCAAATGTTAAAAAAAATTGATTACTTTCCGATTCGCCTTATATATAAAAGAAAATATTAATACAGTTTAACTATTAAAAGCAATATAACATTTTCGCGTGTGTGATCTGAGATGATGTGAGATATCAAATAAAAATAAATGTGGTAAGGATGACAAGGATGATATCAAATGTCTGCCTTATATGTATTGGATTAAATCAGACGAAGGGGATAATGGGCTGAATTATATGAACCAACTTTCATTAATGCTCCCCTTCTTCCTGAATTGGCTTATGAAGTAGACGAAACACGGTGGATATTATATAGTTGAGAACTAATGAACTACATTTGGGTGTTTGGGCAATTTTAAATAATTTAAACACGAAAATATTTTAGTAGAAATATGTATTATCGGTGCTATAATATTTGAAATGTTGAGTGCCAAATCGATCATTTCTGAAGATGATGACCTATTTATATCGGGAATGGATGGCGCAATGGCGAGATAAAACACCCCATCCAATCTTCTCCCGGATTTATCCTGAATAAACAGTCGAAATGATACTTAATGTCCAAAGACGGGGTTGGAATATTCATCAAAACAATTTAAAGTTTTAATTGCTGCCTCACATCTTTCATCAGGTGACGCGAACTGAGACGCAGATGCCTTCGTAAATACTTATAATGGGAACATAAAAAAATACTTTCCCTAAAATGACCGGAATTAACGTTTTGTAAGGAATATGAATAATAAAACGGTGCTTACTTTTAATAGCAAATAAATGCTTGCATCTAATACTGTTAGCAGAATTAATAATTCAAGTTAACATCAAGTGTATTTTAATATCGTACATGAAATCAACCACTATCAATTTTGAACATATTTAATGGAAGTTCATAAAATTTAACCCTTAAAGTGTCGTTAAAAGCGTATAAGGATGTAGTTTAATGGTTTGCTGTATAATTAAGGCTATATAATGTCAATTATATAACTTGATCACACTTCCATTTTACTAAGGGTGTTTAAGTATAACAATATACCAAGATGAAGTTAAAATTAAGAAAACAGGGTTAAAAAAATATTTAAGAATATTTTTATATTACATAAATATGTTTAAATGGCATCCCCAATTCGCCAGATTAATAGCGACATATTTCTGTCTTCCGCGGACACATTGTGTTTAGTATAACGACATCTATCTCGACTCTTGTGCATTGTTTCCTGTTTTGTGGTGGCGAGCAAGAAACAGAGAGTCGTCGAGTAGTCTTATCTGCTGGATGATGTTCTTTTCACAATATCATAGCTATAACTTCTCTCTCCATAAATAAAAGTTAATAGTTAAGATGAAAGGATTTCATTCACTCGAGAGCGGCCTAGTCACTCTGCTTCTGAGAGTGCCTTCGCCCCACGCTACACTGGTGTCAGGAGTGGGTTAAAATGACAGACGATAGACAGTGTCAAAACAGTGTATGCACAAGACTGTTGAGGATAGTGGTGACGTTTTTTGCAGAGATTCCACCTACTTCTGTAATCCACTATAAATTCCACCTTATGGGAACGTAACATTGGGTGAACTACATCGTTTGATGAGTAAACCAACGAAGTTACTTTCACGACAGACCATGTGTACCCGAAGGTGCGATGGAGGAAGAAGGACTAGGGGTTATGCTAAATTTAAGGGGTTTACTTCCGCGGGTTCATTGCCACTACAAATCCAACCCCAGTTTGAAAGGGGCTGCAGCAGATGACGGACCGTAGGAGTTACCCCTTCCCCGTGGTACTCGTATCGGTTCCGTCATTTTTAGGAACTTGGAACAGCCTAAAACTGTTCTACCCTGTTTGCCTAGGTAGTTGAGAATAGTGGTGAGCCTTTGACATAGTCTCCACCAACTACTGTAATCGGCTATTATACACAACTCTTTATGGGTGCGCAGAACAGGGTGACTTGCGCACCCATAAAGACTTATGTTAGCTGGGCTACCCCAGTTGCGTTTGATGAGCAAATCGATGAGGCCGACGACTTTCGCACACCTCTACTTCACATCATCACCCCAGAGGCACAACTGTTGCCCACGGGCGTAGGGTTGGCTTACCCTCTGGGATTTTATGGGTGGGCATCGTGGAGTCTAACACTCACCCGGCGAAGTAGGGTAAATATTATAAGATGAATCCAGTTTAAAATAAGAATTAAATTATGTTTTCGTAGTAAATATTGTCATTATTGTTATATTGCTGGTATATACGTCCTAGGCATGAATTATGTTATTATTTGCTACTGAATGATGATATTATGTAAATTATATTTTGAGAAAAAAGCGGACAGCTGTGAGCATATAGTTTTTTTTAAAAAAAAACATGTGATCGACCGGGACGGTCAAAAATAAGAGAAGAAGAGTGTTGCGTGAGTGAAGATGCAATTTGTTCACGTGGAACAAGGTTTTAATGTAGTTTTTGTACTTTCCCTCCCTATAAACGATAGTTAATAATACTTTGTAAGTACGGAGCTTCAATTTTTTTGTATTTCTTGGAACAGATTTATCTATGATCATCAAGATTTTTTTTGTTTTTTTATCAAAATAGTTTTCCTAAATTATTTGATTTTAAAGGTTTTCTCATAACAAAATTTGGGAACATGACGTGTAATGTATTAATCAACTTATTTACATATTCATAAGCAACAATAAAATAGTGTTTTTATGCTTTTAATTTGTAAATAAATAGGCATACTTAAATTTAATGGATGGAGGGGAATTAAAAGGAAACAAATGGCTGTTCTATATCGTGTCTAGAGCGTCTAGACATCCATGTTTTGACCCATTTATACGTGAATAATATTTTTATCACATTAAGAAGTCATTCACATTGATCTAGCACAAAGGATGGATGGTCTAAAGACAAAGGTTATGGATAAGGCTAACGAGGATTGTGATTTATAGTTTCTTCTTGATTAATATGTCCATCATTATGCTTCTTGGACGGGGTAAAAAATGCGTATAATGACCGGACTAGTGTTTTTTCGACGTCTTTGCGAATTATTTAATTGCTTCTGTTTGTTTTTTGTCGATCTTGAGAAAGCAATTTCGCAATTATGTATGCAAATCGATCAAAGAAACATCATGACCGATCGAAAAACTTAAGTGCCCCGCTTCGGAAAAAAACTCAAAATTGCTTCAAATGACTTTTCGATTGCTGCAAAAAAAATATTCCGTACTTAGTGTGATTCTAATACGTGGTTCGGCGAACAAATAAAAATCGAAAATAAGCACATGAAATTACAGGTGTGTCTTAGATGGGATCATGACTTGGCCCCGGAGGTAATTGCAGGTCCGTTCCAATTGATTTATGCCATTGACAGTGGAAACAACGCCTCGTTTCTAAATCTCTGAAAAAATTGAATAATAAGCTAAAAGCGATTCGGATCTGAGCCAGTATGAATCACTGTATCGGAAATCTCCTAATTACAAATTCGAGGTCAGCGCTTGGGCGAAAAAATTGGCGCATCCAAAAAAAAAAAGCGCCCGGTACCGTACCGGTTAATTAAAATTCGGCATCGACAAATGTGGTCGTCGTAAGCTTTTGGGCGAGATGAAATTGTATCCAGATTGTAAATTGAAAATAGAGCAAACAATGCTGATTAAAACGACGTCGGCGCACATGTCTCGGGTCGATGACGCCCCGTGACGCATTGTCACGCTCTGCAAACAGAGGGAAGTGAATTTCTCATGATCGGCGGACTGAGTTTGATTTATTATCTTTATTTAAGGTCGGAATTTATTTTATGATCGTGTAAGGGCGAGTTCGTGTCAGGCGATACGATAATTGATCGATATATGGGGAAGCGTGCGAGGACCCTTTGTAACAAGGATGTTCCAATGGTTTAGATTTCTTTTTTTTAAATGAAAGTCGGAACAAAATAAAAAATAATGTTTTTAAATTATTTATGCAATGAGAATCAACCACTATGAATTGGGCGCATTCATAGACCACGAAAAAGCCTTCAGAACAGTATTTTTTTGAGGTGGCTTTTAGCGATCCCTTTTTTATGGCATAATTACCAACCATTTTGAAATGGTTTTTCATGGCAGATATATGTTTTTAAAAATGTGGTTGCCAGCCACATCTCCTGTGGGATTCGAACCCAAGATGATTGGGTAACGAGTCCAACCGCTTAACGCGGGACTACCTACAGGTCAGAACAGTATGGCAGAAATTATTTACTATAGCTCTAGCAGAAAGATTGGCTTCTGCCCACGTGCACCCTAAGGTGCGTTGGAGTAGGAAGGGTAGAGGTTATGCTATGTTCAAAGGACCCTATCTAGTGAGGTCACCACGAGTCACCCCAACTCAATTTCAGTTTGAAACGGGCTGCTGCCCTGGACAGCTAGGAAATACGGTCAGCTGTGCTACCACCTTACCCAGGCACTCACTGGGCACGGCTGCTTTGGTAGCTACCTGCACAGGATTCAAAAAGAGACCGGTCCGAAATGTCACCACTGCGGAGCGGAGCTGGACGATGCCGCGCACACGCTATTTGACTGCCCGGCTTGGAGCACAGAGAGGGACACACTGCGGGAGGAGCTTGAAGTCAATTCATTCACTCCCAGCAACATGGTCCCTACGATGCTAACCAATGCCAGGGCATGGAACGCGTTGTCCGGATACGTCGAGAGCGTTATGCTGCAGAAGGAGGATGCTGAACGACTGAGACGTCGGACACGCACCGAAGCATCCTCCTCCTCCTCAACCCATGAGCGAGAAAACCCAGTAGAGATATAGATCAAGAATAGAAGAACCGTGAAGAATTCACGTTAACACGAGGCCCTAGAGGGACACATACCGCCACCCTAGAGCAATACTTCGCGGTAGCCGGGTGGTGGCGGAACCGGAGGAGGGGTTTAGTGAGTCTAGCCACGGAGATAAGTCGTCGTTCGAGCAGCCTAAATCCGTTCTCCCCTATATGCCCTAGGTTGTTGAGGATAGTGGTATTTCTGTAATCAGCAGATCCACATTCCACTTTATGGGTATGCAGCACAGTATGACCTGCGTACCCAACTCATGTTAGCTGGGTTATTCCAGCAACGTTCCATGACCAAACCGACGAGGCTGGTTTCATGCACCTTTATTCCACATCATTACACCAGGGGGTTAATCTTTGCCCATGGGCGTTGGGTTGGCTTCCACCTGGGGTTTTAAGGATGGCCATCGTGGGTTTTAGCACCCACCCGGTGAAATAAAGGGATAAGACACAGGCGACAGTTAGGGACTAACTGGATTGGAGGGACTTTAAAACGATCCTATTTCCTGCGTTGTTGCATGATCTCTTCCGGGTTACCCAGAACTATAGAGTTATACAGAGAATATCATCCACTGATCATTTAGCCCTACGGGAAATGATATGCGCAGAGCATTCGGATACCCACTCCTTTTTGCTCCGCGCTCTCCAGAGGAGGCTAGGTTTCCGCAGGAAGATTAACTTCAGACCACATGCACCTGAAGATGCATTGGAGAAGGAAGGATTGGATTATTCTGCTACAACGAGTGCAACCTCAGTTGAGCTCCTTCTCGCCTGGGGTTTTTCAGGGTGGCGTTGTGGAGTCTAACACTCACCCAGAGTGGTTGGATGAATAGGATGATTATGGTATTCAATACTGTCGGTTTTAACTAATGCATATTCAACATTTCTAGATATTATGAAATAAACGGAGGCCATAAATCGGCTAACTGCGTAACTGCGTGCGATGTGTACCATGCAAGGATGCAGGAATGGAGGATCAGCACCAGTGAGGTAGCGCCAGGTGCAGAATCTTTGGAACTGCCCTCCGAAAACGGAGAGGCTATTAAAGTGCATTTCGATAGAGGAGATAACCTAGCAGGAGAACAGAAGGGAGGGCTCCATAGAGCCTGTATCAGTTTTTTAGTAGCTATACGGTGCAAATCGGAATCCCACACTACTACCAGGTACGGGCTCGGCAGTGTTTATAAAAAAAAAATCCTTGCGAAAAAAAAGGTTGGATTTAACGAAGATAGTCTCTTGTAGAGATTCAAATTTGCTGTAGGACAAGTTGGCTTGAATGTTACGCAGAGTGAAACTCCAATCGGCAGTTGGTCGGAAAGACAAGCAAAATCATCTGTAGTCTCTTCGTCTTAGCAGTTAGACGTAGCACAAAGTAATCACTAGACCAGCAGCGCGCCTATTTTATTATATATTATACAAACACAATTTCATCATTAAGCCTATTTGAAATTATCAATGATATAATCCAAATTCAATACAAACGAGAACGACATTAAATGTATTATAACAGCTATTTAAGTGGTTGTCCAATGACATAAATACGGTTCTTACTATTTATTGAGAATGTACCTGAATAGACATTGATTTGCAATGCTCATAAATGTGAGCGTAATCCGCTATAAATTTTCCTGTTTACTCGAAGCTTTTCCGAGGATTCTAGGCCTTATTTAAATAATAAAAGTGTTGTAAGATTAATGCCAATTTTCATAGTCGAGATTTAATCTATAGTATGGCCATTAGGTACGGCGTCGTAATGAATTATATCTGGCCCTAGGCAAGCAGCTCGTAAGTAGAGTAAAAATGCTCGTTAAATATTTATACAGTCGATAGATAAGACCTAAGGCAGCAGGTGAATAGCGAGCCTTTACTTTCGTGTTTACACTGGTCTTAACAAATAAACACACCGTAACACCCAGTAAATGTACTTTTTTATTGTATTTTGTATCAAATTACAAGAGGAATAAATATATATTTGTAGAATTGAAAAGTTTTGGATTGTGTTTTAGTTTAAATTGCGAATCCAATGATTCCGAAATGTCCATTGAATGTATTTGGATGTGGAATTCTGTGTAGAAGTTTTAATGCAGCTCCAACGGTATAGAGTCTTAGTGGTAAGCCACAAGAAAGTTGGTAAAACTTCATTGGAAAGAGAATCAATAAAACTGTTTTGGAATTTATTGTTGATTCTAGTAAATATAAGATCATATTGAGATAAAATTTTCATAATATTTTTTATTACAAAAATTACATTGATGATTATTTATGATAATATTAACGATAACAGAGTTAAGTACAGAATATGAAGAAAGCTTGAATGGTGATGAAAATTAGATAAATAGACTAAAATATTAATGAGTTACTTAAGCTACAATATCGTATGGCACATGTTGATCAAAGAGCATAAGTCATGTTCTTACATCGTTCTATTACTAATAAAAAATATATATTTTTCACCTAGGTAATTGGTGAAACATAATCAATTAGGATAAAATTTGCACAAAAAAACTCCCACTTGATTTTCACTAGGATTGCCACACAATATTGAAGAAGAAACAAAACACTGCACAACAAAAGTTTTGGAGTTTGAAAAACACTCAAAAACACAATCAAAAACATAAAAAGCCTATTTTTTTCCATTTGAAAACTAATCATAATTATTCACACATAAATACATATTTTTTAACGTTTTGGATGTTGAAAATCGGAGACAGAGACGGATATCTTATGTCTCATCATACACTCATATATCGGTGACAAGGCCGTGCCGTAAAGGTACCCCTACACGTCTAAATATTCTCAGATATATTTTTATTTTTACAAGTACCTTTTTTCTACGCCGACGATTTTTATTTTTCCCCTTTGACTGGTGTACTATTCTGGAGTGGCGTCATTAGCTGAGTATCACCACTCCCTTGCGAAATCTACTACTTCAGAAGTAAACTGACAGCTTGTACGACAACCCCGTTTTTTTATTTTTACATCGCATTAATAGGCAAAAATAGCTGAACAACAGCAAGTAGATGTAATGCAAGTTAAACGTTGAACAAGAAATATTCCGAAGTAATGAACGAATATTGTGCGCTATCAACAGTGTTAAGGTCCATTTATTGATATACAAGTTTGTTATACGTTGCGCAAAGCTGAGATAAAAGAAGGTTTACATATGAACACACTTGGTGTGTTCTCAGTACAGAACAGGTTAAGATTATCTGCTGTCAGCTCTGGTTTTAAAATTTTTATATTCCGTGGTATACAAACATGGACGATAAGAAAAAAAGTTGAATTTTAAGACGTTGCTATGATTTTTTGGTAGTATATCAATAATGCTAAAATGTATTTTAAGTTAAATGCGCAATATTGCAGAGTGAGCACCAATAGAATGTAACAAAAATAAACTTTGGACAAAAATGTATCTGAAGATTTCAGAAAGATGAGTCAAAGTAATGAATCGAGCTTTGTAAGAGATTTTACGAACACTGATGTGACACATAATGTAGTCCAGGTGCCCAATCCTTTTGCTATGCGCCCCCCAGAGGAAGCGAGATTTCTGCGGGAAAGACCAGCTTCAGACCATGTGCATCTGAAGGTGCGATGGAGGAGGAAGAACTAAGGTTATGCCAAATTCAAGGGATAGCTGTGAGCCTTTGACACAGTCTCCGCAACTCATTTTAGCTGGGCTATCCCAGCAGCGTTTGATGACAAAAACCGACGAGGTTACTTACGCACACCTCTACTCCACATTATTACCCCAGTGGTTCAACCGTTGCCCACGGGCGTAGAGTCGGCTCCCCTCCCTGGAGTTGTTTGGGTGGGCATCGTGGAGTCTATCACTCACCCGGGGAAAGGGGTTAATTCTTCTGCGCATGCGCAAGTGTAAACGCACAAGAAAGTAGAATGGATCTTGATAAAATTTAGTGTATTTTCATCATTGCCTCACTATTTTCTAGGTCATTTTCGAATATTCCGTAATCCGATAGCGAACGGACCCGTGTAAAGCCATCCATCTATGAGCGTACACGCAGGGTGGGGTGTAGCTTGGTGAGTCTATGACTCGGGGGTTCCAGGCTTACGTTGCATAAGTTTATTATTTTTGGATCTTATTTTATAAAAAAAAATTTCCAATGAATTATGATGATAGTTCCCTCAATCAGGTCATACAAATTCAAAGTAAACGTCCCAAAAAAATGCAAAAATTATCTATTTAATTTTTGATTATCAATGTAACATAATTGAGAAAATGATTATTCGTTAATACTTGCGATAGAATCCAATCCGATGTTCGTCTATAGCCCCTCAACATATGCTTAAGGCTCAAGGCTGTGCACGTGGAGCGCCACTCTGAAGCCGCATCATAAAATGTAATTACCATAACCGTGTTTGATAATTCACATACAGGCGGTATTACAAATTGTTGAAATTTTAGAATAAGCAAGATACAGTCGAAGCACTTATTATTGATGACTCTCATCTTACAGCGAAATGGGTTTCACGAAAAAAAAAATTCCTCTACAATGGAAGGCATAAACGATCTTAGTCGAAGATATAACAATAAAGAAGAATACTTTGGTTTGTATAATATTTTAATTTACTATATATTCAATGTTCAACGGATTCTTTGTTACATTGGGTTTGAATAAAACATCGCCGGATAATATTGCATGAGAGTTTGGAAAAATCCTAACATCATCGCCAGTATATGGGCATGAAAGATGGTGCTGAATGTGGATTTTTCGTATTTTTTTATTCGAAATCCATACAAGAGCTATGCAAAATTAACGATACAGATCGAATATTCATCGCATGCCGCAATTCCGCGCTAGGAAGCCATATATTTTGATTATCCATATCAATTGCTCGGCAAATACCACATATTCGCTATTTACATACAGTGAATGATCCGATGATTTCGGATTTGCTCGCATTCAGATCTTTGTTATCGCGTCATGAATATGCATGAGTTATTGCGACACGATCGCAAGGATGTAATTTGGAAAGACATAAAAATACTCTGGCAGGGACATTAGGATCTTGCTCCGTCGTAGGTCTCATAACTGGATCGTTGGAATTATAGTGTTTATGTTTTATACGGCCATTGTGTTCGACACATAATTCGGTTGACGACACGTCTTATTGTCGCTGTCGTTATTATTCGGAACTTGTATCTGCGACAGGGCTGTCGAAAATGTCCCGCTTCTGCAGAAGAATAAGTGTTAAATTGCTGGAATATGCGGCTGCCGAAACCGACGATACATTATCCCGTATCCAGCATATCCTGTATTCCAACGCGATACCTTCCCGGGCGTGAAGAGTTAATGTCAGTTTCCATACCTTCGTAGGGAGAAAATGAGATTCTTCAACGGGTCAGTTAGCAATTCAGTACAACGTATGCCAATTTTCGCTTATCTGTACAATTTCGTGTTACGTACCGAAGAGCTTGATTATTATGACTATGGAATCCAATCCCGGGCCAAAATTTCGATCCCGGGATTTTTAAAAATTTAAGAAATTACATTGATAAATTTGATCAATAATTACTAATAAGTCCATTTGTTCAATATGGATCTGGTCTGGATCTGATTATGCTTTCTGCTGAGACACGGATTAAAACTCTCAAAATTCCCGATATCCCGACAAATTATTTATTTCCGTCGCTGCATAAAAATACTTATATACTATAATACTTTGATGTGATTCGTAATTATATTACGGAGGAATACAAAAATTCTGGACCCCGTATCTATTATATTTCATATCGATATTCCCATTATTAGAGGCGATGTGTAGTAAATACATCACCGGTAGGGAAAGGTTACTATAACAATTTGAAAAACATACAAGTCACTGCCCCTAGGCGTCGCCTAAGTTCGCCAATTAGTAATTACGCCACTGTTTCCAAGCGTCCAGATTTCGTCGGGAATGTCTCGATTTAGTAGCCTAAAACTTTCTACCTAAAACTTTCCGGGTGCTTAAAATACTTATAATCGAATAATCTTATACTTTTATCTTATCTGAAGAAAATATATAATTTTAACACACTTTAGTCGAGATATAACACACTTTAGCATATATCTAAAAAAGTCAATTGATGTTGATAATTGCAAACAGCTCTCAAAGCTCCGAGCGAGATGAGAGAATAGAAAGACTCTCTTCTCTAAACTACTTATTCCACACTAGAGAGAGAGAGATATATGGCTGCAGGAGGGACGACCTTCCGACTCTCGCCTCCTGCGCGTCACTACCCAACTGGCAACGGTGCACGCGCAAGAAGCGATCCGTCAGTATACAGGAGCAATGTCTCCGTAGGGCCACAAGAGATGGCGCTGTTAAAATAACATATTACACCTGAAGAGAGACGGAAGATGTCGCTGTTAATCTGGCGAATTAAATATGCTCAGATTAACAGCGCTAATACGTGGGGATGGTAAATCGCCCACGCTAAAGATGCAATTCTGGGACTAGCCTACTTAATAGATATATTTAGCCACTTGAATAAATTGAACACACCAGTCCAAGAATTTGGTAAAAATGTAATAAAAGCCAGTGAAAATGATCATAATTTTTTGGAAAACTAGAAATTTGGATACGTCGAGTTGAAAATGGGAAATTTACAAAAATTACCTTGCTTTATTTAATTATTAATATGAAATTTCTATGGAAATTATTCTGAAAATATTGAACAGAATTGAGATAAATTCAAAGTACAGCTTTATAGCCCACCAATAATTAACAGCGACTGATCATAAGAAAGCAAGGAGCTGTTCAGATCATAATTTAGAATCATGAAGATCATTTTTTGCTCTAAAAACATACCCGAAAAGATTAAAATAAAACTATAAGCGTTTGCATTTATCACAGGCTTCAGATGTAATTTTTCAGGCAAATCAGCAATATTTGATGCGGCAATGAAACATAGTCTATGATGATTTTGTACTTATTATGATGTATTAATAAATCGAATAAACCTTGCCGATATTAAAAGGGTAGGGCGTTTTTATTTGAACCAGTTTGACCTGATTTATCTTGACATTCAAGTGACACGCGTTAATGTCAATTAATATAAATAAAATCAGTTTTGGTTTACATTTACAAGTATAGATTGGCATTTCAATTGCATTGGTTGTTTAAATATGTAATGTAATTGGTTGTAGAAGTTCAAAGATCATTGTCATGGGAGTGTTCAGCTAGCGATTTGTTTATTATAACAACTGTATATAAATAAATAATTATCAAAACTTTCAGATCCAGAGTTTTCAATTTAGTAAAATCAGCACACTTTTAGGAGCTTGATCTGATGTAAACTATTATAGAACTAAACCTAAATTTAATAATGGAGATTAGCCGAACAGCTTTAGGGAATCTGTAACTTATTGGGAAAGTTTACAAATTGGATCAATGGATTGCTTGCACTTCTCACTTGTGTATATTAGAAAATAAAGCATTCCGGAATTGAATCGTTATTGGTATTGAGAAATTGTAGATATTAATCGTCGAAGATAATGGGTTAACCGCAATGAGACACCAGCTTCACAATTGAAGCCAGAACTTCATCCGAGAAAGTACATAATGGCGGTTTAGTTAGATATGATGAAGTTATCCAATTAAAAGCTACTACCATCAAACCAAACCATCACGAATTACGGACTAACTAAAACAATCCATTGAATGGAAAAAGTTGCATAGCTTGAATTTATGAACATAGCCCTAATTTATGTAAATATTCAACTATTGATATTAAGGGTTCTTTATAATGCGATTCAAATAATGGTAACATAGAACATGTTAATTTAATCCTTAACAAATGCATTGTCTGCATTCAGAAGAGACTGAGAATAAAATAATTTTCTTCCATAATATACAAGCACGTGTCTATCAAAGAGGACACTCACAAAGTAGGGGCTCCTACGTTGGGTCACCCAGATGACATGAAATGTCACTCGCGTGCTCTGGACACTAAGCTCACATATGCGTTTTTTAAATCATTTTTTCTAAAATAGCCAACAAATCTATATAAACTTGAATATGAAGCTGTAAAATAGGAAGAAAATGAGCCGACTTAAAATCGCTGATCACGTGATTGTCTCGCAAAATTAATGGCAGGCTAGAAGATATATGAAGTGGATGCGCATCCATTTTAGAGAAGATATTTTCTTTTCACCGTCGTCAAGCTGACTGGGTATTTCAGGTGGGTGTTTAACTCTGCAATGCCCACCCATAAAACCCTGGGGGGGGGGGGCAAACCTTGGCAAACCTTGGCAAATCAACGCCCCTAACAGCTAAATCTTGGCTGCTACGTGGCTAGGTATTACAAATGACCACACCTATACGAGTACCATTGGGAAAGGAGAGTCCCTGCAGTCAGTAATCTGCTACAGTCTCCTTCAAACTGGGGTTGGATTCGTGGTGATAGTGAACCTGCAGTAGTATTTCTTTGAACTTTGTGTTATAATTATGAGTCGATAAATTTGGGTTATCGATCTAATCGTACGATATACGCAAGATACTCTCTCCGTCTCTGTTTCTCTCTAAATTCAACATGCAAGACACTCTCCAAGCTCTAAGTATAAAGATACTCAATTTGAATCACTGGAATTCGAACACAAATATGCGTCTTAACTCCATAAAAGGTAAGCCTTTTGAGGAGCGAGCAAATTAAAAATCGATGAAGTCTTTGATGCCATAATCGCTTTACATCGATTACTTTCGGTCAGCTCCTATCAGCGTAAAACAATCTTCAATTCGAGTCAGTTGTAAATAAGCACTGTTGATAGCATGCAAGACCACGTCATTTTTTTTACATAAACAATACACAATAAATAGATTTATTTGCTCCCGCTTTAGAAAGAAATGATAATCGGACAAAGACTCGTTCAACAAGCATTGACGAACAGGAAGCAATTAAATAAATAAACACTATCGATAGCACACAATATTCGGCCATTTATTTGCTTAAACAAATAGCAAACTTGAAATTGAAATCATTTATGTCGATAAATTTGGGCTAAAGATTTATACAATCGTCTGTCTCTGTCTGTCTCCGAGTTCAATGTACAAAAGAGCTCTTTCTGAATAGTGAAGGGGAGGTCCCAGGCCCTGGGATAGCACTCCTTTATGGGTTAAAAAGTCCGATTATATCAGTAAATTTTTCGAGTAAGTCCGATTATTCCAAAAAGACTTCGGAAATATTTGAAAAAAAAGAGCTTAACGGATTGAAGTCTTGCAATTAGAGCCTCTTTCTGGCTTAAAGTTTCAAAAATTAACATTAACATCCACATTTTACATAATGTCGCATAAAAAATGTATGCTACATGATTCATAATGGATCAAGCTTGAAAATTAAATTGAAAAGAGTTGACGTTGGAATAAAAAGGAAAAACATATTCGACGAACGAAAAGGGGTGAAAGTTGTTATAAGTTTTGATATCCAGTTAGTTTGCGAATTTTTAATGAATCCCCATAAAGTTGACAACATCGAATACTCGTTCGTAACTAGACCAAAATTAATATGCATGAAGTTGGACGACTCCGTGTGATGTGATTATTAACACTCGGATGGCGCCGAAATAGGTCATTTGGAGCTGATGATGGACGATGGCATCGTTGCATAGTTGAGGAACTTCGCGGGCGCTTTGTCCTCCTTAGCGAGCGCCGAAGATAAATTATCCGTGCTAAAAGTCCTTACAGAATTCAGCGAGGACATGTTGAGCAACAAAATAAATTGGTCGATCTCCATGTCGCAGCGTTAACCATCGCCCCAACTAGCGAGAATAAAATTAGGATTAAGCGTCTGTCTCTTTTCGTTTTTCTTTCTTGTTGATTGTGAATTTGCTTCGAGAACTTCTGCACGGCTGCTCCTCATTTACTTCATTGTTCATGAATAAAATAATTTACGACGGATAGAGTTAGGGACGAGGAATTTATATTCCCAGAAAGGAACACGGAAAACGCACACGTATACGCAGTTTGTCTGAGGCTTTGCGATGTATTTATTTACATTTTTTTTTACTTGAAGGAGTTTGTCTTCCCATATTATTTTAATAGAAAAACTTTGAATAGAAATAAAATTTATTTCTTGCCAAAGCCTCCTATGAAAAAAGTTTTTTAATTTTAGCGATAGCATCTGTGCGTGTTATATTTTTTAAGAGAACCTCTGCTCATCCCTTCTTGAGAACGTCCGTTTTAATTTTTTAATCTGGACTTAAGATGTTAATTTGAATCATGATAGTATTTCAGATTAGTACGTTTTTTACGGCGTTTATTTTTTGGTAAAAAATAATTTTGCGTAACATTCTAGTACTGTGTTTGGACATGAAATTATTAAAAATAGCAAATCTGCATTGATTGATGAGTTGGATGATGTCCATTGCGTGGGAGTGTCCGATCTTAAGCTGTGAATGCTTGTAATTCATTTAAATATTAAAGTAATTTTACGTCAAGTTAAACCTTTTTCAATTCAACTCAAACTTTTTCATTTCAAATTAAACCCTTTTCATTATAAGTTAAACTGTCAGAAAAATTCCAATTATTATATTAATATATACATAAATACGTGTTTAAACATTGCAAATATTTATTTCCTATGCTTTGTTTTATTTCATTTCATTTCACCTGACATCTGACAGTTTGAAATGAAATTAAAAAGGTTTAATCTGAAATTAAAAAGTTTGACTTGAAATGAAAAAGTTTGATTTGAATTGAAAAAGGTTTGCCTTGAAATGTAAAATGTTTAACCTGGCGTAAAAATACTATATTACATATTTATCGTTTATTCGAGTAATCTACAAACTAAACAAGTACAGATAATATGAACGTGTTTTTAATCCATAAATGTACTGTACACTCAAACCTCTTTTTGTGTGATTTCGAAGTTATGCGGTTTTTTATAAAGAAATTTATTATATATTATATTTATGAGATAACAAGCGAGCCGGCGGGAAGAATACATCTTCTCGCGACCAAGAAAATCGTTCTCTCCTCTTCTTTCCTATTGTCAGAATGTAATCACACATTTCAACTTCGACAGGAAAAGTTCGCTATAAAACTAGCGAATTGCATTTGCTTAAATTAATAACGGTTTCAAGCAAGATTGCTACATTTCAAATAGGATTTTTTAATGCATTGTTATATAAATCTGAGATTTCCTAGACCACGGTGTATTTACTACAACACGACTCTAATAATTGGACTATCGATATGAAATGTAATAGGGTTCAGATTTTTATCAGAATTTCATACGGTGTACCAAATACATATCATAGTAGCGCGCGGGTATTTTTTTAGTATGGTAAGAAAAAAGTTAAACATTTAAAACTTTTTAAGCCATTCACGCAGTTTTATGCATTTCATATTGCTCAATTTTCATGTTTTTATTATAATTATTTTTGTTTATGTAATTTTTAAAACGAATAGACTTTAAATATGTCGATAAAACCGAGATATGTTTTAAAGTCGACTTAAAATCGACCCACTAATATAAAAAAAATTGTGCAACTTTTTTTGTGCGATTTTGAAGTTATGCGGTTTTTTTAAAAAAAAATTTTTTTTTATTTCATAAAGAGTACATATCGAGATATTTTGGATAAAATAGGAAAGAAAACATCAACACTAACCGAAATTTGAGAATTTTAAATAAAAATTTGGGACTGTGTAAATCATGTTGCATCTTCTATCGCTGAATTACGACCACGCCCTTCATTCTGGTTTAGATTTTTCAAAAAGTTGATTTCGTTCTTTTTTTTTTGCATTTCTCCACTTTTAAAAATACATTATCCAAAGGAATTTCCAAAATTCCAATTACTTACGGAGTTATAGGTATTTTAGTGAGGCGGCAACTTGGCTGGTCCTAGGACGTTTTTCTCGAAATTACTTTTTTCAACACGGTTACTATCAAATCTCAAGTTATATTGTTATTGGATAATGGATAATATTGTTGGAAAGAGAAAATCTACACAGAAAAATGATGACATTGACACTGGATACACTATTTCTTCATTCTGAAAAGAGCGATTTTGGTTCATATCGAAAACTTTTTTTGTGCGATTTTGGGATATAGTTTATATAGCTGTTTCAAAGTTATGCGATTTTTAAAATCCATGGAACACATACTTTACTTTTTCTATGTAAGTCATATCTTTTTTTGTGCAATTTTCCGCGGAACGCATCTATCGCACAAAAAAAAGTTTAAGTGTATATTGAGAAGGTCCTTATCTTACTTTTGATAATGACATATGTACACATCTAGATGATAGTTATTCTGACGTAAATTGTGCACAAACGATCTTAATATCAATGGGCTCAAAATAGTAGAAAAAGGAGATTCAACATAGTGGAGAATGTTAATCATATGATACCAGACAAATTAGGGAGTTCGAAGGCATTCATATATTCGATCGAACCTGATTTCCGAAAAAGTAAGAACGCTTTATAAAATTGGGCAGGGCTATCTAAATGATACTAATTTGCGACAATAATTACAATATAATTTGAAAACAATTGATGTTTTGGAACTCATTTAAACAAATATCTGAGAATCACCCATTATTATTAGCAGCTTTTCACGACCCTTTCTATGAAATATTGTGACTAAAATAATGGGACTACCTACAGGTTCTTTTGATCTTTGCGCGATGTATTAATTAAACGTGTAAATGCAAACATTGATAGGCTTATCATATATCAGGCGTATATATTGTCGTTAAGACTTTGCGGCACAAAATAAGGGATGAATCCGTTAGAATACAGTTAGAGTTGAAGTTCAAATTTAGAAAGTCGAGTGCATCATTTTGGTCCATCAACTGACTATATGGAAGCCTTGTATCAAGATCATCACCAAGTATGCAAAAAGGTAAATAGATGCTATACAAGAGAATTCAGTTTTTTAATGTTTTCTTCTTGTCGTCTTTTGAGTTATGCGTTAAGATGAGACGAATCTTAATCGACGATAAAAAAAACCGCATCCCTCTTCAAAAAAGGATATTAGTCGTTTATTAGCACTGAGATCTTCATCAAGGCTGATCCAGTACACCTACGTGTACCCCCCGGTGCGATTTCTGTAGTCGAACAACGCGGCAATCGGCAATTGCCACAGTGACGAAGGCAATAATGTCTTATTTGTTTCTCTATGAAAAAATATATATATACTTATATATAATTCTGATATGCTTGCAAATTTTCTCTTATATATTTTAAACAAGTACTTTAAAATAGTTCCTTGATAAATGCTCCACATTCGTATCTCATAACTGCGCCATTTATTATTCTGCTAGCTATTCATAAACATAATTAATAAAACGCAGAAAGTTAACAATTCAGAATTTATTTAGAAGTATGTTAAGTGTTTATTTGACTGTTTGATTTGTGTTGTCAATCCTGAAAATTTTCTGTATTTAGCGAATTGAGTCATGATGTTAAATGAACCAAACCACACGCAGATGCTCAGATATTTCATGTGTGAAATTGCTTTTGAAATAAAAATGTCGTTGCTTGGCCATAAATTCTGGATCGTTGGAATTTTATTCCACATCTGTCAAGTGCGATTGCTTTAAAGATACATTTGGAATATATTTAGAAGCAAAATGAGATCGATTTAGCCATCGAAACAATTGGACACAGGCCAGAATCGCGCCATAAAATCCGTTAAATTTTAATAGACAATGAGGCGTTGTTCTCTTATTTCGTACTTCCATTCCATTCCAACATGTTTACAATACAAGAATGGGGAAAAGTCGGCCCTATATCATCTCACGGGGTTATGGGAATTTTTCTCATAAAAATTGTTCAATCATCCGTGTTAGATAGCAAAATTTATGTTTTCGCACGCCTTCTTCTTGCAAGTATTATTTCGAAAATAATTCCCGCAGATAGTATGCTTTTGTGGATGATCGATGCCGTGATAAATTAGCCAACGCACGGATGCTTCGCAAATATTTTTAAGGCATTAAAAATAGATTTATACGGCCGGATCGATGGCGTAGTATTTAGAGGCGATTCAGAGGATTTCATTCATCTTCTGAATGAATGGAAAAAGGATTCGTCCTGGGGGAGGATATAATCCCTGGAGAGTGATTCTCTCGATGAGATTGTCCGCATTTTCCGGTTGGTTTGAGATAAATGTTCCGATGCTCCGCGGATAGATTACGCTCTGCCTCTTTTAGGGCTCAAAAAGTCCTGAACGTCTATCCATTATAAGAATAAACAGATCAACCCATTAATGTGGCGAATTAGGCCCTTTTAGGGGATGAATTCAATTTGTACAAAACGTGAGGTTTTTCGTTCAGTCGATCAATCGCCATAATTTTCCAGCGCCATTGGGCGTATTCATTAGAGGGCGGTTTTCCTACATTTTCACGTCCCATAAAACACGAAAAGATTCATATTGCGGCTGTAATATTTTCTCCGTTTTAATCTGAATCCTACGCTCGAGAGACAATAAAAGCAAAAAGAATATTAAAAAATCATCCAGCCTTGACCTTTAATTTATTTAAAGGAAACTAGCAGAAAGGCAGTCAAAGAGAAGACGTATTAATGAAATGTTCTTCCCGACGAAAAGGAATAGAAACGCTATAAAAACGTTATTTTTTCCCTTAAAAAAACTTCATCAAACTAAGATATTCCTTGGTCTTTAAAAGCACATCGATTCTTCCCGGTAATAAATTTAAAAGAACGATAATTTGGCTTTAATTACGGATTTAACGTCCACCCAATTTTATAACTTTTTGAAAGCCATTGCTTTCATTCTCGGTGAAAAGTTTATTTTAAAACTATTTTATGGCCCTCATTATATAGAATAATAATTAATATATAAAAGAGGATTGAATAAATCATATTAAAGCATAATAAATTTGTGTTGAATCGGGAATTGGATCAATAGGCTGTAACAATCCGTGGCTTGCACGGTCTCCAGACCTGACACCATTGGAATTTCTTCCACTGGGGACGTTCCCTATTCCGTGACTCCCACGATGTTCATGTCTGACCACCACTGGATTTCGTGGATCGCACGATCTCCAGACCTGACACCAGTGGATTTCTTTGACAAGATACAAACATACTTAGGGCATAATCACTAAGTGTGAAACATAGCAAAATACCCCTTTAACCCTCAAATTTTTTTGTTGGTCCATGTGCAAAATACCCTGTATAAATTCACATTCAAAATTAAGCAACAAATTCGATATAATAATCTCCAATTGTATAATCCATAGTCAAAATGACACAAGGTTCTCTAAATTATACGTAACTGGAAGGATCATATCCCTAAGGATCACTGCTTCAATTCACTACACTTAATGCTTAAACTTTAGTCTTTAGTTTTCAACTTTGAGCTCAAATAGCCTGATGTAAATTTTTAAAAACCACCGGGATGATATCGTCTCGGCGTTATGCCGCTTCTTTACTTTTATTTTGGAGCACTATTTATGCAAAAATCTGCATAATATTCATGCTGCATAAAAAAATCTAGTTAGTTATTCATCAAAAATATGTTTTTAAAAGCACGCATATAAATTCATATAAAATATATGCGTTGTCTCAGAATAAAATGCATATTTTGATGTAAAAAAACAATTATTTGGTTGATTCAATTTATTTGCTCGTGCAAGTCGTAGATTATAATTCATTCTCAGCATTGAACACTCGAGTGGTTATGAAGTCTAAGCATAATCGAGATAGGTCTAGAATTGATCTCAAACGTCAAGCTCCATTATTTGTGCTCATAAATTACATCTGGGCCTGTAAATAATGAAGATGGCCTTCGGGCGTTTCTGGCCTAAGATTTGCGAAGCAATTACAGCAATTTGTATTATCCGACAAATTCATCACCTACTTTTTTCATAGCCGGTATATTTCAGAGCGTCGAAAAAACGCTCTCGCTCAATCCCATTTAAAATAATCAATTATACACGCGGATCGATTTTTCAGGCGGCAAATTATGTGGCGTATGGGTGGGAAGTTTTCAAAGGTTAACATAACTCGGGTTAAATTTTTTTTTTTTTTTTTTTTTTTTTTTTTTTTTGAACAATCTATCCTTTGGGGGACATTCAGTTCTTATTATGACGTTTCTGTCTCGTGTAGGTCCCCATTCGTTAATGAGGACCTAATGTTCATTCATTTGAATCTTTTGTCCAGGTCATGAACCAAATATCTTTTCAGCCTGCGCGTTCCGGAGTTTTGGCTAATCAGCTCTTCAACAAGGCGGTTGGGGTGTGTGTTTAACCTTCTTTTGTACTTCGGGTTAAATTGAAGCCGTTATTTACGCCAGGTTAGAGGAAGGCTGTTAGCAGAGTTTGCACAGGGGTTGTAGGTAAACAAGAGGGAAGCGATCGCCGCATTTCTTCTGACCCTCTTTCCCGTTATTCGGCCTATATCCAGGATTAAATAGGATTCATAACCCGAGGGTGGAATGTCGCCGGGAATAACTTGTCTGGGGAGGATACGTCAGTGCTAAAGCTGACGCGAAATTAAATTAGAAGCGTTTATTTGAGATCTGGGGTGTTGGAACTGTCTCACCTGGATGATATTATCTCAGGGAGGGCAGGTGCCAATGTCAACTTTTGCTCCATATGAAGTTGAAGATTTAACGCAGTTGACACCCTTCTGCAGCTTTGATCATATTGTTGATTCCAGACTTGGATAAACTTGGAGATAAGCAACATTTTTATTATTTAAAAGGTGATTTTTTAAATTCAAAAGTCATATTTAGGCAATGGACAAGTTATAGACAAATCAGGGCTTCTAACTTAAGTAAGTAAGTAAATCAATACTTTAGATAATATTGTTATCAACCCAAATTTCTGCTCATTCAAAAAGGAAAGTTTTAATAATATTGTTACAGTGAGAACATACAAAATAAAGTGCAGTAAATTGTTTCATATTGTCGAGCAATTCAAACGGTGTCAGAACTGAAAATCTGTGTAAGTCCAACTTAGGGAACAATATCAATGCAGAGAGTACCAATAACTATCTATTTTTTGGGTGCTCTTTAGCGAGAAAAAAGAGACAGCAACATAACCTATAATAACTAAAAACTCACGTGACATTCACCAAAAATCGATCGTAGCCAAATATAGTACTAGCAGCGACACCTGTTATTACAGATAAAACTTTTTTAAAACCACACCAAACTACTTTGTGCCAGCACTGGGGATTGCATGCAAAAGGCCCAAAGGTGTCAGAAACTACTGCAAGAATTGAGAGCAGACATAAAAAAGACTCGGAAGAAGCACTATAAAATCTTCGTTCTTAAGCTGGGGTCCGCGGAAAAAACATTTATCCATACTTAAACAACATATTTTCGCGGAATTATTTACAGAAAACATTTTAAGAAGATCTATTTTGACCAATATTTGACCAAGAAACGATTGTTTGTTTGAAAAATTAAGTCTCAAGAACGACGTAAAATGTTGGGGTGGAGTAACAGGTTAGGATGGGGTCCGCCAAAAAAAAAAATGTTCAAGAGGGAGTCCGTGAAAAAAAAATGCTCAAGAGGGGTCTAAGCATTAAATAAGAGTTAAGGAACCGCTCAATTAGAGAATAAAATTTTACAAATAATAGAAAATTAGCTAAATGTTGATTGTAATAGGGGACAGATTTCGAAATGTAGAAAGTAGACTTATTGTTGTGTTACGTGGACGATTTACCATCCCCACGTAATAGCGCTGTTAATCTGAGCAGATTTAATTTGCCAGATTAACAGCGACATCTTCCGTCTCTCTTCATGTGCAATGTGATATTTTAACAGCGCCATCTTTTGTGGCCCTAGGGAGACATTGCACCTTTATACCGACCGATCGCTTGTGCGTGTACCGTTGCCTGTTGTGAGTGACGCGCATGAGGCGGGAGTCGGGAAGAGTCGTCGGTTAACCTTGACTGCGGGAGGTCGTCCTTCCTGCAGCCAGATATATACATATCTCTCTCGTGTGGAATAAATCATTATTTAGAGAAGAGAGTCTTTCTATTCGACGCCCGTCTATTATCATCCATTCGTCCAGTAACATCACGGCCTGATAGAAGAACGGACCTGTGCGCTAGGGCGGCCATCCCGATGAGCACGTGGGGGCGGGGAGCCGCCCGGGGACTTTGCCCCCAAGAGTGCTCCCGCCTCATCGTTACAGTTGTAATGTTTACTACCTTTAGCAAAATATGCATGAAATCCAAAACTATATATCTTAAAGAAGACTTTGGAGAAATTTTAAAGAGGCCATTACCGCAATAAAAGCGGCTTTTACAACTTTAATAAGATATGTCTACTAACACTTTGCATTCGAGAGGTGACTCTCACTCACCATATGATTTGATACCGCAATTCGAGAGGCGATTCTCGCACACTACTCGGCTTGAAACGGAAACTCAATGCGTGGCAATAACTATTTACGTTTAGTTCCTTTGAAGCGGGTCCCTATGCTCTTCTGTATAATCTTATGAAGTGTAATATGACACCCCTTCAAATAGCTATACGATTTTCTTATCTGAAATTAGTCCATAATCACGAACCGGACTGCGTGTTCGATGTAGTAATTATTATGTATTTTGTTAAGCTTCCAGATTTTAATTTTTTTACCATATGAATTTGTTTAGTGACTCCAGCTGGGTAGAATCTAGGATTCCCGAACTTCCAAACTGTAATCGAACCGATATTAATATTTGGAACTAAACTGGAACCAAAACCGTCACATGCATTACGATAGATATTTTCTATTATGATTTCTAATATAAACTATATTAATGTCTTCTGTCCGGCACCTAAAAAGTTAGGTGACCCCTACACTATATCAACACGCAGTAATTTACATGATACTATTTGTTGGATTAAATAGAATAATTTTTCAGTTTTTTTAATTGCTTGTTCTAGATAAACTCATTCTTGAACTGCAGAGTGTAATAATGCCAAGAAAAAGTATTTAACTTGCTGAATTATAATTGTATGACTCACCATAGAGCCGCTGTCAAAACCTCCTCAATTTACCTCGGCTAATTGCCTCCGAGTCCAAGTTTCATCACAGCCAAGATCACATCAAACTTTCTAGCATGATCAAATTTTGCACTTAACTCGGACACGCCTTCTGCTTAAAGGTGAATACGTGTCGAAATGCTAAGTAGTAAATATGCTTCTTCTTCTCCGGGAAAAAAAAGTTTTAATTTCCGGACGAGTTAGGAGCACTTAGCGTGCGTAGTAAGTTTCCTCAACACCGTATGCCGCTCACGAATTCAGAATATTCTAATACATCGTGAAAGTTGATGGAATTAATCATGTCCCGGCTATAAATTGAACGAAACCTCAAAGACTTTGTCTCATCCGGGCTCTATTCAAGTATCACAAATTGTGACGTGGAGGCAGCCGTAATCTCGCCCCGGGAGAATCAATTAGTGTTATCTTAAATCGCTTATCGACGACAATGTTTCAATGAATATGCAAAATGATATGTTTTGCTCCGATTTCAGCTCTCACATAATTACAAGCATTGTTTGAAGACTCCTCAACGAGAATTTCTCATGTTACAATTATGCGAAACAATCTCTCAAAAATAAGCTGCCGTTTAATCTATTCACAGTCGGTTAACATATCGACAAGTTCAATTATATCAGAATTTGTTTGAATATACAAATAATATTAATTTACGTTAGACCCTTAGATAAAATAGATTTTCGAAACATTAACTAAAAAATTGCAGATCAAAAACTTATGTGGTTTAGATCGATATAATTTCATTTGATCCAGATTTTCAGTCTTGTGAAAATATAATGACTACAGGATGTTTTGCACATGGATCGACAATTTTTTTTGGGGAGTTGGGGGGTTCTTTTTCTATATTTCACATATAAGCTCTATTCCGCGGCTCGCACTGTCTCTAGATCTGACACCACTGAATTTCTTTGCCTGGGGATGTACTCTATTGCATGGTTCGAACGGTCTTCAGACCTGACACCACTGGATTTCTTTGTCTAGGGACGTGCAAAAGAATTCATTTACATGACATGTTTGTCGTCCATGTGCAAAATACTCTGTATAAATAACAGTCAAGATTAAGAAGCAAAAATTTTCTTAGCTTGATTACCAAAAAAAAACCTATGCTTTGTGAAAATGTGACACATAGGTCAGGGTGAAGATTTTGACACATAGGTCACGTTAAAGTTCAGTTTAGTTAATCCTGAGCGAGTCTTCTAAGAGCCAGTTAAGTCTTGGGATCCGACCTATCGTCTTGTCCGCAGGAAGACCTGATCTACGTCTCCGATCTCATAATTATCTTGATATAATGATAAAGATCTGAAGCCAATAGTCGTATTTTCATCACCCCCGTCTTCGTCCTATGCAAATCTCTTCTACAAACCGATAGTAAACGAACCCAAGAAGGTCAGCGCGCGTCGTTTGTCGTCGTCTTCCATTTAAAACGCTCCGCATTCACAATCCGCCGTTTCTGACACCAGTGTAACGTTGAGGCGGGAGCGTTCTCTGGGGGCAAAGTCCCCCAGAGATCGAATAGAAATACTCTCTTTTGTAAATAACTATTTATTTCACACGACAAAGAGAGATCTGGCTGCAGGAAGGACGACCTCCCGCAACCAAGGCTAACCGACGACTCTTCCCGACTCCCGCCTCATGCGCGTCACTCCCTAACCGGCAACGGTGCACGCGCAAGAAGCGATCGGTCAGTATGCAGGTGCAATATCTCCGCAGGGCCACAAGAGATGGCGCTGTTAAAATAACACATTGCACCTGAAGAGAGATAGAAGATGTCGCTGTCGACATCGATTAATTACTTTATATTGAAATTATTTTATAAATAACCACAATATTTTCCACAAGATGGGGATATGTCATTTAAAGTATAATTAAATCCATTTCATTAGCATAAAATCGATCGTCATTAGATATTCCAAATTGATATTCAATGATCGAATTTAATCACATTTTCATATTCAGTGATGAATATTGTTTTATTCAAATTGGAAAAAAATCTACGTTTATTAAATATGCAATCAAAATGACCTAAAAGAAATGAGGATGAAATATTTATTTTTTACATAATTGAATATAAAGATAAAAGCTGTATCAAATTCTTGTCTTCTTTTTGTGAACAAAATTTGACCCACTTTTCAAAAAGTTTCGCTATCTCTGGGATAAAGTAAGTACCCAGATAATAAGAGGTTAGTTGAGAGAATCCAACCAAAACATATTAATATTTTAGGTTACATCGGGATTGAATAAAGTACTTCTATGCATAATAAATTATCACTGACATGATCGTAATAGAATCACCCTTGTAAACCGATTATGAGTCTATTTTCTTATCGAATATTTTCAAAACGATACTTAAATGCGCCATCTTAGACATTAATTTCCAAAAACAATGTGCGCCGAGTACTTAATATATCTTCACTGTAATTAAGGCGACTTATATGAAAAAGCCAAACATATAAAATAATTAAACATTAAGCAAACAATGTTAACAACGCGGTCGCCTCTTGTAAGGAATTTATGGGATATAACTCGAGCTCTTAATGAAAATGTGGAAACGGTCTCCATTCATACGCAAGAAGATAACAATCCTTCAAGTGTTCAAAGTTAAGCTTCTTTGCTGAGACTTTGATTAATTTGACCTATATGAATGTCTTATAAATTTAGCAACGAAATAGGGGCAAGAAATCCTAATTAATCAATATTCATTACGCCGGCATAGGAGAGAAGCCTCAAAGCCGAGCTCGTGTGGTGAGATCTTCGCAGCATCGAGATTTACAGATACACCCAAATATACACGGGGGAAATCTTAAATTTATTACGTGGCTAGCACAAATATGATCACGGGCGTTTCGATAAATCGCCTTCTCTATTTTATCCTCGCTGAGTGTAAATCTTTCCGGACGAGTTTATCTACGCTGGAATTCGATTTTTCGAAAATGCAGGATGAACTCACGTCCCTAAGCGAGAAAACGATACAATAAATCAGGGGGCTGCATAGGGTGGTGGCGTGAAATAGATAATGCCGGCTTCCGGTGGTGAGTAATAATAGCGCCAAAGCTTCACGTTGCATATTGCGCTTCAGGTGTGTTCGAATGAATTTCAATGGCATCCCTGCAGGTAGCCCGGACAACCCCCCCGAGGGCGGAAAATGCATCTAAACCCAGATGACATTTCTACATTTAGCTCCATGGGTGTGAAAATTGGACCATAATATGATTAGCATGTATTGTTACAATCAATTCGTATGAAAGATCTAATATTTGCTACATTTATACGTTTAACACGTATATCATAGATCAACCATTATAGCAGTAGTGTGCCTATTTTATTATATACTACCGAATATCCGGCATAAATTACAATGCTTAATAATTATTTGAAAAGAAGCGCAGTACGTGGTTTATTGCTTCAGGTCACGTGTAGCGCGAGCCAAAGAGCTGGGATCCAGACCAACATGCGTCAACATGGTGCGCCTATACAATATTTCTAGTATATCTATGTTATTTCCGCAAGTGTAAACTGTAAGTTGACAAAGTTTTATTGCAATCGGATGAACGGTATGAAAGCGCATTAAATACGAACAAACAAACATTAATTTTTATATATTATACTATGCCTATGTTATTTGCGCAATTCTTAGCTATAAATAAACGAAGTTTTATTGCAATCTGATTAACGGTATTGCAGCACATTACATACAAACAAAGACAGATTATTTTTTTAAAAATATTAGATTATACAAAATTTATTTTATAATAAAAAAAAAACTAAATTAAAAAAGTAGAGATAGCCAAAAACCATTTGTTCAAAATAAAAAACAACTCTGATTAAAAAATACATATTACACAGTTACATATGAAGATTCGGAATTTCACTTAACCTTTTCGTTAGTGAGCAAATTTAAAATCGATGAAGTCGTTGATGTCATAATCGCTTTACACCGATTACTTTCTGTCCGACTCCTAATCAGCGTAAGATAATCTTCAATTCGAGGCAGAGCCATTTGTCACGAACACTCGTCATTTCTTTACATAAACAATGCACAAAAAATCGATCCAAGTGCTCCTCCTTTAGAAGGAAATGATAATTGGACAAAGACTCATTCAACACGCAGCGAAGAACAGCAAGCAGTTAAATAAACAAACACTCTCGATAACACACAATATTCGGTCGTTTCTTTGCGTAAACAAATAACACACTTGAAATCGAAATCATTATAAGCGGATAAATTTGGGCTTAACGATCTATACAATCATGCGATGCATATGAAGAAGCTATCCGTCTCAGTCTCCCGAACTGCGCTAAGTTCTCTTTCCGTCTCTGTCCGTCTCGGAGCTTCAATGCACAAGAGTGCTCTTTCTGAATAGTGAAGGTCAAAACGGATATTTCCGTAAGTACTCGCGAAAAGGTTAATTGAATATTTTACAAATTAGACCATTTTAAATTGCCAAAGTCTTATGTTTTTTTATGACTTTCAACAATAAAAGATGTGGGCAATGATTGAAAGCCGAACGTACCAATTCAAGGATTTGAAGAGTTTATTAGTTGTAAAAGTGTAGACTTTTATAAAAAAATATTAAGTAATTAAATTTATCATTGACAAAAGGATATTGAGGCTAATGGAGATTATTTTGATTGAATAAATTATGTTTTTTAAAAGTTATGGCGTTTTTATCATCATCTATGAATTCCGAACGTTCATGTGATACCATCAAATTAAATACCAAAAGATATCGTCTCGTCGAATTGCTAACTTTCAAAGAGCATCTGTATGAAAAATGTGCAGATGCTAATAGTTTAGCTTAAAATTTCAATATTCGTCGTAAAAAATATATGCTATAAAGCAAATGTATTTCATCGATTGCTGAATATGATATTTTCTATCATAAAATTTCGCCTGGAATACTAAAATAATATATATTGAAATAAGGATGGGTGTTCTTTGGTGGATTTGTAGGAACGTGTCAGATTTAAGCTCGTCTTCCAGGGCAGGCTTGTATCGAATGTCGGTGTAGATTTTCAATGTTTAAGCACTTCATACAAGCGTAAGAAGTTTCTTATCATTCTTAAAAAGTTTCTACCCGTAGATGTCTAGCATAACTCTTATCTGGAAGCAATAATTCAGCGCGAATGGCTTTGTTGTAAAGAGTTTACGCTTGTTTGCGAGATTTCAAAACGATCGAACGCTTAAGTGGAGTGGTTTGGAAACTACTGGACACTACGAAACAATATATCAATAGCTGGAAAGCTCTTAAGAAGGATTGCGCCAACTTCGCTGCCGGCTCGTGAGAGTTCTGCTCATTTTTACGGTTCTTTGTTAACTTTAAATCTTCGACTGTTATTAAGTTCTCGAAGTTTGGCAATAGCAAGCACGACGGCACGGGGAGGAATTTCCTGTTTATTGAGCGAAGTCTAAATATAAACAACCCCCGAGACAGCCTAAAACTACAGTTTGTGTGAATATTTATTAGCTTGGGCAACTTTAATGATTTACCTGCCATGAGTCCTGCTGCCTCTCCGAATTGTTTAAGGGCGTAGATGTAGAGAAGACCGAATGCTAGCTGAAGGCCGCTGCTGAGAAGATTTACCAAGAACGCTGCACCGCAGATGATCCAGCTGCAAAACAAAAAATATAAATATAGATGATTGAAAGCAATCACTAGACCGGTAGCTTGCCTATTTTATTATTTATTACACAAACACAACTTGATTTTGTAAAATCAATTTTTTCTAGGAGCTAAAACTTCTTTGGAGATAAAAAACGATAATTATGTATTTAATCTAATTTTGTATCGTTTTAAATTCCAAATTTGTACTTAACTATTCGTCTAAAATTTCAGATCATACTCATAAGATTAACGGATAATATTCAGATAGTTTCGAAACCTACATATATTTTTATTCTATTATTAATTGCGACAGTCTGTTCAAATATAGAGTAGAAAAATCTCGTTGCTATATAATAATCTCTGTAAAAATCTCAAGAGAATGAAGACGAGCTTTCAACGAAAGCTTTTGCCGTTGTGGTTGGTGACAGCGTCTGGTCCAGTGGAGATCAGTGGTCGTCGCAAGATCCAACGCTGAGCCAAGAGCTTACATCCCCAGGTCGTACATATTTCAAAGCTTTTAGTACGAAAGCTCTAATACAATAAAGGCACTTGCTAAAATCACAATAAAAACATTTTTAATAAACGCTCGTTGTGGTCGCTGATGAGGGTTCTATATAGCCTCTTTGTGTCCTAGGGGATTTGCAAAAATATAATATAAATGGTGTAAATCGAATTCTTATTTCTCGGGAACGGACTTAATTTTTCAAAGGCATTTTCATGCCAATTTTCCGTTACGAGGCACAAAAAACAATGACATTTCTTATCTCATCAGTCGAATTTTTCGAATAAAATTCCCCTGCGCGAAAGAAAAAATTCCTCCCTTTGATGGGAAATTTCAGTGTTTGATCTTTGTTCGAAGTAATTAAGTTTACGTCGCAACTCTTGAATATAAAGATTCAATGGAATCGAAGTTCCAATTTTTGTGTTACACGGATGGAGGGATATTTACTCTCATAAAGCGCAGAAATACCCTTAAGAATACAATTTTGTGATTGAATAAAATCCAACAATGGATGTCGAGTTTTAAAGGCACAACTCGAGAAATTATATTTGTAAAAATAAGCAAGCCTCAAGCTCAAATATTTTCGAACTTAAAATAGCCGGCTCTTATTTAGTTCGGGTGTTCTTGTCTTTGCTATCATTTTTTAATATTAATATATTGTTAATCATCCCTTCCATATATTTGGCTCATATTGTAGATAATCAACAGTTAGTATAATTTCCTTGGAGATACATATTTTTTTAATTTTAAGGATCAAACATTTTAAATTTTGGATGGGTTGTTTTAATGCGTTTGATATTGAAACTGAAAAATAATGTGTTAATTAAAATTAAGTTTGCTATCTTTCTATAGCAAATATTTATACTAAAATAATACTGGTGCTAACGAGCTTCTTCTCTAAAATTAATTTGGTTAAACAATATGAGCCTTTCACATCATCTCCCCAATATAAACTTATACGTATATTCAAATCTTAAATTAACAAGAACTTCAACAAGAAGCAATAATGCAGCATCAACTGAATAAATCAAAATTTAAAAGACGTAATTTATGCACAGTTTTGATTTTACATCTGTGCCATGCAAACTTTTCAGCCGACAACGGTCATTTTCAGAACTTTGCATAAACAGATTGAATGCGAGTTAAATTTCGCATTCTCCAAAAGCGCTCTATAATTTTCTTAACAACTTAAATAGGGTCCATTGTATACTGATCCTTTGAACCCCAAATCCTTAACGGGCTAATTCATATTCCCGACGCAAAAGACAAATCAACAAAGACAGAGTGCGTATTGAAACATCGCTCCAAATTTACATTTGATAACTCGGCCCGACCGCTCGAACTTCGCAATGGCCAGCAGATTTCAATTAAAAATCGCTCTTCCAATTTGATCGCAGGGCTGCAAAATTTAACATCATTCGGACCCACAATTCCGTCTGTTTTGCTTTACACAGGGTAGAGCCGTTTTCGTGGAATTCGCCGAAGCAAACCGCAGCCGCTGGAAAATTTAACGGGATTTCGCAACGGGCGAAAGATAAGACTCTGGCGTAATTTTGCGAAATTATTTCGGCTACTTGTACATTGCGGTTCATGCTTTATGAAGATTCGTTTAAAGTATTAAATTATCGTTTTTTGGGGAGTTTCCGCCTCGGACGTGGATCCGAATGGGATATAAATGTAATATGGGATAGCGCGGAAAGAACGCTCACTTACGACAAAAGCTCACCTCATCCGAATTTAATGCGGCTTATATGACTAAATTCTATAAATCAGAAAGCTAGCGAGCAGAATTGAATGTAATCAGATTTGTAAGAATGAAAAATTCTTCAGATTCGAGAGGAAAGTCGACGATTTAGCGGCGAAGTAAACTCTCTTCGGTTATGGCAAACGTATTATAAGTACACCTAGTATTTCTTCTCGAGAAATAGAAAGAATTCTCATTTTCTGATTTCTCAAGAAATTTTGGAAATCAATTTTTATTGTATAAAATAAAATATGGATGAATATTTTTGATACAAATATAAATCCATTTTAAGGGTCCTAGATATGATACAAATTTTAAAAAAATGTCCACAAATTTCTTACTTTCAATAGTTTAAGAAATTACATCGATATTTTTTTGATAAAATTACTAATAAGGCGAAAGAATTTTATTTAATTAAGAAAAGAAAAAAATACAATTCAAAACTAGAAATACACACTCCAATACACCTCACACTCGTTCCCGGTATCGTCATCAGATATTTAAATGCTAGTTAAATATCTAAGTAAAAATCCTTTCTGCTGAGACACGGACTATGACTCGCAAAATTCCCGATTTCCCGACAAATTATTTATTTCCATCGCTGCAGATGAATACTTATATACTATAATACTTTGATGTGATTCGTAATTATATTACGGAGGAATACAAAAAATCTGAAACCCGTATCTATTATATTTCATATCGATATTCCCATTATTAGAGCCAAAGTGTAGTAAATACATCACCGGTAGGGTAAGGTTAATATAACAATTTGAAAAACATACATATGTACTCTACATATGTATACATAGATTAGACAGTTACTGCCCCTATGTGTCGCCTAAGCTCGCCAATTATTAGTTACACCACTGTTTTCAAACGTCCAGATTTCGGCGAGAATGTACGATTTGTGTTAGATAAAAATTTCAATCCCGAATTTTTCGGGACTACGTTTACTAATCCCGGGATTCATGAGCACCTAAAACTATCCGGGATCCCGGGATTGGATTCCCTAGTCCTGAACTTAATCGTTCCACCATAAAAATATACATGCTCTCTCAAAGTCTCATACGACGATAGCAATTTCAACAAATTCTGAAATGAAAATGAAAATAATTGAGAGACCAGAATCCCTAAGCACATCCATATATTACTTGGAAAAGTTGGCTGTAAAGCGAAAAGCCGTATGACGAATCAATTTTTTTTTGATAATAATTCATAAGATAATCATTCTGCAAGTTTAAGGGTAAGCAGAATCAATATTTTGAGAATTTTTTTTTTAGGCCAGTTTATATTGAGATATGCTCTAGGAAAATCTTTTTTTTCCTATAAAAAGGAAGCAAAAGTTGTGAATGTATTGTATTTAATTTGAAATTTGTACCGTTATAAATAATATTTATTGATCAGCAAATCGATGCAAAACCGAAAAGTAATCAATTTTTTTTGCTGGTAGAAAAAATTCATTTATTAAAGAGGTCTTAAATATTCATCAACAAAATAATTTCCATAATTTTCAATCACCTTTTACCAGCTTAAAGGTAATTTTTCAAATTAATTTTTGCAGGATGCGTTATCGTTGAAGAAGAATCCTTTTTTAATTGTTGACCAAAACAGATCATTTTTATATGAGCTCTTGTTTCATTAGTTCGAATTGTTTATAATAAATGATCGCTGTAATGGTTTGACCAGGTTTGACAAATTTATAATAAATAACTCCAGAAAAATACGATCACACACAAAGGAAGACCTACTTTATTGTTAGTGTTGGTCGAGGGGTCGGAATAAGTACTTGTCTGGAAGAAAGTCATTTTATTTTCATACAGAATTATTGTATAGTATCTACTGCTCGTTTTCAGTTACAATTAGTTACAAAAAAGGATCTTCTTCATACTGAGACAGAAAAGATGCACAGATTGTACGCCGCAGATCTGCGACAATTCATGGGGAACCCAAATTCCTTATAATTGCTTGATTTTTTGACGAGGATCCACCATCGATTTCAGGATATCATTGTCTAATTTTGCGATGATCTAATTTAGCAATGCTCTTGAGATCCCTATTTATTTTTTTAAATTATTTAAGCCACTGACAATACGTGTTTTGTTTCAGAATATTCTCGTAAGTATCTGTGATTTTTTTCAGTGCTTCGTTTACCTTCATACTCGATTGAACAAAAACATGGTTATCTTCGGGACAATATCTCGTACTCCTAAGTCTTTATTAACAATTAAAAAGCCTTTATCTTCGCGTATCAAAGGATATCACCAAAGAAATTCAATTTGAATTGCTTAAACATGGTCAGTCAATTACAGCAGCATACTTGACACAATTTTTAAAGATAAACCTAGATGTAATATTTTGTAAATGATGAACAAATTTTTCTTCGATGATAAATGATATTAAATTCATAGGTTGTTTTTTTTTTTTTTTTGTCTGTGGATTGAAATCTTACAAAGACTGATTGTGAGATTCATGGTATTTATACAACTTCATAGGATTTGGCCATCGTGCTGCTCACTAAAACCGCTCTTGGTCTCCTCTGTCCATGTATCTTTAAATTGCTCAAGGTGAAGTAGTCTAGCCGTTTGATGGCCCTATTCTATTGTTGAAGAGGCACTCTGCGCCTCTCTCTTTCACTGTCTTCTTTGGCGCTCATGATGTCTTCTACGTAGTCGCGCCAAAGGTCCCAGTTCTTCTTACTTTCCATCATGCTGTGGACCATGTTGTCGATATTTAGCTCGGCCACCCCGAGTGCTTGTTTCAGCAGTTCTCTCTGGGGTGCCCAAGCCTCACAGCCAATGATGGTGTGCTCTGCGTCGTCGACCTCCGCTTGGCAGTGTTGGCACGTAGCGGATGGTTCTTTGCCAATCCGCTTCAGGTACGCACCAAAGCATCCGTGCCCAGTGAGCGCCTGCGTCAAGCGGTAGGTTGTTTCACCGTGTTCCCGGGCCCTCCACCGACTTATGACCGGGATAAGTCGATGGGTCCATCTTCCCTTGCTGGACTGATCCCATCTCCGTTGCCAGGCTTCCCTCAGTTTCTGGTCATGTTCGTTGCGATTTTTAGGATCTTCGTAGTCCAAGGCCCTCTTCTTTGCCTGGAGGTCCAGCGGGGGTATTCCAGCAATCACCAGCACCGCGTCTTCAGACACTGTCCTGTACGCTGCGGTGACTCGGAGCGCTCCCTGTCGCTGGACTCTGGCGAGCTTCTTTCTGTTGATGTCACGTTTGAGCGACTCATGCCATATCGGGGCTCCGTACAGAAGGATCGAGTGTATTACCTCGTTTATGGTACGTCTTCTGCACGGCTTTGGCCCTCCAATGTTGGGCATGAGCCGTCCAAGCTCGCCTGCCACCTTCTGTGCCTTCTGTGCAGCTTCTTCTATGTGTTTGCTAAAGGTCAGCTTGTTATCCATGAGGATCCCGAGGTATCTCAACGTTTTGCTGTATTCCACCTCGTGTCCTCCAATAACAAGCTGCTCGACCCTCGGTCTTCTCCGTCTGCTGCATTTCACTGCCTCAGTTTTCTCGATCGCCAACTGCAGGTGATTTTCCCGTATCCACGCTCGAATTCTGGCGAGGGCTTCGTTACCCGTCGCCTCCACTTCCCATGGATGTCGAGCTGTCACCAGCAGTGCAACGTCGTCCGCGAAGGCAATGAGTTCTGCTCCTGCAGGTAGTGCCATGTTTAGGAGACTTGTACAATGCGTTCCAGAGAGTTGTCCCAGAACCGACCCCTGCGGGACGCCCATCTCCAGTCTTCTTGTCAGGTCCGTTTCGTTGTGATGGACATATCGGTCTTTGAAATAGTCGCTTACGAGGACTGCGGAATTTCAAATTTTTCCTCCAGGGCTCCCACGATTAACTCCCAGTTTGCGCTATTGAAGGCGTTTTTGATATCCAATATGACCATCACAACGTCCTTGCTTTGTTTAACCGAGCCTTTCCACGCTTCTCGGATGACATCAGTTACACGTTTTATTGCTCCAAGCGTGGATCGCCCCGGTCTAAAGCCATACTGCATGTCTGACAGTTTTTGTTCGATTCCTGGCTGGATTCTCTTCAACAGCATTGTTTCGAGGAGTTTTCCAAGACCGTCTAGCATGCACAGCGGTCTCAATGTGGTTTTCCCCGGTTTCGGAACTAATACCAGTCTGGCCGTTTTCCATCTTCTTGCGAACTTTCGTTCCTCTAGGCAGGCATTTATTGTGTCTAATATTAGTTCCGGGTACTCCCCAACCATCAATTTGATGATCTCGCCAGGCATACCGTCCGGTCCTGGCGCCTTCCCGGGTTTTATCCTCGAACCTGCATACTGCAGTTCATCTATGCTGAACGGCGCGGGCGGTTCTATGCTGTCTCTGCTCCTTTCTCTGTATCTCTCGGCAGTCCGAACAGTGTGAGATTTGTCTGGAAAGAGTTGGCTTATTTGGTCCTCCGTTTGCCGTTGGTTCCAAATTTCGCTTCCTTCCCGTAGTTTCCCCCGCACAATTTTGTACGGTAGTCCCCATGGGTTAGAGTCGAGTGTACGGCATAACTCCTCCCAGCAGCGCGCCTTGGATTCCTGGATCATTTAGGATATCTAATAAAGTCTCCATATCATCATTTACGACATTCTAATATCGTTTATGTGGAAGGCATTATCAACTGTGGTAAAAGTAAAATTAATTGAGGCAAAACAATGTGATGTAGGTTGCTGCATTTAACGCCTTGAATTTTAATTAATACCATTTACGTCACAGGTATGCACCTCCTGTTTGTGCTCGAAGCTTAAACAATTAGTTTCTAAGGAAATAATTATATGCTACATAAATTATATAGTATGCATACATCTATCCAAATGTGATAATGGCACCTAATGTTCCCAATTCCATGGATTTCATACTATTTAATTTTAGGATTTGGATATCCGAAAAATTTAATGATAGTTTTCGCAACGTCCCAAATCAATTACAAAATCATATTTTCATTTTTTTAAACACGTTTCCATATAACATTGTGATAAATAAATTTTCATAAAATAATCCCATGGAATTCATGAATAGAAAATATAAATAGGCAGCATTCCTTTTGTGAATTTCCAAGAGGAAGGCATCCGAAACGTAATGATCCTCGTAAGTATCCAATCGAGCATTTAATAACAATGGTCCAGAAGAGACGTATATTTACGTGAAAGTCTCACCTATAAATCACTCCCACTGAAATATACGTCCCCCTCATCCTCGATCTCCCAGACATTGTCTGAAGATTTGCCATGGGCAATAAATTAGTTCATCCTCTGCATATATACAGCCGGCAGCTATTTTCAACGTCGGATCGATAATTAGCTCGAGGAACACTACAACACAGTTGATTGAATTTATTTCCTTTTTTTTTTTAAAAAAAAACGTTAATTGCCTTTCTGTTTGGACTTTGAACTCTTTTAGTTGGAGGCTGTGTGAATTAAGAAGGTCGGGACCCGAATCCTATAAAAATGATTTAAAGCATGAAAGCTTTACGGCCCTTTCGGGAACTACGGCTCGCACTTTGGGAAATAAAAATACTGAGCACTTTTATCTTTTTGTGTATTGCCTTCGTCGAAATGTATTATTTAATTCTGGATGCGCAATTTGTTCAAATCATGTATCCAATTCATCCCGTCTTTTGAAATATTGATTCGAGTATAATTCGCATGGAATATTAATAGATTCCAAATTAGATATCTCTATAAAGGTATTAGCAACTAAGACAAAATAATAGTACGGGATGCAGTGATCGATATTTTGTACCCATTTCTATTAGGTTGTCCCATAAGTTTCTTTCGCAATTGAACACAGATCTAATCATAGCCATGGTTGAAGAAAAACCACGATATACTGTTCGCGAAATAGCTAACAAGTTAGAAATTCCACGGACATCCGTCCATAATCATCTGACAAAATTGGGCTACATCAATCGTTCAGATGTGTGGCTTCCTCATGAACTGACTGACTCAAATAAACTTCAGCGTATTTCAACATGTGATCTTTTTCTCCAACGACATAATAGCCAACCTTTTTTGAATAGACTTGTCACTGGATATGAAAGTTGGATACTCTATGAGAATATCCAACGTAAACGGTCTTGGACCAAGGGTACAGAAGCTTTAACTGTAGCTAAACCTGGCCTACATCCAAAAAAAGTTTTGCTATGCATTTGGTGGGACTGGAAGGGGGTAGTTTTCATTGTGTTTGTCATTTTTTGTTGTTATCTTTGTGACCCAACTTTCAATCCGGATTCAAACAACTTCCTCATCTATATTATAGTAGATACTTCGATATCATAGCCTTTCAGCTGATGGCTCATTGAATTTTCAGGTTTATTGTTGCCATATTACTACTAGTTTCTCATTGTTCAAGGGAATATTTTTCTACTATGCCAACATACATGTTATTATTTTCTTTCCTTTATATTTAATTTTTTTAAATCTATCCAGAGTTCACTGAAATAATTAATCAATGTAATGAATGTCATTTTTCATCAATGGGCATTAGAATGCTTGAAAACCATACGTTAGTGCAATAATTTAAGCGGGCATACAAACAAATCAAATACTTTGATTTTGTATCAAACCGAATTTATGGGATGGGATATGAATGAAAAGTCTACGTCGTAATATTACTTTATTTACTTTTACATGAAAATATTTCATATGACGTTTGGGGTTCGACGTAAATTCTCGTTTTATCGGCTATTATTATCGTTCTCTCGTTTGCGATCTGATCATTGAAATTCGTTTATACATTTCCTCAGCAATAAAAAATATCGATTCGCAGCTCCCAATGTAAAATATGTACGCAATATGGGAAATAGAGCTATTTGTATTTGGCTGAAGAAGTTATAATCCCAAATCCAAAACGTGAGCCAAATACGAACGTAAAGCATAAGTATTATCGATTTTTACCACATAAGGCATGGGGGGATCTTTGGTGTATGAAAATGTTGAAAACATATTAAAAAAATGTTCAGATCGATGATCGTTTAAAATTAAATTGAGAATTTCAAGACATACTGCTTTATGATATTTTAATGTTAATTTTGCAATATGAAATTTTCGTGTTATTATTTAAGATTATTGTGCAATATCCGAATTTCTCTTAAATTCCAAATATTTTACACCCACATAAAAAAATGCATGGACTATTCTTTGCAATTTTAATTGGTCCAGTAACGGTTTTTTTTTGGTTTTCGATTTAGCTCCGGGTGATTCATTTTTAAACTTTTTAAATGTTCAGAAATCAAATCGAAATCTGGGAGTCCGAGTCTGGGTACATAGCAAATATATAGGAAAAGATAACCTTAACAAAATACAAAATAATGAAAGAAGCTTGCTAGTTGGAATTTGGATTGATAACAATATTAGCTGAAGTAATGATTTAATAGAAAAATTAACAGGATGAGCACGAAGTAAAGGTTATATTATAAGATGAATACGATCAAACAAATTATGCATAAAAATGATGAATATTACAAAATATAACAACATAAAAATCAATCAAACCCACTTTTGTGAATTGAGATTCAGTATGTATATCATAAGACGTACACTGAACCAATAAAACCGATATTTTTGAATGGGTTCAGTTCCGATTTTCCTTCCACTTACGATCAAGGTGCTTTTATACTTTTATACTGTTGATCATAAATATCTTCTTGGTCGTTTTATGAGGATATCATCATTCACTTTATGGAGACTTTCGTTATAAATTACACTCACTTCGAGTATCATGAATCGTGTCTTGTTGTAAATTGACTGTCGAAGGATAAGTCTAATAATTTTGATTATTTTATGGTTTTCCTTACATATTACAGTATTTTTACGCCATGATAAACCTTTTTAATTTCACGTCAAACCTTTTTCAATTCAAGTCAAAAAAAATCAATTCAAGTTAAACCTTTTCAATGCAAGTTAATTTTTTTAATTTGGCATAAATTAATTTACATATTTTAGGAGCACTAAGCATTACTTCATTGCTTGAATGTTTTTTTTATGTAAGCTAGAATTTTTTTAACGGTCAGTAGAAATTTAAAAGGATTAGAGAATCCAATGCCGAGTCAAAATTTCGATCTCGGGATTTCGGGATTGCATTAGACCATTCCGGGATCAGTCCCGGGTTCCTGGGGTCGGGATTTTCAATAGTTTAAGTAATTACATTGATAAATTTGATCAAAAATTTTTCGTCATTTAGTCTGGATCTGATTTTGGTAGCCAGGCAACTTGCTGCTGAAAATGCACCCTCAGCCTCCACACTCGTTGGAGGTATCATCATCAGATAGCTAAATGCTAATTCGAGTTGACTTTCTATTTTCGTATAACACCATCAATGTGACTGATAAAATTCCTTTTTGCTGAGACACGGACTAAAACTTGCAAAATTCCCGATTTCCCGACAAATAATTTATTTCCGTCGCTGCAGATGAATACTTATATACTATAATACTCTGATGTGATTCGTAATTATATTACGGAGGAATACAAAAAATCTGAATCCCGAATCTTTTATATTTCATATCGATATTCTTATTATTAGAGTCGAGGTGTAGTAAATACATCACCGGTAGGGGAAGGTTAATATAACAATTTGAAAAACATATATATGTATATAGATAGATTAGACAGTTACTGCCCCTAGGGGTCGCCTAAACTCGCCAATTATTAGTTACGCCACTGTTTCAGGCCACAAGCGTCCAGATTTTGATGGGTATGCCTCGATTCAGTAGCCTTCATCATGTTGGTGAGGTGTAAAATTTGTGTTATATAAAAGTTTCAATCCCGAATTTTTCGGGATTACGTTTACTAATCCCGGGATCCATGAGCACCTAAAACTGTCCGGGATCCCGGGATTGGATTCCCTAAACCGGATGTATTGCATAAATATAGCACACTGGTAATCATTCTTTAAGATCTTAAGGAAACTATCCTCAAAGCATCCTAAGTTAGTTAGTCTTTTTAAAAATAATCGGTAAATTGAATTGAATGAGCACGATTTATGAACATTTGCTCTTTTTTATTGATTATATAAAAAATCAAGTATTTTACAAATTTGATGATTGAATATTTTCGATAATGTTAAGTCAAAAACTCAAAGAATTTGCTCAAATGAGACATCAGTTCCAACCTCTAAGCCATGATTAAAGATTTGAAATATTCTCTTCTGCATTTGGTGGAATGCTTGAGGCATTATTCACTTTGAGCTATTAAATCCAGATGAAATGATTTAAACTGAGGTTTTTATCAAAAAATGAACAGATCAGACCAAAAGCCCATAGAAGAACGTCTAACATTAATTATCCCAGGACTTTGAATTATCACTCATTAAAACTATAAATTATTAAGAAATTATGATTCTATTTAACAATTTAAAATACTGTATATTCGTTTATCGCCCTAAAATAATGGACTAATTTACGGTACCCCTAATATTTTAAAATGGAACGGCGATAAAAAATATTTTTACGATCCTTACAATAATAAATTTCATTGATGACAAAAGAAGGCAATGGAGGGCCTCCGGATGGAGGCTTCGATAAAAATAATTGCGCTTTTAATAGCACCGTTTATTTTATAAATTGTGATTTGTTTGTCTGATATTGAAGAGTTATCAACACAATTCATCATCATGCTCGATTAAAATTGAAAAACGTTGATTTAATTCATACCTGAGGGTGCAAATAATTCACAGCCCCCTATTCTGAATATCGAATAAAACAAAGATTTGGTGACGAACGTCTTAAAGAATGACGACATTGATACATAAGCGACAAATTAACGCTGGATTGATGGACTTGATGCTGAATAATACACTCTGAAGATTGCCCATATAAATTACTAATGGGGGGTGGATCCTTAAGCTACTGGATAAACAATGTTGTTAAATGTAACACGACTTAAAAAAAAATATATATATAATGCCAAATTCTGTTATATATTCAAATTCAACCCCATTGAAAATCACGTCCAATATGAAATTTATAAATCCTTTTTGTATAAATGTGCTTACATTTGAACATAACCAGCTTATTTTTTATAATACAAAAAACCCCGCTGAAAATTTAGGTAAGCTTATAAATTGATTCGCTTGCAGATTTTGCCGCAAAAAATATTTTCTGTGCCCCAATTTAACAGAAAGCTCCCAGAAAACGCATTTTTCGGACAGGGTTAATTTAAAAGCTAGAATTATGGCTTCTACCCTGTTGGAATTCCACCTGCACGTGCATAATGAAAATGCTCACGTGATTCAACCCCCATGGAGCTACCAGAGGTTCCACAACCCAAAAAAAGAACGCCCTATTTACATATATAATAAATAAATTTGGCTTTGAGAACGGCCGAAAAAAAAAACCTCCACTTTATTCGACGCTTAATGGAGAATTTCACTTCTTTTGTAACGTATTGCTTAATACCCATATTCCATGAAGTGAGTCCGGGTCGTAGATATATTGCGGTGGAATGAATCTTTTCGGCTGATTAAATATCAAAAATTCAATTTCCCACATTTTAAATGGGAATTAAATTCGTCCCGGACTTGATTGTGTGTTAATCCCAGCGCAAAAACCTTATGATTTTAATTAAATTGGAAATTAATGTGACATATGTATGTAAATCGAATGATGGTTATTACACAGCATTTTGGAATCTAATCAAACAATTCTTACATTTATAAAGGCGGTGTAAAAAGTAGTTGAAAAACTGTTAAAATATTCAGTGTTATCCAGGAAAATAAGAGGCTAGTTCTTTCTACAAAAGCATAGTAAAGTGTATTTTAAAATTTTTAAGTTTAACTTGAGTTGAAAAGGTTTAACTTGGACTGAAAAAGGTTTGATATGAAATTAAAAACATTTAACTTGACGTAAAAATACTGTACAAGACCAATACATTCTTCATTATTATATTTTTTCAATATTTTTCAGCTTCGTTTATCATAAAAATAGATAGAATTATAATAAAGGATGAATTTAAAAACAATAAGTTGAAAACTTGTAAAATAAGATTCAATACAAAACACATACTTTTGGATATATTTTATCAAATTTGATTTTTAATATTGATGATATTGAACCTTTCAAAAAAGCCCCTCAAAGTAAATGTCATGCATTTATATTTAAACACTTGGGTCTGTTTTTATGCGGATATTTTAATGCGCTTTTGAAGTTATGCGATTATCAAGAATAACGGAACCTATCCATCATTTTTCCATAGAGAATATATTTTTTTATGCGAATACGCATAAAAAAAATGCCACGGTCTGCGAAAAAATGACTCCATATCACGATCTGCGTAAAAAAAATAATAGTTAAAATAATAGTGTGGTAATTTAAAATCGTGATAAACTTAGATCCTATATTTGTATGTCCACCACTTATCATCTGTATAAATCAAATTACCTGTCAGGACCGTTGCAACGTGTATGAAACTTGTATTTAAATAGATAAAAACAATCGATAGCACACAATATTCGAGCATTTCTTAGCATAAACCGATTCATTATATCATTTACATTATTAGTCGATAAATTTGGATTAACGATCTATACAAACGTACGATGCACGCAAGATACTTTCTCCGTCTCTGTTTGTCTTCGAGCTCAACGTGTAAGAATTCTTTTTCTGAATCATTTGAATTCGGACACAACTCTGTGTCTTACCTCTTTAATGGGTCAATCAGCGATTTCATTTTAAAAAAGACGATTTCAACATAGAAGGATGATGAATGAATTTATGCTGACTAGACTGCAAAATAGACTTTAATAAACGCAATTCTAAGGTAAATATGTAGTGTTTTTATTTATAAACTTTTTTTATGCGATTTTTGATACATTCTGTCACAATGATTTGAAGTTATGCGTTTTAAAAAAATAATGGAAAACTCTGTTTTCTATGTAGTTCAAGTCTTTTTTTATGCGATTTTTTTATATGCGACTTCCCGTGGAACGTATCTATCGCATAAAAACAGACCCAAGTATAAATAGATTTAATTGCGTTAAAAACGGGTATTCGATATATATATATGCGAATAAATGCGTTATAGGGTATCAGTTTGAACCTATATGAAACTCCAATAAATTATATTGTACATAAGCTAATATTTTTACAAGAACTTGGAAAGACCTGTATAAAATATGTACGTAGCAAAGAAAATAACTGACCATATTCGTCTGCAAATATGGACACGATGTAAAATATACAGACTACATAGTTTAAATCAACCCGTTTCACAAAATAAAAGATGAAAACCGTACGTGAATTATGTTTCATATTAAAATAACAATCTGAAGCATTGAAAATATTATAGTAAATTCACATCTGTTAGGATCGCAGTGATAAAACAATGTCGCATATCGTACATCCAGGCAATATGTCGCCTCTTATTCAATAATCCATACAAATTTTCATGAGTCCAAATAGTCATTATGGCGAACAGATATACAAATATGAACAATTAATATTGGGGAACATAGCGAATTAGAGCGTTTGACACGCCGCTCTGGATTAATCGCCGGGATATAATGAACGGAGACAATTTATGGTGGAACTACTTCATTATACGTGCCAGTTTCCATTCCATGATGATTTAGACAGTGCAGGTGATCAACAATTTGGGCTGGGAGAATTCTGATCACTTTCGCCATAGTTGAATTATGGTTAACTGTTCTGCGAATCAGTGTACAAAACCGACTGTATGCTTTCACGTTATAACGTTTGAATGCATCCTGGACATCATTGGACGAAGCGAGTATTTATTCAGAGGGAAATTGCGTATAATTGGCTTATAGCTATGTGTTGTAAATATAAAGTACATTAAATATTTAAATATTATGAAATTATCAAAATTCGATCGATGAGACAAAACACAATACATTTAGATAATAGACATTCTAAGATAGCATTCAAAAGACGTACTTTATCTTAAAAATACATGGTGATTGTCTGGCATTCTATTATATATGGCTTGATAGAACCATCAAAACACAATCATACGATAAATCCGTAAAAAATGCGACTTAAGCAATATTTTCTGGATAAAAAACGTAAATTGAATTTTGTACATGGCAAGGCGTTTCACAAATGACCGTGTGAAAACTATTGAAAGTCTCGATTTTCATCTTTTCCGGAGCTCGGGTAACCATCCACAAAATCACCTCTGTGCCAACTCTTTACAACCGACTTGTTTGGAATTCTTAACATTGTAGAGTTTTATTCCGGTTCTGAAAAATCGGACATTTCATGAGAAAACACAATCAATTTAAATTAAGGGTGTTCATATGTGGATAGGGAATCCAATCCGGAGCCAAAAATCGATCCTGGGATTTCGGGATTGCATTAGCCCATCCCGAGTTCAGTCCCGGGATCGGAATTTTTAATAGTTTAAGTAATTATATTGATAAATTTGATCAAAAATTAACGCTAAAAAATTCAAATATTATTTGGAAATCATCAATGTGACTGATAAAATTCCTTTCTGCTGAGACACGGAATCTTAAAACTCGCAAAATTCCCGATTTCCCGACAAATTATTTATTTCCGTTACTGCAGATGAATACTTATATACTATAATACTATGATGTGATTCGTAATTATATTACGGAAGAATAAAAAAAAAATTGAACCCTGTATCTATTATATTTCATATCGATATTCTTATTATAAGAGTCGAGGTGTAGTAAATACATCACCGGTAGGGAAGGGTTAATATAACAATTTGAAAAACATATGTGTACTCTATATATATGTATACATAGATTAGACAGTTACTGCTCCTAGGCGTTGCCTAAGCTCGCCAATTACTAGTTACGCCACTGTTTACAAGCGTCCAGCTTCCGGCGGGAAGTTCTCGATTTAGTAGCCTTCATCGTGCTGGGGTGGTGTACGATTTCTGTTAGATACAAATTTCAATCCCGAATTTTTCGGGATTACGTTTACTAATCCCGGGATTAATGAGCACCTAAAACTGTCCGCGATTATAATAATAAGATCTTGTATAAAAATATTTTTTAAAGTTTGACAAAATATGGTAGTGGGAGTAGGAGATATTCTTCAACACGAATGTTCCGAACAGATGATTTTCAGCAAAATAATAAACATATTTTTACTTTCAAATGTAAAATGTGTTCCAAATGCTGCCCATCACAGTTGTGTTCGTCTATCGATTTCTTTTGAGGAATTCTGTCGTCCCAGTTGTATTACTTGTCTCAGGTAAGTGTATTCATTTACAACCTCAATTTGCGTTCCCCCAATGGATAGATATCGGCCCAAGGGTCTGAGAATTGTGACCATTTATCAAAGCTTTGGTTTTATTCATGCTATTTTCCAGAGCAATTTTACTTGACACTTAATTTAGATCGTAGAGCATGGCTATTAATACTATGTCATCTGCAAAACGGAGATGGGAGATGTACTCCCCGTTTATATTTATTCCGTACTTTTTCCAAGATAGCTGTTTAAACACATCTTTCAAAGCGTTTATGAAAAGCTTAGGAGATATAACATCGCTCTGCCTGATACCTTTAGTCAACTTCAAAGGCGAGGCTGAGTGGCTAATTATATTCTTCGGTTTTCCGGATGATTTGTCTTAGCATGTGGATATGGTCAATGGTGCTTATCTAAATCCAGATTGGGGGCTCATTGATAAATCGAGCCCATTTCCTGCGCTGCTATATGATCTGTTCCGGGTTGCCCCAGACTCGCCACACAAAGAGTGTCTCCAACTGATCCTTTAGCCCCATGAGAAACGCTACGCGCAGAGCGTCCAGGTGCCCACGCTTTTTGCTCCACGCCCTCCAAAGGAGGCGAGGTTTCCGCGGGAAAGATCAGCTTTAGACCATGTGTACCCGAAGGAGCGATGAAGGAGGAAGAACAAAGGTTAAGCTAAACTTTAAAGGAATACTACCGTGGGCTTACTGCCACCACGAATCCAACCTCAGTTTAAAAGGGGCTGCATCAGATGACGGACTGCAGGGGCAACCCCTTCCCCATAGTAGCCATGGAGACGAGTCGCTGTTCGAACAGCCTAAAACCGTTCTCCCCTGTTTGTCTAGGTTTTGAGGATAGTGGTGAGCCTTTGACATAGTCTCCACCAACTACTGTAATCGGTTGTTCCACACATCCCTTTATGGGTACGCAGCACAGGGTGACCTGCGCACCCAACTCATGTTAGCTGGGTTACCCCAGCAGCGTTTGATGAGCAAACCGACGAGGTTACTTTCGCACACCTCTACTCCACATCATTACCCCAGGGATTCAACCGTTGTCCACGGGCGTAGGATTGGCTCTCCCCCTGGGGTTTTATGGGTGGGCATCGTTGGAGCCTTTATCTTTTTTAAAGAATAATATTACTATGCTCTTACTCTAGGGCTCCAGGGTTTCCCCATGGTTTATGTATTTAAGCATTCTTATTTTAATTTCATAATATTAATTCTATGTCCTACTTCCTTCCATTCAATTCCCCGTATTATATATCTATATGGTTTTTGCGTTTTTGCGATTAATATAGACTGTTAAATTATGTATATTAATGAGATAATGCTAAGTTAATGTACTGCGAAGATGTGGATTGTAATTGGACGTGAAAATTGATTGATTTAGTTGGGACTTCGAATTTGACATTAGTATTTATTGCCATATTTTTCATCGGCACTGCCAAGTCATAACATTTGCCAAATTAACCTATATTTTTGCAAGTCAAAAATAGTATAATTTCATTCGGATTCGTGAAGGGCAATTTTTTGTTACAAGTCAAACATTCCTGTCACAGTTGGACGTCTTCTGATTAATGACATACAAGACCGACGACAAAAATGATAAAGACTCACATCGCAAAAACGCGTCGTTTTTCAACTCTTCTCCAGACAAAAATAAATTGCGAAAAACTCTTATCGGGTCCCGTAGGAAAAAGTTCATTTTCCACGACGATCATTTTTCCATTTTAAAAATTTTAATTGAAGGAAATTCAAATAAGTTTTGACATTTTTGATCTCTGCTCAGATAGAAAGTCTTTATGATGGGAACATGTCTGCTAGAATTTTTTAGCTATTAAAATTTTGTTTCTATAAAGCAATTCCTCGAGCTGAAAAGACTTAATCCAGGCGAAAATATTCGAAAAGCTCTTTTCAAACTTTTTTCAATATTCACCTCGTCAAAATGCGGATAAACGCCCAAAGAACTTTATGGAAAAAAGCTACCCACCATATTTTGTATAAATTATTTTTTAGAAAATACACCAACCTTAAAAATAATGTTATCATACATCACATAAGGTACCAATTAGGGTTTCCATTTTTTGACTAAACGAAAACATACCACATGTTGTCTTCGTGGCTTTGATACTTTACATAATAAGACATGAAATTTGTTTATAGTAATCAGTGGAGGATATTTAAATCCTTAAATTTATGATAAGCAATTTGCTATTTTTATTATACATTGTATAATATACTTGTAATAATTGTCAAAATAAATTTAATTTTGCATGATTTTTAACATGCCAAACATATTTTACGACCCAAAAATTATTTAAATTTGAGCACATTATTTAAAATTAATAAGCCTGAAGCGATTGTGTAGATTAGATACTAAATATCGGGGATGTAAGGTGCAATTCGTGAGATTAACAGCAGTTCCTTTTCCCTGGATGCGTAAAAAAGAGTCGACCGATGGTCTTGGCAGTGGGAAAACGCGTTCTTTATCCGATAAGCAACGAACTCACACGCAAAGGCGTAACCGCCGGGTGAAAAGTAATGTTTTATTTTTTAAAACTTTCCTAGGAAAACATTTTGATAAACATGTTAGAAATTATAATAGTAATTCATATAAATTGACTTTATAATATAACTTTTATTCTATAATTTAATTGTACAATATTATTCAAAGCTATATTTTATGTAGTTTAAATGTTGAAGCGCTTTAGTTCTCAGTTTTGTCTCTTGGGTGTTTTTGTATAGTTCTTAGAGTATTTTTAAAGTCTATGCTAAGTGTAATATATCTTGTGGCTCTTTGCTAAAGTATTTTATAAATTTTTTTAATGGCTTACCCCCAACCCCCTTCCGGGTAGAAGTGCTGTCTGATGGCCAAGGTATCTAAATCGCGGCGTCGTAGGGCCGGCACACTACGATGCAGCGCTCTTAGTTCCCGTTCACACAAACCTGCTCCTGCCCATCCTGATTCCTCCTCAACATCCGCCCCAGGAAGTCCGACTACGCTTGGGCGACCACAGCCGACTTCTGAAAAAATAAAAGCAACATTTTACAGACAATTTCAGAGAGCAACGATTACCGGGCGAATTTTAGCAGCGCATTTAGGCCGAGTCAACGATCTCCCAATTGACCCCGCGAATATGAAATATTTTTTGATGAAGAAATATGATCGTTTGATTGCCGAAATTAAGCCGGAAGAATTCGAGAGCGTCTTTAATCGGAATTAATATAAATTCTTATAACCTGTTTGGAGCCGAGGCGAACATTGTTTCATACTGTCCCGACGGGGAACAAAGAATAGGTATGCTCAAAATACAATTTCGTTCCATTTCCGGGAATTTTTCCCAAACGTTGCATCCCCACAAACAAAACGAAGGAAGACGTCTTTATATCAAACGAAGAGCGTGATAAGAAAACAAAATGGATACATTTCCTGCTGCAGTTTTGTGCAGTTGTAAAATATGTCAAAAGCATCATATAGTAAATTTTCAAGAATCATATGGTAGAAACAACATAAGAACTATAAAATATTTCACAGAGTACATTTAGTTCTGCTTCGAATAAGTACATTAAATGCTTCAATATATTTATTTACACAAAACAATGAACACAATCACTGTAGTTTCATTAAAAATATGTTTACCCAAAGCAATTGCTTTTTTCCAGTTCACCATTTCTTCGTTAAAAGCGCTTTGATATGATTCTAATTGATATTGTTCAATATAACTCAAGTCTATAGAAGTCCACACAAAAGACTCGACAAACTCAAACGACACTAATTTTCTTAAAATAGATTAAAACAATTATCTTCCATTGTTTCAGGAAAATTTCAACAGAAATTTGTTATTTTTGTGGTCCCATTTGTTCGTCCTACGCATAAATTCGATTTGTATACTATCAAAGAAGCATTCGCTCTAGATTCAAGCAATTTAAATTATAGTAAATGTGATTGGATAAAATTAATATTGGCTTAATTATAGCATAATATTACATAAAAAAATCAATGTTTGTTTGTACATATTTTATGCGCTCCCATACCGTTCATCGGAAAGCGATGAAACTTGGAGGAGTTATTGTGAATACCTTCGTAAATGTTATGAAATATTGTTTGTGTACGCAATTAGTTATGCGAGACGTTCAGCAGATGCGCCATGTTGGCGCATGTTAGTCTGGTGAAATGAAGCTTGGGCCACTGGAATTAAGAGAGAAACGATGCGCGTGCAATACGATGGTTAAGGCCCGCGCCACACGTGACCTGAGGCAATAAACCACGTACTGCGTTTCTTTTCAAATAATTACTAAGCGCGTGTGGCATTGCAAAGCATGTTGGATATTCGCCAGTATTTTGTATTGATATTTTTAATGTTTTCAAGATAATTGATGAATAATATACCGTGTGCATCCCAAAATAAGGAAACCAAAACTTTACCATCTAAAAAAATTTTTGCGATTTTGATCACTTTGGGTGGCTATTGCTGGTTGTTGTTTAAAATAATGCATTGTCTGTTAAGTCATAAGATTTTCGTGGTTTAAATGTACCCAAAATGAATTTTAAAAAATATTTTAGATTAGAATTATAAGCGGTTCTTTCATAATTTTCATGATTTTTATACTAATAATTGGGATGTTTTCAACAAATAATTTGATAGAAGTACTCATGGAATCATGATCAAATAGTTTAGGACAAATTGAGTTCCAGTATGAAGTGTTTTTATACGAAAATACCTAAAAAAGATATCATAAACATCCTATTTTTAAGAATTTATAATAAATGTTGATATTTAATCAACCGATGATGAGCTATCAAAGTCACATGTGTCTAAAAGATAGAGAACATAGATGAATTTGGATTAAATCTTCAATTGTATTCATCAGTTCTTATGAAAATCAATCAGAGCTTCAATTGAGATTAATCAAATATCACTAGGGAAGATTACGTTACTTAAATGTCGGTTTAATTATAAATATACATATATGAATAGTATTACTATTTGATCTTCTACTGGGCTTATTTTATATCAAGCATTTTTGTTAAGGTTGGCTGTGACTCTTGATGAGGTTTTATGACCGTAAAAGGTTAACACTATTAATTTCACAAAGATAAGGCATCCTTCAGAAAAACTTGGCTGTATAATGCTCTAGTATATAATGAACTTATTATCTGCCTTTGTCACCGAAAGTCTTTGATACCGCCATTCATTAATTAGTGAATTATTTTTTTTTGATTATGTCATATTTAATTTGTCATAATTTTGTATTGAATAGCGATATAATAGTTGATTAAAAATTGTGAATACACTTTTGATACCGTCCAATATCAACTAACTCCTTAACCCAGTGATTCTCAACCTTTTTGAAGTCACGGTGCACTTTTGACCATGAGAAAAAGTGGCGGTGCACCAGAATTAAGAAGTCGTATTAAATTACGAAATAGTATTAATAGCCGAATCGTCTGAAAAGCTTCAAGACATGCTCCAAGACCTAAACGAAGTGTCAAGTAAAATTTGTCTGAAAATGAACATGGATGAAATCGAAGCCATGATAAATAGTCACAATTCTCAGACCTTCGAGGCGACACAAATTGAGGTTGAAAATGAATACACTTATCCAGGACAAGTAATACAACTAGGACGACAGAATTTCTCAACAAAAATTGACAGACGAATACTACTGGGATGGGAGCATTTAACCAACGCATCATCCCAGTGTTAACCCACGAAGACGTGGAATCTAATATCAGGCATTTTACACAGAATAAAGTTTTCCCAGCGTGCCATAGAGAGATCTATGCTCGGAGTGTCTTTATAATATAGAATCAGAAACGAGGATATCCGGAGAAGAACTCGAGTAGTAGACGCTACTGAAAGAATTGACACACTTAAGTGGCAATGGGGGAGACAAATGTGTCGAAGAAACGACGGTCGATGGGGAAGAAAAGTGTTGGAGTGGAGACCCCTGTAAGACTGACGACATCGAAAGAACAGCAGGATGAAGCTGGATGCGGAAAGCGCAGGATCGAGAGGGATGAAGACTCATGCGTTCAACGGTGGACGAACACAGACTGATGATGATGATGATGATTATGAATCTTTCCTCAGCGGTCAGACTGCATGACGATTTGAAGATTCCGCCACGACCAGGCGCACAGCTCATCAGATACCCATTGAAACCATCCTACTATATTCAAACATCGACATCTTATTCCGCACTCTATGTAAGAGTCTATTGTGACAATAAAATCAAAAGTTTATCGTGGCTTTAAAAAAAACATAATTTATCGGCTTTAAATCCTACATCTTAAAAAAGACATCAAGGACCTCCAATTTACTATAAGTCGCAGTACAAAACACTTATGCTGCATGACGTTCAGGATAGACCCCGGAGTACAGGACGTATTCTGGAACAACACTGCACTTTATTTATTAAGATATATCCCTCTGACGATTAAGCCAAACCGTATAACCTAAGAACCGAACACGCACTGATTGTCGCCTAGCTTAATTCGACGGCTCAACTGAGCGTACGAATATAAATGTATTAATACTAAATGTAAATTATTATGAAAAACTATTGAAAGAATGCATGAGATTCTCTCTGAGATGAGCTCTTTTGATATATTCCCAAAAATATTTTTATCAAATTTGAAATTCATTAAAAAATAATATATTTATGCAACGAAAAGGATGGTGATTATTTTTGAAAAATAATATTTTTGGGAATATATCGTAGCAGATTATTTAATCCCATGATTTTTAAAAAATAGTTTTTCTTATAAATATTAATAATTTGTCATAAATGCGTTTCAATTTGTCCGTCCAGTTTAGGCGTCGAGTTTATGCTATGCAACAATATTCGGTGCAGAGCTATATTTTATTTTCACAGGTTAGGATGTGCATGTGCGTATTGTTAAGTGATATTTTTTAATACACAGAGTGTTGTGCTGTTCCGGAATGTGATCCGTGTTCCAGACTGTATCCTGATCGTCATGCAGCTAAAATACTGAGGCAAGTAGTCATAGTTTTTAAGTATATTGTAATACGATTATTAGGCTTATTATCGAAATGTTTAATGGTGAACAATTGCATTGAGATTTCAAGAACACAGATCGGAAATAATACTCATAGTGGATAGGAAAATCAAGATGTCTATTTTAAGATGTAGGATTTAGGTCCGATTTTTGTATCATTTTTTTAAAGTCACGACTAACATTCAAATGTATATGTAAAATACGATATTCGGAGGTGATTCATTTAGCATTTCATAGCTAAAAGCTTCATTAAGCATCAATTTTTCCTTAGACTAAAGAAAATACATCGTATATCATTTTAAAAATATATCATCAGCTAAATTATTGGACTAAAATGTGTCAAATATTTAATTTCAGGTATGAAATCGTGTTTAATATAAAAGCAATCCGCAATTATTTGATTACGAAATCGACCAGCCTTGATCAATCAATAGTCTTAAGTTTAGATGGACGTTGTGAAAAATTGTACAGTGTGGTTCCAAAGGTGTCCAGGACTTCAAAATTCACGCAGAAAGAGCTCTCAGGTAAGGATAATAAGATTTACAAGATAAATTTGAGCTATCATTTAATTTGTCATTTAAAATATACACACAAAATATTTGGTCTAATGGATGTTTAAATTCTTTGTTTTAGGTAAGTCTTTCGAATAGCGCAATATCAATCCGAAATACCGATGTTTTCAAATATACTCATACTTTGAGTTAAATATATAATGCATAAAATGTTACATTTTAAATATTATTCAGTCTTGTTTGTATATTACATTGGTTTCTAGTTAATATTTGTTGATTTTATTTGCACATATATATTGATAATATCATTATATTATTGTTATTTTGGCACTAAATTGAATGGTGCTGATTTGATTGTGCAAAAATGTAGCAAATTTAAAATATTTTTTTTTCAAAATAACCTATTATGTAATATTCAAATGGTCTTCATAGAAGACTTTTTTCATGTGGTGGTTTTCCGATATCTTTCATAAGTGGTTATTAACACTCCAGGTTCACTCCGGCTGAATTCGGACGAATGATACAGCGTAGTCTAGTACATTTCTGACAATTTTTTATTCCGCGCGGCTTTAAATAAAAATGCTCATAACTTATTTTGTATCATTGCTAATTTAATAAAATAAGAACTGTTATAAAGATTATAGTATAATACATAAGTATTTAAAATATTTGATTCATAAATAAATCTATAACGTTGAAAAAACGATGATTTATTTATATTTTTGTCTGAAAAGGCAACACAAATGGATATTTTTTATTTAATTATACAAATATAATATATTCGAAGTCTTAAGAAATTATTTTATAAAATGCCACGTTTTTTATCATATCGAGCGACTCTCAAACTGTGGACAAGTTTGTACAAAATGCTTTTAAAATACATCGCATATTACACAACTAAGGACTAAGGCCGCGTCCCCCGTAACGTTGACGAGAAGGATTCCACAGGGTGATGGTGCTGGATTTCAAAGACGATTGTTTCTCCACAGGATGTTTATTTACTCCACTTTGAACAGACTGCGGCTGCGAGGCGTAGAATACCCAAAGTCTACGTTAAACGGTTAACATACGCGCAATGATTTGGCTAATTCAATATTACATTAACTCTTTCGTTGACTTTCATAATTTCACCAACGACTTTTTCGGTTTTCACTGTTTTGCAGAATTTTTCGTTTTTACCAATTTTTTCGCGGTGCACCGGTTGAGAAACACTGCCTTAACCCAATAAATACCGTTAAAAGTTAAGAGAACTTTGACCGAAAACTTGAATTTTAACTTTATAAGACGCAACCGTACTAAAACTAAATTTCGAATGTAGTTTTGTAAAATTTGTTGTAATTTTTTTTAATAGGAAAATTATTATAAATCAAACAATGGCTCACGTACCAATAAAACAAATATGTTTAGGAGGTATTTTGTAAGTGGATCAACAATTTTTTTGGGGGGTTAGGGAGATCTTTTGCTAGGTTTCAAACATGTCTTAACCCTTTGAAGATAAAACTTTTTTTTTCAATTTTTAAGTTATTATTTAATAAAACACTATTATATTTTACCAAAGGTGTATATTTAACTAATATATTATACAGAAGCATTATATTTTATAGTTTATAATTAGATAATGTATGGTATCTCTCAAAACATTGGTCTAAATGGAGATCGGTTTTTCTGATACATGTACGCAAAATAAAATCATATAATTTTAAATCTGGGCGGGAAAAACAGAAGGAAACAAAATGTCGAGCCAGACTCGACATAGGACTCACCGGAATAAAATCGATGTCGAATCAGACTCGACATAGGACCGCAAAGAGTTAAGTGTCAGGGTTGTCGGAATAATTATTTTTTAACATTTTGAAAAAAATTCCAAAATCTCATCTTTAAATCGTCGTAACTTTTTAGTCTGTGATCATTATTTTATAGAAAAATATTTCTGAGCTTCCACACTTGAACAAAAAACTAATGATTATTTTGAACTTAGTTTAGTTTTAAAAAGTTATCTAGATTATACCCTTTCCAACTAGGGAATCCAATCCCGAGCCAAAATTTCGATCCCGGGACTTCGAGATTTCATTAGACAATCCCGGGACCAGTCCCGGAATCCCGGGATTGGGATTTTCAATATTTTAAGAAATTACCTTGATGAATTTGATCACGAATTACTAATAAATTCATTTTTTCAATATAAAAAATCACTTGAAGGTCAAAGAATTTTATTTATTTAAGAAAAGATAAAAATACAATTCAAAAATAGATAAATAAAACACTAAAAAATTCAAATATTATTTTGAAAATATGCCCGAAGTAACATTAACATTAAAAATTAGTGTTTTGTCATTTAGTCTGGATCTGATTTTGAAAGTCAGACAACTTGCTGCTGAAAATGCACGCTCAGCTTCCACACTCATTGGATGGGCGGGGGAAGGGAGGGGAGGGGATCTCGAGTCCCGGGATCCCGAGTCCCGGGATCCCGAGTCCCGGGATCCCGGGATCCGGGATCCCGGGATTGGAATCCCTATTTCCAACGATATGCTACATGTCATTCAAATGATTCAATAAGTCTTTAAACTTGAAGAGGTACCAGTTTGGCAGGGTCAGGGTTAAGAAAATATTTTTATGCTTAAGATGTTTTTATTAAATTTATTTTTAAAAAATGTTCAAACTGATCACCTCTGCTTCGTATGTCTGCACAAGCCCTTTTTTATTTCAACTATAGTTGTCTGAAGTAGCATTTCCTCTTTCGTTCTTGCAGAGGTGGTGCTTATTTCTTCAATTAAGCTTTCTTTTGCGGACACTTCTGTCGTGTAAATCAATTTTTTTGGTGACCCTATTCCGTGATACGCACGGTTTCCAGATCTGACACCACAGGATTTATTTATCTAGAGACATGTTGCGGGACGTGAACACACCATAACGCTTTATTTTCAACGCCATGTTTCTATTTCTAATACATTCATATTATGATGTCAAACATACGGTATTTACAGAGTTGAAGATCTGAATTCAAAAATGCCTCCATATTTGGACCTTAAAATTGATCCGGTCTCGAAACAGCGATAAATAAATAACAGCGATAATAAACATAGACACAATATCGATAAATCGTACATAGATTACATATACAACCAGTAACAACCACGCCCAATCAACATTAGTTGGCTGAGATCAAAATATTGATTAGGTCGTATCCATGTAACGATCCAGTTTGATCAATTTTGTCATTTAATTAAAATGGTATGTTTGACTTGTGTACGTCCGCATATGGAATATACGAGTATTAATGATATATGATTATAGAGCAATTACTTCTTGGCTGCATAGAGAAAAAGTTGTTTAATTAACTCGTTAGGTAAGATTTATCATTGCTGGTATTTTTGCAGATGAAATATTTATGTGCATCGGTTTTTGGATGTTCCATAATAGTTATGCTGTTATGGAAAGACAGCCGGTGAAGATAATCGCTTTTGTTATGGATTCTTTGACAAATTGGTTTTTATTTGCAACAAATGCATGTGGACGCCATATTGATGGGTTATATTGCGCATGCGTGAATGTGTCATTTGTGCAAAAAGATATATGATATTTTTATTGGGCATCGTTCATCACACTTTTTCAGGGAAGCGAACGATTTTGTATTCGGGGAATTGTTTTCGAGTGCTAACTCCAATGGAAAATCGATGATTGGTCAGGCGAAAATGTGGGTTTAATCTCAATTAGACTAAATTTGTTTTTTCCTAATCGCCCGATAAAATGTGTTCCATTTTATTTTATATAGGGGTGGAATTTCAATTCGATGCGTTTCATTACTTTTCGCAAATATCCGAATTTAATCAATACATGAGCTTTAAAAAAATATGATTAACATGTTTTTATTCTTCAATAACTCTTGCATGAGCTTATTCTAAACGATTTGCTATAGGCAAAATAAGAATTAATTTGGCGCCAGCGTTAATGCAGAACATCGCTGCCGGCTCCTAAATGTTCTCAATTACAAAAATACAATTAAGATTTACACGACAGGTATATTTAAGCGCTAACAACTATTTAGCGTATAAAAGTCTTAAGTGTGATCAATTCTGCGTTTAAACATCTTGAAAAGGCTTCATAATTGATCTCAAGCATAACGTTTTAAGTCTCGATGGCGTGGGTCATAATCAAGAGCACGGGTTAATGACGGGGCAAACTAGAAAAACTATGTGAAATATTTTAATTGTGAATGGAATTTGATAGCTAAAATATTTATCTATGTTTGTGTAATATATAATAAAATAGGCGCGCTATTAAGAGGATCATTTGCTACGTTTCACACATAAGACCTATGTACTAAGTGTCAGGGTTGTCGAAATAAAATTTATGTTTGTTTTTATAATATATACTAAATTGTCTAATCATAAACATAAAAAGACAACAATATTTTCGACCGATTGTAAAATTTAAACAACCCACCTGATCAGTCTTCTTCGGACAACTTCGTTTTGTAATGAGAGTTTATAATCGTTTAGTAGAATAGCGTCCAATCGCGAAGCGCTTATTCGTCATGTCAGTGGTTTGAAAAGCGGACCGGTTGGACAAACAGACCTTGTGGCTACTCCGTTCTATTTTAGGGCTTTTTGCGGCATTCTCTATGATCTGTATAATCACGGAAGCTCCCTCAGAGGCTAACTTCCATATGTGTCTCGTACCAAATAAGGTCGCGAACGATATTTATCTATTATAATAATTTATGCTGCTATATTAGTTTGGTTTTTTTAGTTTTAAGTTACAAAATCTGCGTAACCAATAAACAGCTCGTGTCAGTGGAGAGTCCTTATGTTCCTTTGTCTCAGATGTGATAAAATGGACCCATGTTTCATTTTGAATTAATGCAAAAACTCGGCCTTATTGGAGAAATATTGGAGGAAGGGGGGGGGGGCAAGTTAGATACTTGCCACGGACGCTTTATACCCTCGTTACGGCTCTGAGATTTATGTTTTAAAAATGTTGTGTCATAAATTTGGTCACACCAAAATAGGGCTCTTATTGGGGGGGATTATCCTAGGGGGATGATATAGTTGTTCAACAGGTATTATGAAAAACCAAAGACAAAACTAAACAGATGCAACAGATGCACAGGGCTCAAGATGGAGAAACACTTAATTTTAAACGGACGTGTTGTTTGTCTTTCCATGAGAACGCTAAAAATATGTTTTTGTTAATTCATCATGATTATTCAGATTTAATAGAAATTTACAATAATTTATACGTTGATATATCAGGATTCGTACTATTAGGGAAGATGATCGCCCCTCTCAGGCTGTATTTCGTGCTTAATGGAGCTTTAGAACTGTGTCGCTCACGGGTCCGTTCAACTATCGGACCAGAGTAGAAGCACTGAAAAGTGGATAATATATATGAGAAAATATCTAGTTGTCTTTTAAAAATCACCCCCCCCCCTTCTAGCGTAGAGTTTCTTTCAATAGATTTAAACAATACAAATTATTAATATTTTTTAACTCACTCGTAATTCAAAAAGTGCCTTTTTTGTAGATTTTTATAGATAGTACGACTGTTACTTGTGCGTCATAGACCATTGTTCTCTAGCCAGTATGAAAGTATGATAATAGGAATATCATCCAATTATTGTTTTCTTTATATAATATATCAAAAAAAGCATTTTTAACGCAAAAAGTGTTATGTTATGAATTAAAATCTAATATATAAAATTTAATCTTTGTTTGTTCGTATTTTATGCACTGCCATATCGTTCATTCGATTGCAATAAAACTTTGCCAATTTATTGTTTGCACTTTTTTAAATAATATAGGTAAAAAAAAAAAAAAAAAAAAAAAATAGTACAATCAACCTACAGTAGATCTTATATATAAAAATTAATGTTTGTATGTTTGTTCATATCTATATATCCCTTATATAATATATCATTCAATTTCAAGTATAATAAATTATATTTACATTTAGGATTACTTTTATCTCGTGTTAAGTATCAAGTCTTGATAAAAATGAATTGTTAATTGTGTACGATTAGGGGATGAAATGCTTCGCTAGGAAGCCGTTTCGCTACAGTATACGGAAATAAATAAAACTGATTTATCCTATGCTGGAAAGCGTATTCAAAAGAGCCAAATTCCTTAATTCCATAATCGTTTTGCTTTTGCGATTTAAAACCTTACACAACTCCAGAATGTTGATAAAAGGTTTCCGGGAACATTTAGGGTTGCTACCGTGCCTAGCTCCATCCCCCTTGCACTAATTACACTTAGACGTGTTGTACTTTATATAAAGCAATTAATATGAGATGAAAGAGCGCCTCGCTTAATTTATTCCAGGGCCGAAATGCAATTTCAATACGAGCCCGGGGTGGCATTATCTTGGGTACGTATGTTTTCGTTTTGGACGTCCCTGGTGCACCGGAAATTTGTTTCGCAGCCGTACCACTTTATGATTTATGGCATTAAAAAGTTTTCAAATAAAAAGTAGAAACAGTACACATTATGCTGCGAAATCCTTTCATGGCATCGCATATAAAGCTTCTAGATAAGATTTTTTTATACTCCCCGTGTTGGAAAGCCAACATATGAGCACCGACACATATATCTTGGATCATATTTTGAGCTCGAATTTTTACTCCCGTTGCCGTTGTAGGAATTTATTTTTGAAGCATCAGCAAACGCCTCTTCAACAGATTTGAACAAATGACACCCATTCGATCGGCACATTATTAAGCCCAAATTCTGGGAAGACGTTATTTTATATTTTTACCATCGTTCAAGACTTAATGGTTACCGTATTTCACTCGGCGTTATTGGCGAACAAGCGAAAATGAAACGCCTACTAATTCACATTACGTTGCTGAAACTATCTGTTGCTGAAAAGCACGATATGGCTGAAAATGTATGAAATTATTTTTTATAACGGTAGAATTCCATTTATATTTAAAATTGCGGTAATCGTCTATAATTGTGCGAAATTAAATTTAAACTTGCGATAAGATCCATTTTAGATCCAATTAAGATCGATGCATTTGATTTATATATGTGTAAAACCAAGGATATTTGATATGTGGCTTCATTGGACGCACTCTTGAGAGCGCGCAATGATTTGTTTTGGTCATAGCACTGTTAATCTGAGCAGATGTAATTCGCCAGATTAGCAGCGACATCTTCAGGTGCAATGTGTTATTTTAACAGCGCCATCTCTTGTGGCCCTACAGAGACATTGCACCTGCATACCGAAAGATCGCTTCTTGCGCGTGCACCGTTGCCGGTTGGGTAGTGACGCGCAGGAGGCGCATTTGAGTGCCGCACGAAGTGTCTACAGATGAGCTGTTGTGTTGACAAGACAAATAATTCATCAATTTTTCTATCAAGACGGAATCAAAGTAAAAAAGAGTGGCTTTTTTCAAATGACATACTATGAGGTATATTCAGAAAGTAAGTGTACTATGTACTGTGACCATCAATGCACAACAACATTGTGAGATCCTAAAAAACTCAAAAATATGGGATTGCTGACGAGAGGAGTGTGCTTGTTGCATAACAGTGCTCGTCCTCACACAGCCTTAGTCACCTGGTCGCTCTTGGACTTATCGATGAGAGCTGCGGATATGCTTTGAAGTACATTCCCGTATTCATCTGACTTGTCGTCTTTAGATGATCATTTTTTCATTTCCTCGAAGGAACATATGGATTTAGTTTTTTTAACCGACGAGCAGGTACAGAAAGAGGGGAAAGGAGCTGGCGGGAGAATTCTTTGAGGAAGGCATAAAGAAGCTTGTGCCAAAACTCACCAAATGCATTGAACGAGATGGCAATTATGTGAAAAAATAGTCAACAAATGTATCAACCATATCCCGTAATATTTTTTCTAATACACTTTTTCTAAAAAAATATAAAAATTTAGTACACTTACTTTCTGAATACGTTTCATAGTTCCAACTTTTAAGCCATAATTAGTACCTCGGTGGATCCTTTTTTGTAACTTGTTTAGCATGTTTAAAATTTGTGTACAGTCTTATTATTCGTAATTAAACTGATTTAATCAGAAACTGGAAGGAAGCAATCCTTCACTACGATTATAGTCCCCTACATACTGCAAAATATATCAGGCACAGAATTCAGGAGTTCAATTTGTGAAGTTCTACCACATCCTCGATTTTCGTTGTTCAAATATATATATACAAATATAAAGAATTTAATAATATAGATTATGTAAAGTATCGGCAAGTCGATCATCTTATATATAAAGTTAATTCTTGTTTGTTCGTATTTTATACGCTGCCATACCGTTCATTCGATTGCGCTAAAACTTTTCCAATTTATTTTTTGCACTTTTTCAAATAATATAGATATAGTATAATTAACTTATAGTAGATCTTATATATAAAAATCGATGTTTGTTCATATTTATAATGAAACAAATAAAATAAATTTCATTTTTTCTATCATTCCTAATTAAAGAAGATAACGAAAATAATACACAATGACACTAATAAATATATGTGAATTTATAAAATTGAAGTCAAGACCATCTGATCGTTGGGAAAAATAAGAATTCAGGACGTCGGGAAAACTACTTTAAAGCAATTCTTCGGATGCTCGCAGCACAAAGCCATCAACTTCTTTTACAACTAGCGCAATTGAGAATCTGCCGTACATCCCCCGGTCTGCGAAATGGAAACAAATTATGGAAAGAAACGTCTTCGTCGTGGAATTCGTTATTCCCTTGCTTGCTTTTTGCGATAAGTACGGCGAAACATTTTGCTATTTGCTCGAAACGAATTTCTGCCTAACAAATAAAATTCGCTGATGAGCATTATTATTTCGCTAGAGATAAAGTTTTGCGAATTCTTCCATGGCTGCAATCTTAAAATATAAAGTGGAATTAACACTTATTTCGTTTATTCGGGAAATTCGTATTTGGAAGTCCATTCGATGTGGAGGAAATTATAAGTTTGATAGCTTTGTATTACTCGAACGACTTTTAGCTCTCAGCTCGTTTCGAGGTTTTGCTCGCAAGTTTTAATTGGATTTAGATGGAAACATCGAAGTTCATAAATTTGTCGAAGGGAAAATTATAATGAAATGCTAATTACACACATAATCATCTAAATTATATCCTAGACATTATCAAAAAATGAGTTAATGTCCATTTAACTATTCTAGTATTCAAGGGATAATTTATGATAAAAAACGCCTTTTAAATAATTATGCATAATAAGTGTTATACTTGAACAACCTTCCAGTGGGAATTCTGTAAGCTGCAGTAATTAAGATGTAGCAATATATTATCTAGGGAATATAAAGTCCCTTACGAATTTATAATAATCGCTATCATAATGCGTAGGAATGAAAATAAACCACCCTCTAAATAATTGTTTAAGGCATAAAGACCGATTAATATTTAAAAAAAAACAGTTTAATTAGTAAATACTAGAATTATAATAACTAAAATGTATTTAATCCACATGAGCATGATTAAAATTATTAAAGCAATTTACATTCATGCAAAAGTATTTTAGCATTAACACATTACATGTGGGACATATTATATCATATTAAAACACATACATTATTAATTTAAGCAACGTAAATAATATAAACAGGTCGTTCTAATCGTATGATATATGATTTTAAGCATTATCTAAATAACTCTAATAAACTCTTTCAAGAATACTAAAAAAAATTAACACATTTTATATTAGTAAAATATTGATAGCATTTCAAAAGCTATGATTTTATTTTTTCTCTTTCCTACTTTATAGCGTAGGGATTCACAGGGCAATTGGTATCCTTCTCTAAAACAAATACCGATTGCTCAGATAGAAGCAGATCACAGCTGCGATACTGTCTGTACTTGAATTTTGTCTGTACTTGTCTGTCCATGTGGGTGTTAGACTTTACAATGCCCAACCATAAAACCCCAGGAGAGGGGAGCCAACCTCATCGGTCTGCTCATCAAACGCAGCTGGGGTAGCCCAGCTAAGATGAGTTGGGTGCGCAGGTCACCCTGTGCTGCGCACCCATAAAGGGATGTGTGGAACAGCTGATTACAGTAGTTAGTGGAGACTGTGTCAAAGACTCACCACTATCATCAACAGCCTAGGCAAACAGGGGAGAAGGGTTTTAGGCTGTTCGAACGGCGACTCGTCTCCATGGCTAGGTATTAAGAATGACCGAACCGATTCGAGTACCATGGGGAAGAGGGAGTCCCTGCAGTCCGTCATCTGCTGCAGCCCCCTTCAAACTGAAGTTGGACTCGTGGTGGTAGTGAACCCGCAGAAATAAATCCCTTGAATTTAGCTTAAACCTTAGTCTTTCCTCTTCCATCGCACCTACGGGTGCTCATGGTCTGAAGCTGACCTTTCCCGCGGAAACCACCTCTGGAGGGCATGGAGCAAAAATGGTGGATGTCTGGATGCTCCACGCCTAGTTCTTCTCTCTTTCTCCATTTCACGTTTTCATACAATGGAAATTGTTAGCTAAAATATTGTGCTGTCTTTGTATATATTAATGTACATATTTAAAAAAAATGGGTGTCATCGTGCAGTCGGTTTGCTAAGTATACATTCCTAAACCGTTCATCCAATCGCGATAAAAATTTGGTGAGTTATTGGGCGTGTATCTAAGAAAGTTTTTAAACTATCACAGCTATTGTTTGTGTGTGGACGTTTAACGACACCATGTTGGCGCATATCTGGTGAATTGAAGCGGGGCCACGATGCGGGAAGAGGGAGAAAGATGCGCGCAAAATGCGGCGGAAAGAGGGAGACAGTCGGTTTTCGAGCCTGCACTACGCATGTCCCACAACAATACACCACCCAACTATACTATTGCGTTTCTTTTCAAATAACTACTAAGTGCGTTTGGCATTTCAACGTCGGTACAGTGTCAGGTACTATCCAAGTTTTACTTCAAATATAAGTTTGTTAATATTATTTGTTCTTGTTTATGGATTGGGCATGGGATAAGATGCGTTAACATTAGCTATCTAATCAATCCCTGCAGATCTTTCCCTATATAAATTAATAAAATATAAATAAAACTCTATGGGATTAAATCTGTGAATGGCTCAACAGGCGTCGTGTAAGGCGACTGCTCCTAGATTTGATGCGAGGTCCCAAATTGGGCTGTCGATTCGAGTCATTATCAGACCGAAAGATCCGCTTGATACGTCAATTGAGCCTATCATAATGTATATAATTCACTTCTTCAAATCGATCAATTGAGTTAAGCCTTTATCAAATAGAGCCTTTCCGGAAAATTCAATTTTGCCCGCAGCATACACGCAGGGGCTTGTAAAAACCGGCTCTTTATCGTTTTTCACACATACGCGACTTTTTATATTCGCACATTTTTTCCCTCCAAATAAGCCTCCTTTTATACATCCCATTTTAAAAAGGGGAATTTAAGCTAATTCCGGCGTGAGTGAAAAGAGTCAATATGAGGTTTTCACGCTTTTATATTTTTATTAAAAAATATACGAAAAGATGGTGGATCCTGTGCGTATAATATGGATGCTGGATCGGATTCGGGCACGATTCGGCTATAATTTTATGTAATGGTCTCATTTTAATATCACACACTATATATTTCGCGTTTGACGTATCGAAAAATTGAATAGTAAAAACGCCACGGGGCTCAATGATGTGAAAGATACGACACGAGCAGGAGACGAAGCGGGCTTAACATTTTTATTGAATCGGCGTATACAAATTTTTGAGATGCGCTTCTCAAAAATTAGTTCAAGACGATGTCGATGATTAATTCGGTTGAAAGTATCGTTTCTTTGTGCCTCGGTACCCGTAGCCTAAATATACTTCATTGCCGAGGCAGAATAAAAGCGAGATGAAAATTCAGAAAATAAATAACATTTACGAATCCCAGCAATAAAAGACATACAAAGCATAATGAATGATATGAAAACAAACCTTAATATCGCACATTGTTCCCTTAATGTTTCATTTTCCGGATATTAATGTGTATAACACTCGAAAAAAACCTATTAATTTTGTATGGAGCAAATTAATACCGCACGTGATTCTACTCAGATTAATAACTAATAATGTGGAAATTTCAATTTAATTCCTTTGATCACATCCTGTGTAAAAAATTAGATATAATGAACAAAAAATGCTATTTAATTGCAAAAAGTAGAACATGTTGATTTTTTTTCATCAATTGAATTGCTTAGGCACGTATCCAAGAAGGTTTTTAAATTAGTACAAACATTGTTTGTGTGCGGAATTTGTATTGCGAGACGTTTAACGAATGCACCATTTTGGCGCTTATTGATCTGGTGGTTTTTAAGGTAAACAATACATAACAACCGTAGATTTGTTATGTACTTGTCAAGCGTTTACAAGGAGCATTACCTAGGCGTCGGCAGTAATTCCGCGTCCATGAGTCTGACAGGAGACTCGAAATGATGTCGAAAAGATTACTAAGTGTGATCATATACTCGTTTTTTAGCTCAATTAATAATATATAAAAATATTCTAACGAGTTAAAACATTTTCTTTAAAATGTATCATTGCAATGCTTGCCGGGTATTTGCTAGTAAAAAATAGTACTAACGTATAGCTAGATAATGTTAGATTTCATTCTGCAAAATCAGGAAAAATAATGATGCTTATATTGAAAAATTTACTGTTCCAAAAGATCCAGGTGGGTATTGGACTCCACGATGCCCACCCTTAAAACCCCAGAAAGAGGGGGGGGGGGGACCAATCCTATGCCCATGGGCAATGGTTGAACCTATTGGGTAATGATGTGGAGTAGAGGTGGGCGAAAGTAGCCTGGTTGGATTGCTCATCAAACGCTGCTGGGATAGCCCAGCTAACATGGGTTGGGTGCTCAGGTCACGCTGTGCTGCGTACCCATAAATAAATGTTTGGAACAGCCGATTTTAGTAGTTTATGAAGCTGTGTCAAAGACTCACCACTATTCTCAACGACCTATGCAAACAGAGGAGAAGGGTTTAAGCTGTCAGGGAGCATCGACATACATGTATGTCCGAATTCTCATGTCCCAAAAAGAGCACTCTTGCACATTGAAGCTCGGAGACAGACAGAGAAAGAGAGAACTTAGCGCAGTTCGGGAGACTGAGACGGATAGCTTCCTCGCATGCATCGCATGATTGTATAGATCGTTAAGCCCAAATTTATCGACTTATAATGATTTCGATTTCAAGTGTGTTATTTGTTTACGCAAAGAAACGACCGAATACTGTGTGTTATCGAGAGTGTTTGTTTATTTAACTGCTTGCCGTTCTTCTCTGCGTGTTGAATGAGTCTTTGTTCAATTATCATTTCCTTCTAAAGGAGGAGCAAATTAATCGATTTTTTGTGCATTGTTTATGTAAAGAAATGACATGGTCTTGTATTCACTATCAAGTGTTGACAGAAAGTAATCGGCGTAAAGCGATTATGACATCAACAACTTCATCGATTTTAAATTTGCTCGCTCCTCAACAGGTTAAGGCTGTTCGAACGACAACTCGTCTCCGTGGCTAGGTACTAAGAATGACTGAACCGATACGAGTATCATGGGGAAAGGGTAGCACTTGCAGTTTCTCATCTGCTGCAGCCCCCCCCCCCCCCCCTTCAAACTGAGGTTGGACTCGTGGTGGCAGTGAGCCCACGAAAGTATATCCCTTGAATTTAACTTGAATTTTAGTCCTTCCTCCTCCATCGCACCTTCGGGTGCATATGGTTTGAAGCTGGGCTTTCCCGCGGAAACCTCGCCTCCTCTGGAGGGCGTGGAGCAAAAAGGGTGGGTGTATGGATACCCCACGCCTAGCGTTTCTCATGAAGCTAAAAGATCAGTGGAAGACACTCTTTGTGTGGTTAATCCGGGGTAACCCGGAACAGACCATACAGCAGCGCAGGAAAAGGGTTCGATTTAAAATGAACCACGAATCCAGTCAGTCTGCTATCTGATGTCTGTCGTGTTGTCCCAAAAGTCTTTTTGAGTACGGTTTTGATCGGTTCTGAAAAAATATGTATTTTGAGTGTGGTTTTGATCCTCGGGAACAAAAAAAGGAAGCCGGAGCTAGATCAGAACTGTGGGGTAGCTGTGGTAGCCTTGTCACCTTGTCTTTCGCCAGGAACTCACGGACTCATAGAGACTTTTGGCTGGGTGCATTGTCATTATACTTAACTTTCTGCGATCTTTTCAGAACATCTACGTAGTATTATATCTTTTTCGATTGCACTCTTGGTATCGAAAAAAAACAATCAACATTGGGGTGAAACATGAAAGAAACGAAACGAAACAAAGGTGCACTAAATCAGTTATCCTGATTCTACTGATGATCTCAGTAGACTGGACGTTGGTACACTTTAAAGCTAAGGGTCTCCGCCACCTCATCCAACTAGTTCGAACAAGCTGTGACCAGTGGGGATGAGTTGAAAAAATACATTTCATGACTTTTGGAACATACCCTGTATATCATGAATTAAGAGCCTTAATATATATTTTTCTATTTAGAGTAATAATTGGCTTATTATTTTTATATAATTTTTTATGCAAATTTATGCATAAGTTCGCACGGAAGCTCAGAAAAGAACCATTTTTGCATTTAGATTGAGCAACAAAAACGCTTATTTATAGTGAATATTAGAATTTCTATTCATATATGTAGTCTGCTTGTAAGCTCACAGCTAAGATCATGGCGGAATTTAACGTAAAATTATTATCAGCCATTTACTACCGATCCCGATTAATAATAGTCCCAATATCTAATAATCCCAACAGAGCAATAATCCAAGGATCCACCACAAGATGCATCCTAGATTGAACCACATCGTTTACACGTGATTGGATCCATAAGCGGGTGATCTTCCGGCTCGTTTGCGATTGCGGCTTGGCACTTCTGATCTGGTTATCCTATCTCCATGTAAAATACCTGAAAACGTGTTCAGATTTTTGGCACATCCAGTTCAATTCCATTAAATGGCGAGGAGCAATCTCGATAAAACTTATGGCGCTTTATGCAGGGCATGATCAGGGTAAATGCAAGCATATGATGCTATACTAAGCCACGATCCATGTAGGCTGCTGTCGTCCCACTCGTGCATTATCCCCAATTATAGTGCATCACCTGCATATGAAGTATTATGTTTATACTGCAGGTTGGCGTGATCCAAATATCAAAACGAACTGAATAGTCCAATTATATTTACATATTGAGGAGGGAATTCAATTGAAAATCATCGAAACAAAAAAATCCTTCAGCCCGCACTACACATGGCCTGAAGCAATAAATCACGTAAACGCAGTACTGCGTTTCTTAATAATTGCATAATTGCAACGCATACTCGCCAATATATAAATACATTATTATCATTGTATCTTTTTAATACAATATGCTTAGAATGAAGCTCAGAATTAGAAAATATATGTATTTAAAAATTAAAAAGTTCCATTGGGAATCGACGTCCTTTTGTTATATTCCACCGTGACTTTTCGTTTATGGGTCATATTTTTAACTTTTATAGTCGCAAAATAGAAAAAGTTCTGTTTGTTCTTTCCTCCACAGTGCATTATAATATAACTACGTCTAAAACTTGCATTTTCATTTATGGCAAATGCGCTTGTAGTCAACAAACTTTAATTGAGAAATGCACTTACGATGTCGATATAAAATGGATTAACTTTTCTCAGCCGGCGTAGGAACTTTTAAAAAGCATTTCTTATTCTATAAATATATAATGAAATAAAAGCTGCTAGGCTGGATTTAACGCATTTTGGCTCCAGAATAATCCAATTGTGGTTGTTGAACCTCATCAATTCGAGAGATGTGCAAATATTGCTTTAGATTTTGATTCGTCCTGTATGTTGGTGAGTCAATATTGAAATTTTCACGCAAGGGTCCCTCAGCAGTGTCCATATGAATTTAAATGGATTTTGGAAGAAAATTTAATAGTTTCAATTCCATAGAACAATTATACTGATGAAATAGGCTCATTCATGTATTGATATATCACTATGAATATGAGTTATATACCAAGCCAAGAGTATACAAATTTTGTTGGTTTTATTATAAATATGAATATACATACAAAAATCGATTTTAATATATAAGATCTACTGTAAGATAATTGTACTATACCTATATTATTGGAGAAAATGCGAACAATAAATTGGCAAAGTTTTATCGCAATCGAATGAACGATATGGCAGTGCATAAAATACGAACAAACATTTTTTATTCTTGTATATTAGACTATGCTTATTTTATTTGCGCAATTCTTAACAAAAAATGGACAAAGTTTTATTGCAATCGGATGAACGGTATGGGAGCGCATTAAATACAAACAAACAAAGATTATTTTTTTATATATAAGATGGATCAATAAATGCACAAATAGGCTTACTTTAGAAATAAATTGCAGTAAAAAATTAAAGCCATTATTAAGCATTTGTAGCAAACACCGGTTCCCGCCTAACTTATGGGGGTTGCTATCTTCGTCGTTGCCACTTGAATATTGCGTTATTCGCACGTAAACCCGCAATTGAGAGCATCTTAGAGCGATGCATGATCAATAGAGATGGATTGCAGCGTAATCTGTAATAATGGTCCCGACCAACGAGTTGGTTGCGATGAACGACGGAACACGTTTAAAATTTCATTCGCTCGATGATAGAAGTTGAAATGAGGCAGGTACTGCAGGTAATCAATAAAATCGATTTTCTTACACGTTACAGTCACAGCGTTTATTTTTTGTAATTATATGTATAAATATATATATATGAAAATTTTATTTACATACAGGTGCGGCAGGGAAATTTCCTTATTTGAAATGCATACCTAGAAGCGAAATTTATTCTAATAAGAATAAGATGGCTTTTATTCAAAAGAACAAGGCTTAATATTTTTTATTATGTAGATTTAGTAACGATTATATAGTGAACATGGGAGAAGCGCGCGTTCGCCTTAGAGGCGTACTTTTCAAGTGGTCGCTTAATAATCACCACGCAACGTGCATTTAGGAATCACTTTAATATCATTTCCACGGATCATTTTGACTCATTAAAACTGCTTTTGATAATACACTCATCGATATATTAAAAAGAGTGGAGATAAGCTTCAAAATCCGATTTTCTTAATGCATGGCCCAGAATGGAAGTTACACTTTTGATATAATTTTATAAATATAAGAAATAAAAACTTTAAATGTTTCTTTGTAGCACGAAAGAAATCATTAAAATGTTATCTTCTATATTGTTTGTGTTATCCATGTTTTAAATAAGGTAGTGTTCCTGCCGCATGCTGTATAATACGTGCTTTGACTGTAATACAAAATTTTGTACCCTCTCATATAAATATGTATTATATGAGTGCCATCCGTTCCAAATTTTGTTTAGTTGCACTCAAGAACCTTAAGTAAAATATAGTTACCCTATCCACCACATCGTGGAGGTATAAAAATAAAAAGCGAACTTTATGCAATACGAAAGCTTAGCTTAAAATCATTATAAGGCATTACTATGCTGTAATTCAATGGCATTCCAGAGAAAAAATCCAATGCTAGATCCAATGGCGGAATTGATTGAATTATCACGATTTATCCGAAAATAAAATTCTAGCCTGAAAGATTTATCGCTGTTATGTAAATAGAAGTGTTATATAAACACTCCCAGTGCTGTGTTTTTCGGTCACAAGGTGTTAAGCTGATTCTTTTCTAATGGGCGCCGTCTGCATAAAAGCCGCAAACATTTATCTTATTCTAAGAGCAAATCTTCTTCCAGCATCACAAACTAAACTATTTGAGAAACACACTTGTAATTAATCTTGCGAACTTACCGTTTATACAGTCCTCGTAAATTCCATGGTCCTTCAAGTGCGACGCCGGCGACCGAAGCCCCGAATACTGCCCATCTAAATCATTAAGTGCCATTAATGACGCATGTTGAAACTCGGTTTTACATAGTAATAGACGCTCTGGAAAACTGGCCGTGTTTTGCTGATTTTTAACGTCGGATTTCATGAAATGTGCCTTGGGGTTTTATGCCTTATTGACTTGAGCTCCTCCACTGAGGAGACATTGTGTTCGATTTTATTGGAAATATACGCATATAAGACAGGTACATTGTGGTACGAGACAATAGACAGTCAAAGGACTGATAAGGAATAAGTAATGCCTTTGTTTTTGCCAAGACTCATCCTTAACCCTGTTACATGTGCTGGCCTTGTTTACCCCGGTGACATCTGCTCGGCTGAGCGTGATCGATGGTTGGCTGAACGTCGCAAAAATACGAATAGAAGTTTTGCATTCATCGATGCTCACGAACGAATGATGAATGCCTTCAAAAATGTAATTACGTTATGTCAGTGGATTGAGCGAAAATATGGAAGACAAGCTTGAGAATAGTGTTTAAAAATATGAACGATCCAGACAAGAAAATCTCACTTCATACAACATTTTCTTATGAAATCCAAGATAATATTATTTACACTTGAGGCCATATTATATTAAATTTAAAAAGGAAACTCCAAGCTTATATTGCGGTTGAAAGTCCCCATGAATGTTATACGGTTCACTGAAATGAGAAGTAAAATGTAGCATAATCTCATGTATGCGAGATGTTTGGTAAGTCTGTGTCTGTTACTATTTACTGAGAGGGTCGGGATCAAAATAATTCTTTATTTGTTTGATGTGTGGTGAAAGAACCTTATTTTGAAAACGGAATGAAGATATTGTCGCATGAAGCGAATAATCTTGGCATTATTAAATATATTTCATTTTTATTCATATAATAAAACACGCCAACAATAAAATAAAATTAATATAAAAATTCTATAGGCAAAAGCATGTGACCGAATGGTCACGCTACCGTATAATTGAAGAAATGATTCATGTGATATAATTTATTTTTATATAAATAGAATCATTACAAATCCCCCACATTTCCTATTGAGACCGGTTGGGTGTTAGACTCTACGATGCCCACGCATAAAACCCCAAGGGAGGGCAACCAACCTTACGCCCATTGGCAACGGTCGAACCCATGTAGTAATGATGTGGAGTAGAGGTGCGCGAAACGCAGCTGGGGTAGCCCAGCTAACATGAGTTGGGTGCGTAGGTCACCCTGTGCTGCTCACCCATAAAGGGGTGTGTGGAACAGCCGATTACAGTAATTGGTGGAGACTGTGTCAAAGGCTCACTACTATCCTCAACAGCCTAGGCAAACAGCTTAGAACAGCTTTAGGCTGTTTCAAAGTCCTAAAAATGACCGAACCGATACGAGTACCATGGAGAAGGTGGGTGCCTGGACGCTCTATGTGTAGCATTTCTTGCGGGGTTAAAAGATCAGTGGAAGACACTCTCTCTGTGGCTAGTCCGGGGTGACCCGGAACAGACCATACAGCAGCGCAAGAAATGGGATCAATAATTTTATGATCCCCCAATCCAGTTAGTCGCTGTCTGTCGCCTGTCATTTCCTATTGAGATGTTCATCCAGGTGGTCCGTTGGGTGAGCATTATATTGAAAAAGCCCTAGTTCTTCAGGGGACTGTGTGTGGCTATACTATAATTCTGCCTTGTTGGACCTAAAAGTTATCGATTTTTTAGCATTTTTTAATGTGAAAAGTATTAAATATAGAATATTGATATTTAGTGTGTTGATTAGGCGATCTTTATTGAATATAAAAATATTTTTTTAAACTTTGACAAAGAATGGTAGTGGGAGTGGGAGGAGTCACATATATATGTCGTTGCGCGAGCGATGACATTCTTCATCGCGGAAGTTCTAAGTCCTCGATAGGTAATTTGCAGCATAAAAATTAAACATATTTTTGCTCTGTATAATATTGTATATAGTTTGAGCTATAATTGAAAAGAAATATTAAAAAATAAAAAAAATGTGAGTGATTTAAGAAAATAGTGTGTATTTCACTAATATTTTTTGTACTTTTTTGATCATTAATTAAATAGTTTTTAAATGTATTTAAATAATCATAAGTCAAACGATGAAGACGCTTATTGTATACATGCTTGCAAAATTTCATAAATATTGCTCATCTAGAGCGTGTGGAAGAACTTCCGTAGGCTTGGAACAAGTAGTTTTTTGAACCAACAAGGTAGAAATGTCTCTTAAGGAGATTTTTCTTATCTTCTCAAGTAATGAGAAAAAAAATATTTTTTAAAAAATTAAGCTTATAAAAATAATATGCAAAAATGAGGTTGACTTCAAATATCAAAGAAAACATAATTAGCAGAACTATAGCGGTTTAAATTAGTAACACTTGGTCTGTGCTTTATGCTACATAATGTATTTTTTCATCATAATTTAGATTTTTAAAAATATAGTTCAGTGACCTTGATATCAGAAAAATGTCTTATTTGTTTTTCATGACAAATGCTTTCATCCCATTTTCCGCCCATAAAACATTTTTCACGGCGTTTAAACGTTCTGATGTATATATATGGGGTTGTCCGTCAACGTTGGAAAATTTTCATCTTCATGATTTGATTGAAAAAGCAATTGATTGATTAAATTTGCGCTACATAAGCACAAATAATTGGATAAGCCTCCATTGGATATTCAGTGGGTTTGATTGACGTATGCAATCTTAATGCTCAATGGTACTCATAAGGGTTGATCATTTTGGCGGATTCGGGCAATTACTCAAGCGTATGGGACCTTGAAGACTATCCCCAATAATTATACAAGTCTATAAAAATATTTTTATACAAAAAAATGAACGCGAATAAGGATGGCTTTCTTAATTTCCAAGTTGGAAAAAATATTTGATAGTTCGTAATTTACGATCCTACTATCAGTTTTTAGTTCGTAAAATTCCTTTTAGTGAAAATGCTTGTCTAAAAGCCTCCGATATAGGGCGAGGGTGGGTTGTACGAAAACTTTTTTGAATGCCAAGCTCGCAATCCAGAAATACATATTCCTGTACGGAATAATCCTAATAATACTTCCATTAGTTTGATTAATATCGCCTTTTTGGCAAAGTGTTGCAATGCTCATAAAATATTTACGGTTGTGGTTCAGAAACTCTATCGATTTGTTAAATATTTAATTTCAATTAAGCTTAGTCTGAGTGCCGTCTGATAAATGCTATATGCTTGAGGTCATATAAATGGCATTAACCATTGTACCGATACAATAGTTAGTTCAAATCAATCGACTTATAATACCGAATAAACATTTAATGAATAGTGTTGCAAATAATGTACAGACTTATGCAAACTTACCCCATAAATCAAGCATGCATGCAATATAAATTTCGCATTGCGAAACACCCCATGGTGTGGTGGATGTGAGAAGAATGGGATATATTTCATATTTAGATGTAATATCAAAATTATATACTTTTTAATTTGTCTTTAAAAGTATCTTCTATTGAATCATTGATGATCAAATTGATATGGTTTTCAAAAGGCACATATAAGAATGTTTGAAGTAAAAGTACAATCTTATTTATAAGATTATATACAAATACTTGGTTAATAGATAGGAAAAGTTTGTATATACTGAAGCAGAATACATTGCATCGATGAAATTAATTAATACATTTTTTGTTTGAATTTATATCTTTCATTTAAAAAACGACATTTTCGACTGGACATTCTATTATATTAACACTTTACAGTACGTGCCCGCATAAACGCGCGATGGAAATTTAAAAGTGGACCAAAAAGTAGTGTTTCATCTGTTTAACTGTGCTCACGATTGCAACAGCGTATGTAAAGCTTGTACATAAATAAATAAACATTGTTGATAACATAAACAATGCACTTGAACTCGATTAATTATATCATCCACATATTAGTCGATAAATTTGGGTTAACGAACTATACAATCGTACGATGTACGCAAGATATTATCTCCGTCTTTGTCTCCCATTCAGAGTCTCCGATCTGCAAGATAATCTCTCCGTCTCTGTCTGTCTCCAAGCTCTACGTACAAGAGTACTCTTTCTGAAATATTGGAATTCGCTCGCAAATAGGCGACCGTACTGTCATACAGGTTAAATAATTAAAATTATAATAAATACAATAAGTATTGTTGCGTGTACCAAAATGTTCTGTCGTCGACAGGTTGGTCGCTTTTTTTTTATTGCGCAAGGAGGGGAAATGTTTTATACACACATACCGAGAATATTTTACTAATTTCATATTCGTTATTCGAAAAATCAACTAATATTTGGGACCCCTATTTACAGCACCCTGTATGAATTTAATCGAATTCTAGAATGTTTCAGAACCTAAAAGATCTTATATTTGGATAAAGCCTATATTTAGATTTTTAACAAATATTAATATTTATAAACAAAAAATGAGCGCTCTCGGTCAAGTATAGGGAATCCAATCCCGGGATCCCGGATCCCGGGATCCCGGATAGTTTATGGTACTTATGAATCCCAGGATTAGTAAACATTTCAATCCCGAAAAATTTGGGATTGAAATTTTTATCTAATAGAAATCGTACACCTCACCAGCTAACGTTGAAGGCTGCTAAATCGAGACATTCTCGCCGAAATCTGGACGCTTGGAAACAGTGGCGTAACTACTAATCGAAGAGCTTAGGCGACGCCTAAGGGCAGTAGCCATCTAATCTATGTATGCATATATAGAGTACATATATGTTTTTCAAATTTTTATATTAACCTTACCCTACCGGTGATGTATTTACTACACCTCGACTCTAATAATGGGAATATCGATATGAAATATAATAGATACGGGGTTCAGATTTTTTGTATTCTTCCGTAATACAATTGCGAATTATATCAAAGTATTATATTATATAAGTATTCATCTGCAGCGTTGTAAATAAATAATTTGTCGGGAAATCAGGATTTTTTTCGAGTTGTAGTCTTTGTCTTAGCAGAAAGGAATTTTATCAGTCACATTGATGGTGTTATACGAAAATGAGGGCTCAAGCGGTCATCAACTCGAACTAGCATTTAATTATTTGATGACGATACCTCCAACGAGTGTGGAGGCTGAGCGTGCATGTTCATCAGCAAGTTGCCTGTTATCCAAAATCAGATCCAGACTAAATGATGAAACACTCGTTGCTTTAATGTTACTTCTGTTCTCACGTCGCTTCACGACCATAATTTACTAAGAATTGATTTTTTTTTATTGACAAAATTTGAATTTACTTTTTAAAATAGAACTTTAATATTGCCGCACTGAATTGTATATAGCGATTACTGACGAAAAGCATAATAAATGACAAACTTCAACTCGAAGAGCCATCATAAAATCGTTTATTAAAGTGTTTTCAGATTAATTGAAATCTGAGGAAGATATTCTGAATTATTATCGTTTTGATATAAAATAATAGTTATGTATTTATGATAAAATTTAATTCTTCTGGCTTTGGCGAACAATCAAATCCGCTCAAGGCTTACTTGAAATTAAATGGCGATAATACTGTTTGTCTCGTTAGCGTATTCAGTTTTCATTATTCAACGACGATGGTGCTGAAGAGATTCTCCATAAATTCGTAGATAAGATAAATTTACACAATGAAATTATTGGAACCATGGTTATTACTATATTGAAAATTCAATTTTCCGTCTAGCTTCTCTCAAACGTTTTACAACCGATCCGATTAAATTGCTCGATGTTTGTTTTCCCCGAGAAAAAATAATAATGTGGGTGTTTGGAAATTGGTTGTCGAGATCTTATAAAAATATTTTCAAACGTTCATGTTGCCCTTAATCGCATATGAAATGCTATGAAGATGTGGAAAATTGAAGGCTGCGCAAAAAGTCACTATGATCGTGTGGGATGAATGGGTGATATATGAGATGACTTTAATGTAAAATAAATTATATGATAATACTGCAAATTGTATTCCTGCGTCTATCTCACACCGTCACATGGAAGATTTGGGAAGACGAGGGAAGCTCTAAGTTGATAATACCCCACGGTGGGACAATTTTATAAGACAAATGCGATGTGGGAGTTACGATACGCTAGACTTATTTTTAGAGAGAAAATTTCATTATTTAAGTAGTAGAGAAAGAATGTTCTTTCACAGCTAAGTGAGTACGAGAAATGGTTAATTCACTCTCACACGGGATGGAATTGAAAATTGGACCCCAACAGTAAATTTCCCAGGCCCAATGCATACTATTAATTCGACAAACAATTCAATGAAACAAAGCCCTAAGAGGTAATTTAATTTACACGAAATTGCCATTCTGTGAGATGTAGCCAAGAAATCGTATTACCTTAAAATTAATTTATTTCTTTTATATTTTTAATACAAAAAGTAGCAATTTGCAAAAAAAAATCAAAAATTATGACTAGTGTTTATCATAAAATAGTACTTGAAGTGCAAAATTGAAGACCTTTTTTTTGTATTTATGCTAATATACCACATTAAATATTCATAGCTTAATACTCTGATGAAGTTTTTATAATGTATATGTATTATTTTCGGGCAACGATGTCATGTGCTCCAATCAGGAGGTCATGGACATGTCTTCATTATGCTAGAGGTGTGTGATCCACTTATATACGGTGAGAGGTAAATTAAATATCCAAATTCTACCTATTTTTCCGTTATTTCGAGCCTCCTGTCGGGCTCATGGACGCGGAACAACGACAATTATTCGCGTTTAATTAATTAATCTTAATCTATTTAAATGATGCAGATAATGAAATATGAATAATGAATCATTAGCATTTTGCTTCAATAAACATCGACATATTGTAATTGGTGACATTTCAACAGTGATTATTCACTCTGATTTTATTAAACTATCACTAAATTAGATTCATCGTGCCTGTGACTTCTCCTGTGCCTGTGACTTCTCCTGTGCCTTTGACTTCTCCTGTGCCTGTGAAGATCTTTAGAATTGCATATCTTCATATCACGTAATCGCAAAGTTTTTTTAATGCGATTTTTGCTACATTTCATCACATTGATTTGAAGTTATGCGAGTTTTAAAAATAACGAAACCTATCCCTTAGTTTTCGATGTAGTTCGAGTCTTTTTTTATGCGGAATTTTTATATGCAACCCCTCGTAGAACGTATCTATCGCATAAAAAAAGATCCAAATGCACTTTATTTTAAATTAGAAACTCTCAAATCTTGTATATAAAATATATTTTTTTTAATATTGGTTGCAAAAAACCAACCTTTTTAGTTATTATAATAATGTATTGCATGGCGCAACTTTTTTAAAATGAAAAAAAAGGATGACTATAATAAAATTTCTTAAAATTAACTTGGTTGATATTACGTGGGGTTATTATATTCCCCAAATTTTATTCGTCTTTGAGCATCAATATTTTAAATTAATATCTATTTTTTTAAATCCGCATACACTTTTTAATAATTCACAAGCACAGAACTTGTCGCAAAGGGACTGACACGATTCGAAAAGTACGTGTCAAATACATTCGCCAGCTTAATGGCTCACCACTGCCAATGCAGTATACTGCTTTACCGATTGACATCCCAGAGCGTTGAATTTTATTCAGCGCCTGTCAAATCTCGAGGGATTTTTTATCCTGTGAAAATACTCGCTTCCGACCGCATGCAATTACATCAGCTTATGTTTGGTTCTGGATTATTTTAATGAAAATGGAAATAGGTAATGGCCGATTGGGGTCAAATCTGGTCTAATTGGCAGGATGCTTAAATAATTTTCATTAAGGTGTAACGTTGAGGCGGAGATGCTCTCGGGGGTAGAGTCCCCGGGCGGCTTCCCACCTCCACGTGCTCGTGGGGATGGCCGCGCTAGCGTACGGGTCCGTTCTTCTATCGGGCCATAATTTTGCTGGACGAATGGATGGGAATAGACGGGCGTCGTATAGAAAGACTCTTTTCTCTAAATAACGATTTATTCCACACGAGAGAGAGATCTGGCTGCAGGAAGGACAACTTCCCGCAGCCAAGGCTAATCGACGACTCCTGCGCGTCACTAACCAACTGGCAACGGTACACGCGCAAGAAGCGATCCGTCAGTATGTGGATGCAATATCTCCGTAGGGCCACAAGAGATGGCGCTGTTAAAATAGCACATTGGACCTGAAGAGAGAGGCTCAAGGCGATACTTTTTACGAAGCATAGCGGCCCGGAATGTGTAAATACGATTTTCTTTGTATAGGATTTTAATCACTTTCCAACTTTTATGCATTTTTTCCAAAAGATCAGCATGAGATCGCTACATTTCTTAATCAAAGTAAAAGAAATCCTACGAGTAGGAATGACTGAGCCTTAAAACACATAAAGCATATAAATCACACAGGATAACCGACAGGTTTCTGCTAATCCAATCACATGGAGTAGATGGATTCCCAGGCTGTTTTTTTATGTGAAAAGGTTTCCCTTTTGTAAGAATAAATTCAATTACAAAAAAAAATACATCCCTCTACAACCCGAGCTTAAAACAGACCCTTTCGATTTTTATCCCACGCAAAACCAAATTTAAACGCTAAATCTTTCCACCCCCCCGTTCGATGTTTACTATCCGAATTACGCCCAATCCGATCTGATTATCCTGATTAAAAAAATCGAATTACTATGTACATGGAAGATTTCGCATGACATATTAATTGGCATTCCCGATACGGAGATCTGTCAAAGCGTACGTGAGATTTTATCCAAGTCGGTGGAAATGCTCACATGACAACTTGATGGCCTAATTAATGGAATTATGGACGTCTCGTATATCCATAGGGAAATCAAATATGGGGTGAGCATCGCACTTGGAGAAGCTCTGCTCTACTGTATTGTATCACATATTTATGACAGCATCGCCGTTGATAAGATTTCTTTACTGGGAACTATGAATATTTATGGCGTCATCAAGATGTGCGCTTGGAGCATCCCCAAAATTTGATTTTATGGCAAAGGGTTTATGACCCTCGGAATAGAGTGGGATACTTGTTGATTCAAGAAGTCTCGGTGATGTAATATTTTCTGTTTGAATATTTTAGATTAATCAGGATGATATATTGTGATGTAATAAAGGGTAATAGTGTCGATTCAATAGCTTTAGATAATATGATATAAACCCCTGTGTCGATCAAAATGCCATTTATACACGCCCAATATTATCGTAGAACGTTATTAAACTATTTTTGAGTTACTCACATCATCAAAAATGAAATATTCAATGATATCAAAACATATAGCAAGCTTAAAGCTTAAATTCATTTTAAAATTATATCAAGATAAACTAAATAAATTAAGTCCTTTCTGAGAAGAGATATATTTTTAATATAGAAATACATATTTAATATCTAAATCAAACAAAGTTTTAAAATGTATCATGATAAAAGCTTCGTGACCATATGGTTACATTCGATTTCTGTTGCATGCAGTGGAAACTTGATACTCAAAACGCATAAACCTAAATGGATTAAATAAACATCCCAATAAAATATCCTAGTTTTAATTGATTTTTGAAGTTATCTTTATATTAAAAATGTTCACCGTAACAATATGGTTACATTTGTCGCCAAGTAGCATAATAAATTTTGCTAATTATTATTCAAAAATGTATTCAAACCCCTTATTTATAAATTAATTAACGTAATTACACGTGAAACATTGTTGTTTCTAAATGATCATCTCTATATCTATTCGAATATCATTTTGGGAAACTACCAAAAAATCTCCATTTTCAAGAGAATCCACTATGGAGATTATACCCCATTAAAACGTTTATAGTACTAGGAGACATGTATGCAATGGCAGCCGAATTAATTAGTGGGCACTGAGTAATATTTCGAATTATTTAAAACTGACGGTCCATCAAAACCAACCATAAAAGAGGCAATCATGTAAATATTTTGGGAATGAAATATTGAAAAGTGGTATATGAGTTGATTTGATATACCAACAGACCAATTTATTTTTGATGACACAAACATCTTTTGAACTAGGACTTTTTGTCCAACAATTTAAACGAGTGCAATACAATACAACGAGGGGTTCCCCTCATCGGCCCCGCTTCATTTCACCACACCAATATGCGTCAACATGGTGCATCTGTTAAACGTCTCGCAAAACAAATTCTGTACGCAAACAATGGTTCTGATAATTTAAAAACTTTCTTGGATACACGCCCAATAACTCACCGAATAATCACTTACATAGTCGAACCTACCCAAAAATATGGAGCATGATGAACCTTACTGGTTTGGAGCCAAGAAGCTTCAAGAACAGAATAAAGACAAGAAAAACACTTTGTAACGTTAACAGCATTGTCTTCCGTTAACTATGAAATCGCCGAATTGAGAGGGTCGACTCGAAATAGGAAAGCATTTAGTCTCGAATTCGCTTAGGTAAGTTGCACGCGGACGGGGAGACAACCTCGTTTGGTGTAGGAGCGAATCCAAGATGCATTTAAGCGTCACTTATGTTTTCACCCTAGCGAGGAAAAGAGGGACTGGAATCTTTGCACTCCAGAAAGCCCTTTCCAGTAGAATCAAAAAGGTCGTCTTGAGCAAAAAAGGTCGTCCGTTCTTCTATCGGACCGTGATGTTGCTGGATGAATGGATGGGAATAGACGGGCATCGAATAGAAATACTCTCTTCTCTAAATAATTATTTATTCCACACGAGAGAGAGATCTGGCTGCAGGAGGGACGACTTCCCGCAGCCAAGGCTAACCGACGACTCTCCCGACTCCCGCCTCCTGCGCGTCACTACGCAATCGGCAATGATGCACGCGCAAGATGCGATCCGTCAGTATGCAGGTGCGATGTCTCCGTAGGGCCACAAGAGATGGCGCTGTTAAAATAACACATTGCATCTGAAGAGAGATGGAAGATGACGCTGTTAACAGCGCTACTACGTGGGGATGGTAAATCGCCCATGCTATACTACCTTCAATATCGAGCGAATGAGGAGGTGAATGTATGATAGCGACGAGATGGATGTAACCCCTTCCTGTGAATGGATATCGAAGAGGCCCATAGTTCTGCAGTGGACTTTCTGTGGCTGTATTATGATGATGATGATATATGTAGATAAATAATTTATATATAATCCATGTTTTCAATTTGAATGAATATTTTTACAACATCTATTCTGAAAATATCCCTTCATCTATTTTTTATTTATATGTAAAGCAAATAGTTTTACCGGAGAGTTTCAGTTTTGAGCTCGTTATTTAAATTATTTCAAAATGATTAGATGCTGAATAAAATTTACATGATGCATTAAAATGTATCATATGAATCATCCAAGCTCCAATTCATATGCTTTTGAAAATAGGTTACGGCGAATAAAAATAATTTTGTACAAAAAAGTGGTTAATTGGATTAGTTATTAAGTTGGATGATTGGATCCGCTCATAATCCGGGATTTGCTAGTGTCACATGAAATACGAACTAATAGTAACAATTTTCGCCGGATGAGGAAAATTGATACAAAGAAAGGGATACCAGTCGGATGATTAGAGTGATAGACGTTAAGAAGGCGTGTGATATCCTTATGAGAGTGGGAAAAAAATATATATCATCCTAGGGAATTTATCACGAGTGAGGATATTCTTCCCGGTATAAATGCGATACATGATGGGAATGTAAACACAAAAATATTTCCTTTATATTCAATCCAGATATAACGCGGATCTCGGAAGGAAGTGTACGCACATGGGAGGATGTTCGCACAGGAACGTTTATGCTGGAATATTTATTCAAATAAAAAAGTAATCTTGTTCCAAAATGTATGAAAAAAGTGAGATACATGATAAGTAAATATGTATTTCAATGTGAAGCTTAAAACGTGCCTTTAACCCTTCCAGTACCAATGATATGATGAAATTCTTAAATATTAAATGGAATACACTTAAACGTTCCGCGGAAAATCGGACAAAAAAGCATAATGCGTACATGGATTTAGAAAACCGCATAACTTTGAATCAGCTATATAAATATATTCAAAATCGCATAAAAAATTAGGAAAATAATAAGGTAATTAAAAAATAACATTTTTGGTAACATTTAAAGGCCGTCTTGCATCATTGGTATAATTTTAAGGATGTCTAACATCTGGCATCTCAAAAGTCAAACATCCACTAGAAAAATATTTAAGAAGCGTGAATTCTATAACATTTTCAAGTATCAATTTGTACGGCATCATAAAATCTAAGCCATATATATCCAATAGCTGAGATATAACGGTTCAAGATCAAATTTGACTTCTTCGGTGTTAGTATGAAAGCAAGATCCCCATCCAAGGGCATCATTACCCAAATCTTCAACGTGTGTGTCAAACGATATGTACTTTTGCCATTACCTATATAGCAATCAGTAGCTACAATGCCTTGAACCCGATTTGCATACATTCAAGTACGTAGTCCTTATCTCTTATCAATCCTTCGCTTTTCAAGCAGTCTTGTATCCCTTTGACCCTCCCGAAGCACCTTTGAGGATGCTCAGCGAAAGCTCGAAAATATTCGGATTTACATGTAAATGATTTCGGCTTCATAGAGTGCGCCCCAATTACAAAGAGTGTACTTGGTCCATTAATTCGGCGCCCAAATGTATCGAAATATTTCCATCGGCTCGTAGTTGGCAAATTGCTCGAATTCGATCAGGGCACATTTTCGCCGAATTTGTCCAACATCAAACAGCAATTAATGTTTTAGTGCGATTGTATCAGAGCTGTCCACATCGTGATCAAGTGGGTTAATTGATTCGTCGTAGGTAAACATTTTAATTGATTTTCACTGTTGTGAATAATTTGATTTCGCCTGTTGTATCGGAGACACTTTGACGAGTCTGTGTTCTAAAAGCTCGCCGACCGATGTTTATATGGTGTGCTTTCAATTTGAGGAATAGATTTATCAGGACTGTCCTTGTTTTCCTGAAAAGCAGAACTACCTTGAAACTTGGTTATATCATTGAGTACTCGTATGTATATGCATGTATAATATTCTTGTGTATGCTGGTATTTAAGAATATAAAATAGATCAAATTATTATAAACAATGGACAATGATCAAGATTTGGTAGGGTTTTTTTGCCCATTTATCGATCTAGATTAACTATGATTTCTTGGATCTGAAAATTTAAATACCGAGGTGTGCTGTGGAGTTGTGTAAGACCGACTTCGGCTTCCTTTAAGCGCAATGTTTCAAATTATCCTGTATGATAGGATGATCGCGTATTTGCGAGCGAATTCCAGTAATTCAGAAAGAGCACTCTTGTACGTTGAGCTCGGAGAGAGACGGAGACGGATAAAACATCTTGCAGCTCGGTAACTGTGCATGGGTGACAGAGACGGAGAGCTTCCTGCGTACATCGCACGATTGTATAGATCATTAACGCAAATTTATCGACTAATAATGATATGTAAATGATATAATTAATCGATTTCAAGCGTATCGTAAATATTTTGTGAAAATGTCGTCCGTATATCGCATAGCAATTAGTTCTGTTTACTCTCCGACTATCGAATTCGGACCCTGTGAGAAACAACACCGATCCACATTGGGCGACTAAAGTGTTAAATATAAGCTTCATAGGCGCTGCTGCGGTTCTGACTGATAAGTGGATTTGTATGGTAGATAAGAGGCGGATAAGCAAATATAGCATCCAAGACAATGAAGATTTTAAATTATGTCACTACTCAAAGGGTTAACAGTAACATCTTCTTCCAACTAATAATGACGTGCAGTAAGTAGAGTCGTTGAATAGCCTTGGATGCGGGAAGATGTCCTTCCCATAGGCTCATAGCTGTAACCTCTCTCTCCGTAAATAAAAGATAATAGTCAAGACAAGGAGGTTTTTTTTAGCAACTGAACACCTCCATCCTATCGCTCCTCACTTCATTACGACTCAAAAGAAGACCAAACCCATATGCGAGCATGTCTCTTCTTGAAGAACATGCGGAAATGGCGAGCAGTCCAGGAGCTTTGCTCGAGAGGGTCCCCACTTTACGTTACAAGACTTTATTTGGGAGATAAGAAAACATAATTTTATAAGACTTTGAAATACATAATAAATTGGAATAATTATCAAGCGAAATGTGTGAAAGCATATTTCATTAATGAAGCATCTGCACCAGTTGTTTGATAAAAGTACAAAATTGTAAGCATCTGTCCACAGATTCTGAATGATGTTGATATGGTCCATTTTTAATAGAAATTATACCAAGACAAACGAAGCTTTGATAACAATAAAACATAATTACGCCTATTGTTCAATATTCAATATATTTTACATTTTTCTCAACGTTATCAATCTCCTTTTTGTAAATAATTGCCATTTTGAATCATCTTTATTTCAAAACTGTGTTCCCTGATGGAATCTGAAAGCTCCATACTGCACGAATGCAGGAGATGTGATAAAACTTCCCGTTTTAATCCCAGAAGATTATTCCCAGTCATTCTTGCAATATGAAAATTAATTCAAACTTATAGATTTTTCTTAGAGTTAATGTTTAAGTGTTTCTATTCAAAGACTATACTAATTAAAGTAGTTCATTGAAATGATCATAAAATATTTCCGGTTACGATCTGATGAAGATATCTCTCAGTCTCTTTGACAATTTGGCATTGATTTGCCATTGTTGGCAAAATTTGAGATTCTTCTCAATCTGAATGCATCAAACATATTCATAAAAAATAAGCATTGAATGTCTAATATGGATATATTAAGTTGTCCCATAAGTTTCCATGGTTGAAGAAAACCCGCGATATACTGTTCGCGAAATAGCTAACAAATTAGAAATTATAAGAACATCCGTCCATAATCATCTGACAAAATTGGGCTACATCAATCGTTCAGATGAATTACTCAAATAAACTTCAGCGTATTTCAACATGCGATCTTCTTCTCCAACGACATGATAGCCAACCTTTTTTTGATGAGACTTGTCAATGGAGATGAAAGTTGGATACTCTATGAGAAAAGCCAACGTAAACGGTCTTGGACCAAGGTTACAGAAGCTTTAACTGTAGCTAAACCTGGCCTACATCCAAAAAAAGTTTTGCTATGCATTTGGTGGGACTGAAAGGGGGTAGTTTATTATGAGCTACTTCAGCAAGGTGAAACGATCAATTCAACAAAATATTGTTTCCAACTAGATAATCTAAAGGATGCAATTGCCCGAAAAAGGCCAGAATTAGCGAACAGATGAGGTGTTGTTTTTCATCACGATAACGTCAGGCCTCATGTGTCTTTGCTCGTCAGATTTTAATTTAGTTTAATTATTTCGAGCGTTCCTACCGATACATAGCAAATTACTATTTAAAGATGCGATTAAGATTATATTATTAAAAATATTTTTTCCTATCGTATTTATTGCGATTTTGTATCGTATTTTTTTGCCCTTTAAAAATTGATTATCATTGAAGTGAATTTATATGTTTAAGCTAATATTTTTCTTCAAATACGACTTGAATAACCGTGAACGATTTCGTTCGCGCTTTATTGGAACAGGGTAATGTATTATATTTGCGAGGCATGATATGTGTATTTAAAGCAAGAATGTCAATTCTATTGCTAAAATCTCGAGGATTTCTGTTTGCCTTTTCATTGCGCAACAATACCTTCAGAAATATTTGCGCAAAGGTCAAATAAATAAATAAACACAATAGAGTTTTGCGTATTGTATGAAATTAAGCATGTCTGAAAGCTTTCCGACAAAAAGTTTCCCTCGTCAAGCATACGTGCTTCACAATGCCCAATAAAGTTTAGCGGGAACACAAAGACATCAAAAGGTTAATATGTGAAATTTGAGTTATTCGTCGGAAGAACATCTTTTGTGCGGCAACAACTTTTTTCGCCGGGAATTGTCGTAAAGCAATACAAAATTGCCTGGCAAAATGGGAAACCGGGAAAACGGCATAAAACGTAACGCAATAAGGGGGTATTGGGGAGGCCACAAAATACGGCGATAAACATGTGTTGCGGGACCCACTTTGAAGATTAGACTCCTGCACGTCAAAACAATGGAGGGTAAGCCCCCGACGACCGTTTGCGCCACGAGTGGTGCTTCCATCTACAATCGTGGATGTTCTGTTATTGGTTCTAGGATTAGATTAGGAGGGAAAAGCATCTGAGCTTTCCCGGATGTCGAAACCGCATTAATCACGCTCGGTGACAATGACAGGGTGCATGTACTTTATGTTGTTTCTCAAAGCGACATCGAAAAGGATAGGCACGTATCTTTTCCTTGAATCTCTCCCTTATTTAATCAATTTATGAACCATCTGTATTTTAAATGGATATTAAAGGAATACATTATAAAACAAGCGGTGCTCAAAATGTACGAATACGTAGAGATTACGCTAATCCGCGCTGATATTACTTCTCCTACACAGATCGTCTAAAGATCACCAGATTGCATCCCAGATGAAAAAATCATCTTGAAATAACATTTCTCAATATTTGTATCACTACAGTACAATACCTTGTCCTGGAGTGCTTCATACCTTGCCCTTTATTTGTGAATAATCAGATTTGTCCTGTATCTAAAACTCACCATGAGTATTATCCTGCGATGATAGCAAGATATTATACACCAAGTATCCGTTTTATTGCAATGGCTGTCAAAAAAAGTCAATGACGTATCGTTAGTCACATATAAAACCACAATCCAGACTTTTGCACGATGTTTTGTCGTCCAAGACCAAGTCCAAGTCCACAAGAAAACGAGTTTTATTACAAACAAAGTAATGATTTTACATGGAAATGGAATTAATCTCCTTCAAAACACTATCCATGGTTAGAGATGCTCTTATCCCAACCTTGAATCCATGGCTGGAAACATTTTTGGAAGGGTGTTCATGTGTTCTTTCGTGACCATCTCAACATCAAGAATGGTGTCAAAACGTTTTCCTTTTAATACGGTTTTTATTTTTGGGAAGAGCCAGAAATTGCATGGTGCTGAATCTGGTGAGTAAGGTGGGTGTGGACACACAGGAAGATTTGCCAAGCCAAAAACCCACGAATGAGAAGCAGCTCTGCATTTTTGTCTCAGGGTCATATCCATAGACCAAACTTTTATTTCCAGTTTTGGATTTCCATGAAGTCCGGATCTGCTTTAAGAAGATCCTTCAATTTTGTGCAAACCGAAACTCGGTTTTCCTTCTGCGACAGACTCGATAAACATAACCTCATTCTGGCGGCTATGGAGACTGACTAGCTAGTCATAACTAGGGAATCCAATGCCGGGATCTCGGACAGTTTTAGGTGCTCGAATTGAAATTTTTATCTAACAGAAATCATACACCTCACCAACACGATGAAGGCTACTAAATCGAGTAATTCCCGTCGAAATCTGGACGCTTGGAAAAAGTGGCGTAACTACTAATTGACGAGCTTAGGCGACGCCTAGGGACAGTATCTGTCTAATCTATGTATTCATATATAGAGTGCATGTATGTTATTCAAATTGTTATATTAACCTTTACCTACCGGTGATGTATTTACTACACCTCGACGCTAATAATGGGAATATCGATATGAAATATAATAGATACGGGGTTCAGAATTTTTGTATTCCTCCGTAATATAATTACGAATCACATCAAAGTATTATAGCATATAAGTATTCATCTGCAGCGACGGAAATAAATAATTTTTCGGGAAATCGGGAATTTTGCGAGTTTTAGTCCGTGTCTCAGCAGAAACAAGTTTGTACAAAATGCTATTGCAAAAATAACATATAGGATCATAAATAATACAGCATTGAAACATAAAACTAAAAAAATATATACACGCAGTGTGTAGAGTGCACACAGATGGAGAGATCTTGAACGATGTGCCAACCCGCGTTCGCGCCGGGCCGGGTGTTAACCGCTTACGAATATTTCCGCGACGCCGGCGGAGCGATTTTTTTTTTAGTGTTTCGCTTGGATTAGCTCTAATATAATTAAGTAATTGACATCTTAAGTATTTTGAATTCCTTCTTGTTTGATGATGTAAATGCGGTCTTTGTAGTTAGTTGCAGCGATTGTGGTTATTTCATACACGCAAATAATGTGCTTACATTTTTCAATACTATAAAATTTACTCTCAATATAATCATATTTTTTTTACATATTTTTTTTCTAAAATAAAAGTGTAGAGCTGTTTATTAGGTTTTTGGTCCAATTGATTCTAACGGCCGTGACAATTTGGTTAAAAATCTGTTGGATGAAAAAAGTTGTGGCCGCCATTCTGATGTTTCGGCTATCATTTTAATAGCATTTTCCAGCGACAATATTCACGAGGATGTTTTTGAAGATATCCAAGCAAAATGTGACACAGTTTATTGCTGCAATGCAGGGTTGAGTGAGCTTCGCAAACGAGGCATGCTTTCGGTGGCCAATTACTATCGTCACAAACAAAGCTTTGCATTTCGTACGAGCAAAAAATTTGCGGAACAAAAATCAGAAAAAGGTTTTCATACATTTTGATATCCGCATAAAAAATATCGTTAGTGAGGGGATAGTAAATATATATTTTTTATGAAAAGAATAAATTCGTACCTCGCCCTCAAATAAAGAGTTTATTGGTGGTTCGCGTGTGAGCAGCAACGCCCAATAGCTAAGAGCCAGAATAGCTTCATGCCTCCGCCAGGGACAGGATATCGGACACATATATCCCATTTGGCGAAGATTTCCACGAATATCCTCAAAGCCCACGAGGAAGAGAAAATAAATGATGGGAAATGGCCGTCATAAAATAACATGAAGTCATTGATACCCTGCGCCTTCCCATTGTGTCCCCCGGTGTCTGTATCAAACAAAGCTTTCCTCATCGCGTATCAACAATTTCTTTACCCCACATATAGAAGAATAGGGTCGTAGTGTAGTTGCCAGAAGTATCTAATCTTATCCTTTAGGATACGTATTGGAGCCATCAGGATGCTCGTTCTTCGTATGAATATAAATATATAAGTGTGTCGCCGATGCCGGCGTCGCTTTTCTTGAAAATTAAACTCGCTGGAATTGCTGCGAGGCTCCTATTTGTCACGTAGAAAACCTCAAGAGAATCACGTAGAAAAATAAGACGATAAAAATATTGGCGAGAGCAATTTTAAAAGTACTTTTAATTCGCAACATTCCTCTTCTTTAAAGTTAAGATAGTTAACTTTGTGGTAACGAGTGTTGCTTTTATGAAATATGATACTTCTATAAAACTGATTATGACGTTAATAACTATACTCAATGCTACCATAGTGCAACTAATCACTTTGATATACTATAAAATACACCATTTTCAAAGCATGTAATTTCAAAAATATGACCTGGAGAGATCCTTACTTATTTACGACATTAGCTGCTCCAAATTTCCAATATTCAATTCAGATATTGTGTGTTAATTTTTGGGAGAAGTCCTGCAAATTTGTATCTTGTAATTATATCAATTAAAAATTTAATATTAAATTCAATGGATCGGTCGGCGGAGTTTAGAGAATTGTAGCATGGACGAAATATCATCCCCATGCAATAACGCTGTTAATCTGTGTAGATTTAATTCGCCAGATTAACAGTGACATCTTCCTCTCTCTTTAGGCGCAATATGTTAATTTAACAGCGCTGTGGAAATATTGCACTTGCAATAACGACCGCGTGATGAATAATCTTGCACCGTTGCTGGTTGGTTAGTGACGCGCAGGAGGTGAGAATCGGGGGAAGTCGTCGGTTAACCTTGGCTGCGGGAGGACATTCTTCCCACGGCCAGATTGCTTGAAAGAGTTATCTAGAGAAGAGAGTATTACTGTTCGATGCCGTTTATCCCCATTCATCCGGCCGGGTACATCATGACCCGAAAGAAGAACGGACCCTTGCGCTAGCGCGGCCATTCCGAAGAGCTTGATGTTGTAGCTACTTATAATAAATATTATATCTACTTATATTAATATTGCAATGCATTGAAAGTTGCAATACTTCAATCAATTAAGTTTCGACGCTACAACTTTAGCTACGTCTACAATATTCCTAGCCACCTTGTATCAAAAGTAAACGACGTTTATTTAACAATAATTAACACTTATAGACCAAAAATCAACCTTGTGAATTTTATTTTTATTAATGTCCACAACATTGAAAGCTTGGTAGACTGTAACTTTCCTAAGCTGCAGAAACATTGCGTCTGTAATAACGACAGCGATCACTTCATGCGCGTGCATCGTTGTCGGTTCGGTCACAAGGCATGAAGAGTCGTCAGATTCCCACGGTCAAATCTCTCTTTCGTGATTAATAAAGAAGTTATCTAAGACAAGAGTCTTTATATTCGACGCCCGTTCATTCCGTCCCACTGTTCGGCTACATAGCGACCCGAAAGCAGAAAAGAGCTATGATAATATACAATTTTATGGATATTTATGATGAAATTATTGATGAAAAAAGAGACTAATGAAACAAATTTGTCGAAAATGTCATTTGAGATAAAGCAAAATTTTGAAGACAATAGTACGAAAATGCATAAAGATATAGCTAGATTTGCCCCAACTATCAGCTTTGTATTTAAAAACCAGACCATTGCACTGAAAGAAGCATACATTTAACGCTTTGAGTATTGAGCTAGTTTTAAATAATAATAAACTTAGATGCTATATTTGCATATCCGCCACTTATCATCCGTACAAATCTACTTATCTATCAGGACCGTCGTAGCGGGTATGAAACTTGTACATAAATAAATAAACACTGTCGATAGCACACAACATTCGGTAATTTCTTTGCGTGAATATAAACAATACACTTGAAATCGATTCATTATATCGTTCATATATCATTATTTGTAATAAATTTGATCTATACAATCGTTTTTCTCCAAACTTAACGCGCAAGACACTCTCTGTCTCTGTCTGTCTCCGAGCTCAACGTGTAAGAATGCTCTTTCTGAGCCACTGGAATTTGGACACAACATTGTGTCTTACCTCTTTAAGGGGTTAAGAGAGATCTTCCCAAATGATCTTTCAGATTGGAATTCATTGAATGTGCCATAAAATGGTTTAGAAATTTTAATAGCAATATGTTTGATCAATCATGCGAAACATTTTATCAATACAATTGAAAATGCTTGCGCCATTAAAAGATAAGAGCGTATTGACATAGATATGAACAATATTGCCAATAAATACGCTTGCGATTAATAATTAATATATTTTCTATGGTTATGGTTTGAACTAGATGCTCAATATTCAAATAAAATATAAAATGCAAATACTTGAATGTGCTATCTGTGTAATACATTCAAGGTAGTAAAATATTAGACATTCTCTTTAGCCTATATTGAAAATATGAATGTTGCATAAAATACTCTGAAAGATTTCGCTGTCGTGTATTTTTTGGATTTGGGTTGCTGAGCATTCGGTTGTCCTCATTTCCTACGAAACTTAAGAATATATTTTTGTATAGGTATAAATTTTAAAGTATCATTTTGCAATCTCAAAAGTGTTTCATTAATATCTCGTTGTATTTCGGCTGCTATCGTCGAAAGCAACCAGCAAGATCAAATACATAAATATCAAACATAGCCTGGAAATACTATGTACATATAAAAATACTTTATTACAGCAAAATGAGCTCCTTGATAACCTCTTATGCTTTAAAATTTAGCTTTACCATCCCGAACAACCGAAAATTGGGTGGACTACGAAGCTCGCAGCTACCGGAAAATGTTCCCTAATGCGTACATGAGCATTCGCCGGAACCGTTCCAATTTTAATTAAAAATATTTGCGAAAGCATTACATATGAAGTCGGAATAAATGTGAAATATGGGAAAATAAACAGAAAATAAGGGATGAATCCTAAAATAATAAATGTCAGCGTTTGTGTAAATGTTTACTTTCCATTCTGACAGCGACATAATTCCCTCGTGTATACTTTTTTTTTATAAAAAAAATTAATGCGCAATGTCAAATATGAGAGGACAAAGATGTACATTTGATAAAAAAAATTCCATGATAATTCAACATGATCGAGACTGCTTTAAAAAATGAAAGCCAAAACAATGTGCCTGATGCTGTGGGAACAAAGCGTACAAATTATTCCATCTCTGCGACATTTATAAATATTTTCGTCCTGAATACTGCATAGATTTGCTTTAAAAAATGATCCCAAGGAAAAAAATCTGGACTATATTTCACACAAAAAATATATTAAGAAGTAGTCTAACATTATACAGGATATTGTCGAACAATTGACGGACGCATGACACACATGTTGTATCATCGGCCATTATATTGTTTTGATAATAGTGAAAGTGGAATTCAAATGATTTTCTTTAATCAATTATCTTTGCAATTAGCGGAATACCACTTAATTTGATATGTTTTAGATTTTATGCATCAATTTAAAGATGGTTTTTTTGCAATTTCTCCTTTAATCTCACTTTATCACATCAATTTTTTTTTTAAATTTCTTAGAACATATACGCTAAGGCTCCTAATCTTCTAAATGAGCTAGAACTAGTTCACAGATACGCCAAATCAGCCAAAAAAGAAGAGGCTGATATAGCTGAAGATTTTTTTTATAAAGCTGGAATCGCTGATTAGTAGTATATTTCCATTAAAAAAAAATACTTAAAACTTTAAACGCGTTTTTTTGAAATGACATTTTTGCATGCGGTGTGGAAATAATTTTGAAAAACCAAGTCGCCGATTAGTCTGAAATTTTACAAGCTTATTTTAAATATATATGGCTATGGTAGTTGTTTAAGGTAAGCCTGAATGAAAAAATTGTTCCACACCGTGGATCTTTTTTGACATGTCATTTTGATGTTTTAAAAACGATATAATATATATTTTTTTAAATTACGAATTATATTTTTTTAGTATTATATAAGAGTGTCATAAAAAATCTCAAAAAGATTAATTTCATTATGTGGTGTATTTGCTGAGAAAAAAATTGTTAAAAATAGCCTATTTTTGGGCCGTCAAAGTGAGATGATCCCTTAAATCTTATTGCACTAAATCAGTGCAATTCTGGTCTTAAAACATTAATTTATATGGATATTTTAAACAATAAACATTAATATAGAATTTATATGACTATATAGCCTAGCCTCCAAATGCTAATCAATGCTGCAAAGATCGCTAAAGGTTGAATATTGTATTTTACACGTACTAAATGCATATTCTACTTCAGTAATAGAGGAATCGTTGTTGTATTATTTAAATTTATTCAAATTTAACTAAACAATGTAGTTTTGCTTTTCATATAAATTTCCTGGAAGGAAGCCAATTATTATACTAAATTCGACAGTAAACATTTGAAAATCTTTCATTGTCGAGATTAGTCTTTTGCAGTTGTACTTTACTTTTTTAAACATGTTTAACTTACACATCTGTTTTTTTTTCTTATTAGCTTCAATAAAAGGGACTTCAAGAAATTCCCAGCTTTCATGTATGATACAATTTCGTCTAAAAAATATGAATACGTTTTTTAAAAAAAAAAGATTTAACTAATGGCTACCATAAGTCAAAGTTTCAGAAAAACACTCTGGTATGTTTATTAGTCTATTTTAAAGTGGAATAGCATGCAGAAAGACTCCCTACTTCACTAGAGTCAACCCTACTCCCCTTCCTCATTTCTTAATTCTTTTCTGCGGGTACGTATTAAGATTGAGCCCTGCCCTGCTCCTCACTTCAAATTTAGTCATTAGCAAGAGCACGCGCTTTTTGCTTCCCCAATTATACGTACTTATTTCAACTTATCATGGCGTCCATAAGCAATGACGGAAGTTTACTAATTAAAAATAAAACCAATATTTGGCTTATCGACCAATCAACATTAGTTAGTAAAATCGTACAGGAAGAAATGTCCTTATACAAGAAAATCAACACTTGTATCCTGAATATTTTTTATTTTAGTATTAAAAGGGTATCCTTATTTGTAATCTAAAAATTTATTTTTCATGTAAATGTAGTGTTTTAATTTTTTATATGAAAATACAAACCTTGATAGCGACCCCTAAATATTATTTTAAAATATTGAAATAACGATATTTGACCAAATAATGATAGACGATCCTGCTAAAATTGCTAATTTTACGTTGCTTTCGTATTTTTTTAATTGTTGCTTTATTTTTATCAAAATTTTACAATAGATTTTTAGAAGGATGTACACATTTCATTTTCAATTTTTTTCTGCCGTGTTATAAAGTGCAGTGTCATACGAGAGTCGAGTATATCCCCAGCCCTCAACTATTTTTATTTAACTATGCATTAACATTAGTAAATTTACATACTTTATCTATTGGCAAAATAATAGTAACTATGTACTCGCATCTCATGTAAATTAGTAATATTGCGTCCATACCGGTTAATTAAACGCGTGAATGCAGTTGCGTCTCCGGATAAGCGAGAGCGGTATGATAGTTAACTAACTAAATAGTGAATGTTATATTAGCCCATGACAGGCTTCCAAAAATTGCCATATTGGACGGTATTTCACGTCCACACGGCGGGGTATTGGTAAAAGTTTTCAACTAGCAATAATCGCACCTCGGATTAACCTCATTGGTTACGATATCGCCGCTGCGCAAAGTTAACTTACTGGAACTCGAGGGGCGAATGTAATTCTGAGCCTACTACACACCGCGGACAACTTGGAACGAACTATGCTGCCATCTACTGATACTTTGCGCGCACTCACACGAATGAACACAATTCTATTTATATTGATACAAAATCACACGAATATAAATTCTTAATTATTTTTAAAAAATATTACAAACAATTATTTATCGATAAAAAATATAAAAACCAAAAAAATATTTTCTAAGATCCAAGTTAAAATCCATCCATCCATTAGCGCATATATGCATATATTTTGTGCAATGATTTACAAAAACCGTGCTAATGGAGAATAATATTTGTATTATATTTATTTTATTCGGTGTGCAAAAATTGTACTTACAGATAATTTAGCATTATGCCCAACCAATATTTTTTTAGTTTTAATGCAATTAAAAATAGTTCAAACATCGATAGCCTTAATAAAAAGTTTAACCTCTTGGTTGCCGCCGATTTGATAAAACGGCACCTCCCATTGCCGCGTGTTTTCAATGCAAAAAAAGTACTTTTACTAATAAATAAATATTTATCACTTGCATAATTGGTGAGCCACAACCAATCAGGATACAATTTGCATGAAAAAACGACACTCGATTTTTATTAGGGTTGCCACACAAATATTAATGAAATTTAAAAAGTTATATTCACGTTTGGACAATGTATTTGAATCACCTTTCGAATCGCTACAAGCTGAAAATCACCTGTGTGATATGCTTCCCTGTTTTCTCTCAAAATGCAAAGTATGAATTTAGTATATATAAATCGACTATATGAAAAAAAACTTTTTTGCATCACTTTTGTCAATCAAACATATATTTCTCGTACTAGCCTATAACTGATTCAGGTTTCATTATGGACTCGCCACTATGTCGATCTAATTTGTTTGATGCGATTATATTTCCTGAGTGCATTGTGGATAGCATCGTCACTTCTCGCTTGTCTTTCCATATTTTATTATTTTTTGTGTGGTAAATTTCCGTTTCACCTTTGGCCAATATGCTATTAAATTTAGGCATACCAATCCGATTTTTTCGTACGATTTCACAGCAATCTGTTTGAAACGAATGCAGCATTTGAAACAAAGTTGGACTGATACACATATTATACACGTATAAGGCGTTATTTTTATTCAAATATGGGGTCATCAAAGTCATTATTACATTTCCACTAATATTCAAATTGTAATTTTTGTTTGCATCCGCAGTGGCCTCACTATAAATGATGAAGTCCGTAACAATTCCACTTTTGCAATCACACAAAACAAACAACTTAATTCCAAAGCGGATTCTTTTCGACGGAATGTACTGTTTGAAGAGTAGTCTCCATTTGAATAGTAAAAGACTTTCATCGATACATAATTTTTGGAAAGGATAAAAGCTATTTTTGAAATTACGTTTGATCATGTCTGTATTTTTTTTATTTTACATAATTTATCACATGTAGCTTGTTTATTATTACCCGATTCGTACCATTTGTCCATTCTATAAGAATTTGATTCCACTGGCAGTTTGATTTTTGTATATCGGTATTGCTTATTAGTTTCTTCAATGATGAACTCCATAATATCTTCCGACATATATTTTTTAGAAAAAAATATTTCGGAATTTTCCCAATCAGTTATGATTATTCACACTATAGTTATTTTGAATGATTGCTTACTTTTTATCTATAAAAAACTAAAAAAATATGTTTTAGAATAAATTTGATATTTGTGACAATTTCTGTTTGTGCCAACCCTGACGAAATATTTCAAATATATCCTAAACTAAAGAAAAATATTTACAGTTTTGGTATTGGTAAAGCGCAACAGAATATTTGGTTATAATTTTCAAGCCCTGGTTTAAGACTTTGAGTGGTCATTGCGATTCAAATTTTGACCCGAGCAAGTCATCGCTTTCCTGTTGTCACGGGTTGTTTCAAATGATTAGCGAACTTATTATTCTTGATATACTGTATTTTTGTGCATTTAATCCTCCTTGCCCGTGACACCAATATGACAAAAATATATTTCATTCACATGTTTGAATTCCATTGAGACTTGTTACATTAAAACAGATTACTTCATATGGTTTGTAAGCATAATGATAAAAGGTCGTACAAAATTGACAAACAACGATTAAATGTAGTTAATAACACTTGAATTGGTGGATTCTATAAATCAAGCGCTTTGTAACAATTTTATAACATTTCGTTAATGTGAGAAACTCTGGAACTGATTTAGTATTTGTAATTTGAAACTTCAAGTTGAAGATGTTAATTTAAAAGCAAATTACATCAATGTTATTTATTGGATCTTCCGGAGCAAAACAACTGCGTTGATTACAAATTATTCTCGCTCTGGAGCAAACGGCTGATTAAAAACACTGAGCAAGCGATTTTTGCTTAAGTATAATTTAAACCCTGTTGTTTTATTTGCGTCTAAAAAGTCTGGAGAGCGAAATGTAGTGTTTGGCCCCCCCGGGCGAAAGTTTAAAGCCACTCCATGTTGATTTAGGGAGCTATGGACAAATGAGAGCAAAAGGATCATTTTGAGTGGAAAGAAAAACAACAATCCTGCGGTTTCTGCGTGCGAAGCCTGACAGATGGATTCCAAATATGGCGGTGGATATCCTCGTCATGTGGAGTGGCAAAAACTAACCACTCAAACAAATGTTTCCGCAACGACCCTCAAACGTCGCAATGTATGGACGGGAAAATATGACAGGACAGTATCATGGACCCGGTTATTTATATGGTTTATTTCCATCGTGGCACGAGTTCCATCAAGGTGATGTGTGTCATATTTTTCAAAATGATGATATTTGCTATAGTTTTTGTACTATTTTTAGTCACCCATTATATCAAAAACATGCTAGAAACAAGATAACTGCCATATAATTAGTTCGAGGAATCGTCAACAAACAACATTGATTACATACGAAAACCATATAAGAACGTATTTTTATAAGATTTCTGAACATTTTGATAGACGTATTTGCTAGACGATGAATACTTAATGAGACTGTAAATATAACGAATAATATCAAAAGATAAATGGAACATCAGATAATTTGGTACTGCCAGCATTGGCTCTTATAACGTCAATTAACCCTTTGAATAGTGAGCTAATTGTAAATCATCATAAACATATTTGCTATATTTGTATGTCCGCCATTTATCATCCGTAGAAATTACTTATCTGTAAAGATCGTCGCAGTGTGTATGAAGTATATGAATATATTTGCCCTGCATTATGACTTGCTTCTTGTAATTTCAAACGCTTCAATTTTATCCCATTAAAGAGGTAAGACACAGAGCTGTGTCCAAATTTCAATGATTCAGAAAGAGTATTCTTGCACATTAAGCTCGGAGACAGATAGATTGAGTATCTTCAGCACATCCAAATGTTGGTTATCGACAGTGTTTATTTATTTATGTACAAGCTTCATACACGCTGCGGCAATCCTAGCAGATAAGTGGATTTGTATAACAATAAGTGGCGGACAAGCAAATATAGCATCTAAGATTTTAATGATGTTAAATTAATTCACTACTCAAAGAGTTAAAGCCGTTTGGAACAAAGTTCTTTAATATATCAGACGCTTGGATAATATTTGTCTACATAAAAATCTGCATTTGGGCACTTCTAAAGGACAAATTCTCCCCTCATAATATTGAATATTCTTTGTTGAAATTCATGTTTTTTGCCTCCCATTCAATCGAAATTTCAATGGGGACTCTTTCAAGTTTGACTCACTTTGTAGGGGTGATTTCAAACGACTGCGAAACAATCTTCCACATTGTTCACAACTTAAAAATCAAAATTTTTGTCAATGTATCTTATAAAAGCTGATAATATTTGCAATTTTTTTTTGAATAAATGAGGCAGTAAATGAAGTTCAATTTATACATAATCAAAAATAGTTCCTTACTAAACTTTTTTATATTTCCGCCCATTAATTCAATAAACCCGTCTCAGGAAGGCATTCCGCTTCAAATCCTTTTAATACTTGATAATGAATCAGGATATTTTACATACAGGATGGGGCCTACATTCAAGCATAATTTATACACATGTATCAATTGATACATATAGGTATAAGGAATGCTTAAAGTTGGAGCGTGACTAATGGGCCATTTGCATGCCATATATGCATAAGAGTGATCTATTGTCAAATGGCCATTCAAAGTCTCCATGCAATCGTCTTTTATCAAGCCCTCAATGATCCAGATTTACACCCTATATTTGTCACATTATGACAATAATGTTTGGAGCATTCAAAGAAGCAGTTGGAAATATATTTTAAGACGTCCAGTTAACAAAACCATATATTATAAGAAATCCGTCGATTTCACCTTAATAGCCAAAATTTTTTTGCAACATCAGCAGCACAATAAGACATCAAGACAAGAACTTAATTGGAAATGTTGATGATTTAAATATAATAATTGAAGATTAACCTTTCTTTCTTTGTGATGTATTTACTACAATACGACCATAATAATGTTGTGATTTTTAAATCACTTTTTCATATGGTGTATCAAATACATATCATCGGAGCGCGCGGGTGTTTTTATCACAATAAGGGAAAGGTTAGCGAAATATTTCAACTTCGTTTCATTATTCCATACCTGACGATTATTATATCAAGATAATCAATTTAGTTCCATTGAATCCATGAAATCTGTTGGATGAAAGCAGAGTCATCAAGATCATCTATTATTTAATACAGCATACACAGAGTCATTGTTGTTTTTTCTATTGTTTTCTTTGACTTTCAACAGGTTGGCGTCAACGAAAGATTTACGCTTTCTTTTTTGTATGAGTTCAAATAGGTTAAAAATTCGTTTCAGTAATATAAATCTTCACAAGGAACCTCGAGAAAAAAACCTAAAACGATGAAGATTGAACAGCCATAATGGAGCTAATTCACATACAACAGTTCGAGCACTTGCTTGTGATTTGTGTTAGATTCACAACAGGATAGATTAAAAAGCTGGATAAGCGGGTGCCGCACGAATTGTCAGAAGGTCAAGAACTGATGCGCTTGGATGCAGAGCCATAACAAGGGGGTGGCAAAGCAAGCACCCGCCACGGGCGCAACTGGACTCGGGACGCAAAATGCAGAACACCGACCCAGTAGATAAATAAAATAAACATTGGGTCGAATCAATTGGTATAGGCCCGCAATAAAAAAAAGGCAGCAATATTTTTGACCGATTGTAAAATTTAAACAACCCAGTCGATTCAATTTGTAATGAGAGTTCGTAATCGTTCTGTAGACATGTTCGGGTATGGTGTCCGATTGCGAGGCGCTAATTCATCAGCGCTCCGAAAAGCGGACTGGTTGAACCTTGTGGCCAATCCGTTATCTTTTAGGATTTTTTGCCGATTTTTCGGAGATAAATGCATATCTGAAGTCTTTCACGATCTGTACGATCATATCTGCCAGCTCGCGCACTTACAGTAGATGATCATCCAATAAAAAAATGTGGATTTTCTTCACCATTTCGGGAGTGGTTATTTTGGGACTATCTACATTTACTTATAAGAGAGCTAAAGGGGGATTCGCATTATCTTTTCGCATAACTCATTTTGAACGATACGATTAAAAAAAACGATTAACGAGCCAACGACTCAACGTCAGTCTTCATTTTCTCATGAATTCTACATTAAGTCTGAAGACAACGTCTTCCTCGTTTGCAATCGAAGGCGCTTTTTCTATCACAGTGAAAAATCACATTTGTATGCGGCGAATAAATATGTAGGGGTTCACATGCCGGAGCATCGCCACCCAGGCAAGTTTCTCTATTTATTTTTCATCCTTTTTTTTTCCTTTACACGTATCCTCGGCCAGGATCACGACGAAAATGGAACGAAAGTTGTGCTCACATACCGCCGACGATAAAATCTAATGTTATTTCCAGGAGAAAAGGACTCTTTCCAATTGATTTCGCCTCCTAGCGGCTCAATCTGAATACCCCCGCCGGAGACCTTTTATTTTAACAATTTGAATAAAAAATCCCAAAAGGGCGAACGGTGCAAATTTTAACATAGAATACGACAAATTAAAAATGCTCTGATGTTATCTGCACGTCGCCCACTTCATTTTGTGCGAGTATCAGATTCTAACGTTGCCTCTCAATGCCTTTAGTCCTTTGTGACTTCAAAATCGTATAAAGCAACGGATGGTCAAAGAAGCTTTTGAAAATAGAAATAGAACTTAAGCCGGTATTATACAGTGGCGCAAATTCCTCCATATAAAATGTGCTTAATAAAAGCTCACAAGCGATTCGATCTCGCAAACATCAAAAAAATATTGCTTATAAATATGCAACAAAAATTATTCAAATATTAATATGAAGTCGGCTTAGCAAATTAGAATTATGAAGATGTTTAAATATGTTTTGAGCTTTAAAAAAAATTGTATTAATTGCTTGCTATATATGCTATATCTTAAAATATTTCGTATCTCATAATAGTAGCAGCTCGTAGCTAAACTAGTAAGAGTGCTGCATGATACACGATTTTTAGGTACAATAAACTTGGAGTAAAAATATGTACCTTTCACCAGTATGTTAGGGTCGGCACTGCGGGAGCGACAGTGCTCTCTCTCCTTCGCAGCCTAGTGTACAGCTTCTTATGTGTGTATACGCACAATAGTCAAACTATACGTGACTGGGGGATGGCTACTGGTATCAAGCTTAAGAATTACATATTGTATAAATATGAAGAAAAATTCTTATTTATATTAAATGTTGTCGATAATGTCAAATAGAAATAGGGGGTAGTCCCGAAAAATTCAGGATTGAAATTTTTATTTAAAAGAAATCCTACACTTCACCAGAACGATGAAGGCTACTAAATCGAGACATTTTTGCCGAAATCTGTATTGTTGGAAACAGTGGCGTAACTTCTAATTGACGAGCTTAGGCGACGCCTAGGGACAGTATCTGTTTAATCTATGTATACATCTATGTTATTCAAATTGTTAAATTAACCTTTCCCCACCGGTGGTGTATTTACTACACATCGACTCTAATAATGGGTATATCGATATGAAATATAATAGATACGGGGTTCAGAATTTTTATTTTCCTCCGTAATATAATTACGAATCACACAAAATATTATAGTATATAAGTATTCATCTGCGGCGACGGAAATAAATATTTTTTTGGGAAATTGGGAATTTTGCAAGTTTTAGTCCGTGTCTCAGCAAAAAGGAATTTTATCAGTCACATTGATGGTGTTATAAGAAAATGGGGGCTCACGCGGTCATCAACTCTAATTAGCATTTAAATATCTGATGACGATACCTCCAACGAGTGTGGAGGCTGAGCGTGCATCTTCAGCAGCAAGTTGCCTGGCTTCCAAAATCAGATCCAGACTAAATGACGAAACATTAAAAAAATATAAAAAGTATGTGATTACATTTAAGGGTTGAAAAATAATTGAATGCCGCATCACAGAGGGTTAAAATTGAGCAAATAAATTATGAGAGCGTAAGTAACGCGTCCGTGCGTTACGCGTACGTGCATGCCCCTACGCGCAGCTTGTAAAAAGAATAAGACGAGTCAACCAAGAAATTATTTGACAGTGATGACTGGCAGCCCCCAAAGATAAGATTCCTCCCCATCAGAGGGGGCGGAATGGGGGGCAGGGCTTAATGGGATTTTTTAAGCGATGAAAAACGTATTTAAAGCCGCACGGGAGTGAAATGCGGTTGATGAAGTGGATTGATGGGCGTATTTGGGCCTCGGGCTACCATTCGGAATTAACCTCCGGCTAAAAGGAGTGATTCTCCATTATGACATTAGGCTGTCCATTATGAAATGTAAACTCTTTCATCAGAAGGAGACCACGGCGACAGGATGGCCCATTAAGGAGAGGAGGATATTTTAGCTTTTTTGAAGGCTCCGCCCGGGAAAAATGAGGCAAACAAACTGCCGGCGCTTACTGAGTAATTAGTGGGAGCGCTTTCTTAGCCGTCGTTAGTAAATATTTAATACTAAAGTATGACTATAATTTTACTTTCCACTTCAAAAAATGAGTGCATATTTTATGCATTTTTTAATACGGCAGAGTGCCACTGAAATTTGCAATATATGCATATGAACTAGCCTTGAGTATTTCATATAAATATTTCAAAAGAAATACTTCGATTCGCTTCCATTCAACTAAATCTTATATGGTATTTCGATATCAAATTCATTTAGATTCAGCAACGAAAATGCTTATTTATAATGAGTATTAGAATTATTATAAGCCATTTACTAGCGATCTTGATTACTGTAGGTCACAATATCTAAACAAAGCTATAATCCAAGGATCCACTCCAAGATGCATCCTAGATTAAACCACAACGTTTACACGTGATTGGATCCATAAGCAGGTGATCTTCCGGCTCGTTTACGATTGCGGCTTGGCACTTCTGATCTGGTTATCCTATCTCCATGTAAAATACCTGAAAACGTGTCCAGATTTTTGGCACACCCAGTTCAATTCCATTTAATGGCGAGGACAATCCCGATAAAACTTATGGCGCTTTATGCAGGGCATGATCACGGTAAATGCAACCATATGATGCTATACTAAGCAGCATTTCATGTAGGCTGCTAAAATATGTTTCATGACTTTTGGGATGCACTTTGTATAATTTGAGGGAGTAATTAAATGCATAATTGCGACAGTGAGCCGAAATCTAAGAGCCATTGCACAATGCGAGTTGGTAATATCTTAACCAGTATCGACGACTAAAAAAGCATAAAATTATCATCATTTATCATCATTCGAATTCAGATTGTGGCAACAAAGCTTACTCAGAATTAAAATTCAAGATCTCGACACAATGAAAAACGACAGTGAAATGCCGCATTTTAAGATGGTCAATTTGAAATTCATAAGATGTAATTGTAGGAATCGCCAAATGAAGCGTTACTCTCTGCAATCCATTATGGCTGCTGATTACAGGTAGCATAATTTATGTTAAATGTTAATTTATATAAGCTCTTAATATATTAAAAATATCTGAATATATTTGAACTCAAACGATATGTTCGTGTATTGTACCATTAATCATTTTTATAATATTGACAGCGCTAAAAAAAACCACAATTTGGATGCCCAAAATGAACAGCAATTTTATCGGCATTTTTTGCAAGTGGCGGTAAAAACTGAACGATTCTCCACAGTGGACAATAGAAGAAAAATCAATTTATTTTGAAATGCATTAAAGATTAAATTATTTTTACAATACATTTAGACACAGAAAGGCTAAAAAGTGGCTGAAAGAAGCTGATCTGGAGTTCGCTGTCCAAAAAACGGTAGCCCTCTTTTTCACAAGACGCATGAAGCTTGCGCCCCCACCTCTGAGAATCGGGTGTTACGAGATTAAATACTCAAGATCCATTCGGTATTTGGAGGTGAAGATTGATGATAAGCTTCGATTCGTTACCCACATGGAGAAGGTGGCAGCGAAGGCAACCAGCATCGCAGAGAATCTGGCCAGGTTGATGCCCCAACATTGGTGGCCCAAAACAGGAGGCGAATCTACAACGTGGTAGTGAACTCGGTACTGTTGTACGGCGTGTCAATATGGTCTGAGGCATTACAAGTTGAAAGGGCCAGGCTCAACATGGCCAGAGTCCAGAGAAGATTATGGCGGCGTGGCAGTCCCATGGGACAACTCCGCTAAAGGTCGCTGGACACACGAGCTAATACAGAACCTGAGAACCTGGGTTGCCAGCAAGTACGGTCAACTGTGCTACCACTTGACCCAAGTCCTCACCGGACAGGGCTGTTTTTGGTAGATACCTACACAAAATAGGCAAAGAGACCGGCCCGGAGTGTCACCACTGCGGAGCGAAGTGCGACGATGCTGCACACAGGACATTTTTTTGCCCAGCATGGAGCACCGAAGGGATATCCTACGGGAGGAGATGGGAATCAGCTCGCTCTTCCTTAGCAACATGGTACCTTTATTGTTAGCAGATACTAGGACATGGAATGCGTGGTGCAAATAAGAAAAAGAGGATGCTGAAGGTACAAGACGACGAACAATAGCAGTATAATGATATCCGGAAAAAGATAAATGGAGAGCCCGTGAGGAACACATCGCTGCCACTCTTGTGCAATATTTAATCAGTAGCCGAGTGGTAGCCAAAGAGGAGGGGGGTTTAGTGGATAAAAAATCCCACACTACCACTAGAATGGTGGTGTCTTTTGAAGATTCCCCCCTTCGCAAAAAAAGTTCTTACTTCATTAACCTGTATCGTAGGACGATCGCCTATTTGCGAGCGAATTCTAGTGATTCAGAAAGAACACTCTTGTACGCTGAGCTCGGAGAGACAGAGATGAATAAAACATAGCGTAGTTCGGTAACTGTGCATGAGAGACAAAGACGGAATAAAATAAACAGAATATAAAAAAATGCATATTATATAAAACCTAAAATGATAAAAAATTAAAATAACTAAAATAATTATATACTATACACAAAATTATGTTTAAAATAAAATATAGCATGATATTCATTAAAACAATTCACGCACATTTTTTTCGCTTCCTGGCGTCTGAGAATTTGTCCCATTTTTTTGTAGCAAAGAGCACAATTCCTTCTAATAGATTTGTCTTGCTGATTTTATTATGACGTGCCTTATAATATCACATCGCTATTCTTTCTGTTTACTCTCCGACTGTCGAATTTAGGCCCCGTGAGAAACAACACTGATTCAAGCTGGGCGATGAGAGTGTTAAATGTAAGCTTCATACGCACTCCTGCGATCCTGAGAGATGAGTGCATTTGTGCGGTTGATAAATCGCGGACAAGCAAATATAGCATCTAAGAGTATGAAGATTTTAAATTAGCTCACTATTCAAAGGGTTAATATTTAAAGTCAACTTCCATTTAAGACTCTTTATACATTTAGACTTATTTATAAGAATATTTGATTAAGACTGATAGAATAAATTTTTGATCAACTACATTATTTGTTGGTATGTTTAAGTTCAAATCGATTCTAAATTCAAATTGTTTTAATCTGCAGTATTTTAGAAGAAATTCTTCTTCTTTAATCTACCATATCGATAATCAGACAAAGGAGCTATCTAAATAAGATTTTTTTTTACATACTATGAGATGATTCATCATGGTTAAACCACCCACAGGTTCACATAAATATAATTGTCAATCGATCGGAAATATTAATATTTCTAATCTCCCATATTTATAAGTATGGTGATTTTTCGTTCCCCGCAAACTGGATTTAAGCCCGAACCTTTATAGCAAAAGTCCAGGAATCAACTCGTTAAACTTTGAGCATTGGAATTTAATAAGAACATCGGTATTTCATGATAGTCATTCCATGTTGCAAATCTCATACAATTCCAACGCCGTTTCATTGAATATTGATTTCATGGGAAGGATCTACTTGTTCCCGCCTTAATTATTTTTGCAATTCAATATGTTCATAGTGACATTTTGTTTATTCAATATTTTATTTTGAGTCTAAAAGCTCTTATATAAATATTCATCCTGCTAAATGATACAGATCCCAATTGAAATATGATACGGCTAAGCACTGTGGAGGTAAGCTTTCAATTTGCCGGCAGCGTTCAAATAAAACGAAATCGATGGGAATTTTCTCTTTTATTTTAGAGAAGACGGATATCCTTATTGAAAGGGAGTATATAAATCGGGAGCCGTTTCCAATCCCTGTGATTTATCGACGTAACTAATTATACGATTATACCAGACTCCGTCCATGCCTGAATTCATCTTAATTTAAGACGAAGAAGTGGGCGGGATGGTTTTTCACCTCAAAAGTGAGGTGAAGAATATTCAATTAATGCCGTGGAGATACAATGGGGAGGCTGAGTTTTAGCAAATATTGGAGTTAAATTGCTACCATTGTCGGAAGATATTTCTTCCAATATTCTAAGCAATAAAATATAGTCATGCGATATGATATATAAGAAATTTTAAGAAAAATAATCCATTTATTCTGCAAATTGTAATTTTTACAGAATTTTCAACTGTTTCTGTCAGGAGATATTAAATAACTTTTTTTATGGTTTGGCGACATTTGGCAGTTTCTCTCCAAATTGTGTTAGTTTCTGTCTGAATTGCTGTAAAGTATAGGTTATCAACGGAAGGTCTATGCCCTACTGGAGGGCATTGATGAGATCAAAGGGGCAATCGTGGTCTAAGGCAAATTTGGGGGGCATTGAGGACGAACTGCCGCCCCCCTGAGAAATATGCGAGATAATTTAAATCGTTTATTATTTCACACAGAGGTCTATTGGCCATCGAAGTGTATCTGCCTAAAAATATTTTATGACCTCGTTGGTTTAACGTATGAAAATAAGCATTATCTGGAAGCCTTTGGTGTTGAATTGTTCGTTTTGAAATTGAGGAGGAAGTTGTTTGAATTTGGCTTGAAAGCTGGCCAACTAACGCAACAATAGAAAATCACACCAGCGATGAAAACTTGATACTTAAAGAGTAGACGAACAAAGTTTGTGATAAACTATTAACAAGTTTATAATAAACTCAGGTCAATTTAGATATTCAATTAAGATATAACTCAATTTTTCGAATATTTTGTATTGACAACATGCTCTGTTGTGGTATTTGCTATCACTCTAACCGATTATTTAATACTCATAATCCAAATATATATTTGGCACAAGGCTTTTTTTATGCGAATGCGCATAAAAAAAATAAAGTCATCCAAATGTAAAAATAGTGTTCATTCCACCCAACACGACGTATTTAATTCAGTCACCAGATCAGGGCATCATTTCCACTTTTAAAAAGTATTATATTAAGAAACTAGAGAATGATTTGTTAACTGTACCTGAAGTTTCGAAAAAGATTTCAATTTTGGACTGTATAAATAATGTTTCAAGTGCAGTATCTCAGATTACTCCACACATTTTAAATTCTTGTTAGAAAGCAGTTTGGTACAAATGTATTACAGATGGCGAAATAATAAAAACTTCGACATTGTCAGCTGAAATCATTACTTTGGCAAATCAACTTGGTGAAGAAGGCTTTGATACTTTTTCTCAAAATGATGTCGATGAATTGCTTGAGGATACTCCCTTGAATGATATTATCTGTTTGATGTTAAATGCCAACAAAGAAACAGAAGACTTCATTGAAGTGGAAGAAACTCCTGACCTGCTTACTGTAAAAATTATACAAGAAACTATCCAATCTATTTATTGTACATGACTCAAATTCTGAACGTGCTTTCAAATTCCAGCAAGAGCTTAAGAATTGCATATCTCCATATCACGAACTCTGTAAAAAATTAAGGGTTAATTTTCGCAAAGTTTTTTTTATGCGATTTTCAACATTTTGAAAAAATACCCAAAATTTTAACATTAAGTTCTTATAACTTTTTAATCTGTGGTCACAATCGGTCGTGATCTGGAGACTGTGCAAATCACGGAAAAGGGCTGAGGGTTCCGTCATTTTTAAAAACCGCATAACTTCAAATCAATGTGATGAAATGTAGCAAAAATCGCATAAAAAAAACTTTGCGAATATTAACCAAATTTTTTTACAGAGTTCGTGATATGGAGATATGTAATATTACAAAACATTGAAAAAAAATATTTTTAACAACCCTGACACTTGCGACCCCTATACATAACTTATCAGCAAAGTGGTAAATCCATACATCGTCATTGAACGTATCGATGTAATATGAAGCTATTTAGGAATAGGAATTTTTCTCTGTTAATATCGAAGTATACGTATAATAATTCCTCGGCTAATTAACAAAATGATTAATAATCCCTGTGCTTTATGAAATCTGATCCGTATTATTTAATACCATTCGGAGATTAAATATTCCATTTTTAATTATCCGTACACAGCTTAGAAAGCCGGTTAATTAATTTTAAAAAAGCACTTTTTTCATCCATATAAAACCGTCGCTTCAAGTTTTTATGATCTATTTTAATCAACCGGCTATCTTTGAGAACAAAAGGCGCTTAAATGCGTCAGGAAAAAAACAATAAACAAAGCTTTAACGAGACCAACTTTAAGCACGTAAGCTATCAAAAGCTCGTTTATTCATATATGGCTGAAAGTTTCATTATTTTGAGTATTTAGCACGAAGCAAAATAATTAACATAAATTTTCTTTGCTGCATTTGCACGCGCAGCATCACAAAAACGATTTTCAGGAAATTTAACAACCCCCCGGGGGGATGGAATCAACAAGCAATTTTCAGCACAGGATATTATATTTTAGTAAGGATATAAGTTTTTCGAACGTTTTGCTGATGCTATCTTCGCAAAAAAAATGATTCACACGCAACAAAATATATTCAGATTTAAAATGTAAGTCGAAAATTGGGTATCACAAGAGATTTATTGACCATATAGAAATCTATCCCGGGGTGGAAACTTACTTCAAAAGCTTGAGGCATTATCTTTGGAAAGCACAAAGCCCAGCCACATGAAAGCTTTCTATTGTTTCCACCCCATATGTCTTGGAACACATTTGATTACTGGAAATGCAAGTAGGTCATCCCTTCTTGCATTTTCATCCAAGGCGATTCAGTTACATAATTCCATGTAACTAAATAAATATATTTTTAACGGATTTAATCAAACTTCGCCGAAATTCATCCCTCTTTAACCGCTTTAATGAAGTAATTATTTAAAAATAATTACATCTTGACAGTTGCTCGGGGATGAATTTTAACGGAGGTATTAGAAAACTTTTGACAGTCGAGCCATGATGGATGAGTACATCCAGATGAAAAATTAATCCACCATTAATGGTCTGATTAAAAATAAATTAAACAGACACATAATATTGCCGAAATACAAGGGGGTAGAATGCCGAAATAAAAGGAACCGGTTGTCAATTTAATGCATGGATTGGTACTTATCGTAGTGAGCCACAGGGTTAAACGTGTTTTATTGACTGAAAATATCACACGACACTATTCAGGGTTGCAAATATTTTTTATACGGCTATATCAGACTGGATGAAAATAGTTATGAATGAAAAGGCATAAATGACATATATAATGAATAAAAAGAATATTCGTTATGAATAAAAATAATTACAAAAACATAAGACATAATTTGCATGAAAAAACGACACTTGATTTTTATTAGGGTTGCCACACAAATATTTAAGAAATTTAAAATCTTACATCAACGTTTGTTAAATTTGAAATGTTATAATTTTATAGTAACAAAAATACACATATTGTATTATTATACATAATAATCATTTTGGGTGTGGTATGCTTTGAAGCAAGTCGTTGGGCAGAGTGGGATTTTACAATTTTCGCACGCGAATTTTGTTTCCTGCCCTTTTTTTGAAGCAAGGCACACAACGCATCTCTTCCTTTTTACATCGAAGACTTTTTCCACATCAGTTAATAAATGGTTGTTTTTGTCCTTTTAAGCGAAAATTTAAATCTCTACTCTTATATTTTCTTGAAGTTTTTTGAATAGGAGAATGTATTTGAAGGACCAGTCCCGGGATCCCGGGATTGGGATTTTCAATATTTTAAGAAATTACCTTGATGAATATGATCAAAAATTACTAATAAGTCCATTTGTTCAATATAAAAAATCACTTGAAGGCCAAAGAATTTTATTTACTTAAAAAAAGATAAAAATACAATTCAAAAATAGATTAATAAAACACTAAAAAATTCAAATATTATTTTGAAAATATGCCCGAAGTAACATTAACATTAAACATTAGTGTTTCGTCATTTAGTCTGGATCTGATTTTGGAAGTCAGACAACTTGCTGCTGAAAATGCACGCTCAGCTTCCACACTCGTTGGAGGTATCGTCATCAGATATTTAAATGCTAGTTCGAGTTGATGATCGCGTGGGCCTTCGTTTTCGTATAAGACCATCAATGTGACTGATAAAATTCTTTTCTGCTGAGACACGGACTAAAAATCGCAAAATTTCCGATTTCCTGACAAATTATTTATTTCCGTCGCTGCAGATGAATACTTATATACTATAATACTTTGATGTGATTTGTAATTATATTACGGAGGAACACAAACATTCTGAACCCTGTATTTATTATATTTCATATCGATATTCCCATTATTCGTCGAGGTGTAGTAAATACATCACCGGTAGGGAAAAGTTACTATAACAATTTGAAAAACATACATGTACGCTATATATGTATACATAGATTAGACAGTCACTGCTCCTATGCGTCGCCTAAGTTCACCAATTAGTAATTACGCCATTGTTTCCAAGCGTTCAGATTTCGTCGGGAATATCTCGATTTAGTAGCCTTCATCGTGTTGGTGAGGTGTACGATTTCTGTTAGATAAAAATTTCAATCCCGGGATTTTCGGGATTACGTTTTCTAATCCCGGGAT